>JAPMOR010087718.1:0-40047 GCA_026543865.1 Argiope aurantia
TTTTATAATTTTTAATATCAGATAATTAGTAATATTTAATCTATAAAAGGTATATTTTTAATTTAAATCTTGCTTTCAATTCCATATAATTATCAGAATAATATTTTTTTATTCATTTAAATATCGTAAATTTATGCTAAAATACCTTGTATTTCGTAAACGTTCGAAATTATCTATAAGTTGCATTTTACTTTGCACTATTAAATTTTCAAAATTTTTAAAACGCACCAGGACATTATGCCAAATTTTTATAACTTATATTTTACTTCCATTCATGCTCTAAATTTTAAACAGATGTCACTTTATTCTTTTTAGATTTATTTAATAGAATACAGGTATGCTAAATTACCTTGAAGTGTTTAATATTTCAAGATTATTTTCTTCAAATTAAATATTATCTTACATTATTAAATTTAAAACAGGTATTCAAACAATCAATATTTTTTCAATTTTTGGATTTTTTTTTCTGAAATTTACAAGTAAAAAAAATTGTTGTTTCAACTATATAAAATATATCTATATCCTGAATCTTGTTTTAAATTTCAAAATAATATCGCATTTAATATTACTATTTTTTTTAAATTTAAATATTACAATATTCATTAAAAATATCTTGATTTGTGAATACTTTTAAAATACGTTTCTCTAAGTTACATTTTATTTCTTAATGTTACCCCTACTAATAAGAAAAGGTATTAAATTTTCACATTAATATGTGTTTTTTTTTTCACTGGAAGTTATGAATTTATGACTTACAATATAAATGAAAATATATTAAAACTTTTTACATATTTTTTTCATTTCGAAAGATTATTCTAATTTCTAAGCTTTTTTCATTTGGATTTTGATTTGTATGATTTTATTCTCACATGAACCAAAGTGTTGACTATGCTGAAACTTCCGAAAAACCTCTCAGAAAACTCTTTCCAAGTTGTCACACCGAAAGAGAAAACCGTCACCGTCAACGAAGAAGATACATATTTCACATTGTCATCGCTATCCGTCCTTCCCTCCAATTCCATCAAACCTCAACAATAATAAAAAAAGAATTAAAATGGTTGGTGTAGGTTTAAAAAGACACTTTGAATATTCCTCGAATTTTGGTTTCCTATCATCTTTATCATCAATAGTTCCAGAGTTTGTATCACCCTAGATATTCTTATCTTACTCACATATTTCACAATAGTAGTTCTTTTGCAAATCTCTCCAGATAAAAAAAACAGAAGAGTCTCAGCTATATTTCATTTCTTCTCGGAAACAAAATTAAACAAGCCCATTGTCACCCAAACATCTTCAAATAATACAGCCTCAACTGGGACTCAAATGATAGAACTAGGCAAAGAACAGAGAATAATAAATGAAGCACAAACCCAGACCCCTCAATATATATTGTAAATCCATAGAAAATCAAACAATTAATTACACCCGGAAAAGCAAACTCAAACAGAAGAAAAAAATAGTGATACAGACAAAACACAAATTCAAACTATCCCAGCAACTTCATATGTCAATAAAGCAGTAGACAAAAAATCGGAAATAACAAATGTGCTAGAAGAATATCCTAAAGGAGCCACTAAAAATAATAACATGATCATCGATAACTCTTTTCATACTGGATTCCAAAATAAAACCTATGATTGGTTGGTTGGTTGGTTGGTTTAAGGTTTCATGGCACAAGAATCAATATGAATTTGGAAATTTTGCAATTATTCAGATTTTATTAACATAAAAGCCTTGGTGTTAACTAAGTTGTGCCAAATTGTATTTTTTTTTCAAGATTAAAATATATAAATTTTTAACAATAAAAAGCAATGTGAAAACCTTTGAAAAAATGAAGATTAATTAAATATAGGGATAAAACCCTAATGATTTCAAAAATGCAAAAATTTGAGCATGTGGTGTCTTACCAGGTAAGAAAGGTAATAGAGTGTTCGTGCTTTGAAAAAAATGCAAAAATTGAAATTTGGGCATTCTGCCAGTATATTTTGGACAGACGTTTGACAGTCACACTGATAACATAGACGTGGTTTTTCCCTAGCAATAAGTGGAGATGGCTGAATCTAATATGCCTAATACGTAAACGGGTTAACACTGTGTCTGATTTTCGATTCGCTGATGAAGACCACGGTTGCACTATAGGTTTAATAGCATGTAATTTATTATAAGTTTTAAGGTCCCACTGATCTTACGATATGGAATAAAGAAACATTTTAATGTGCTTATTTAAGTCGACTACAGGAATAGATGAGATCGCTGAAATATTTGCCAATTTTGCAGCCTTATCTGCCTCCTGATTTCCCATAATTCCTACTTGAGATAGTATCCAAAGGAATAAAATAGTAAAATCACAGGAAGTCAGTTTGTTAAAAATATCTAGAATCTTGAAAATCACAGGGTGATTATGAGGATGAAGATGAAACATTTTTAGTGATTGTAAAACCCTTGGAGAATTTATGTAAAAATAGCTTTTCACCTGTTTCTTCAAAGGGGCCCCTCAGGGACTCACCTTCTTTAGGTGGGTACGGGTGTCCCAATCCCGAGATACCCAGGTATCTTTTAATCTTTTTCTCTCACCTCTCCCCTTTTCTCTCTTCCTGCACCCCCCTTCCCCTTCTATATACTTCATCCTTCCATCCCTCGACGGTAAGCGAGGGATCTCTCCATGAGAAGCGGTTGCCGCTTCTCATGGAGCCAAAAAACCCACATGGTTGCCGTGCGTGGCGACCCATAAGACGGGTGGTAAATTTCGGTTCCTGATGTATCAATTGGAAGGTATACGGGATAGGTTCCGGCCAGCACTAGAGTCGATGCCGAGGCTGGAAATACCCAGATCCTGCAATTGCCTTCCTTTATAGGGCTCCAAGGTGGCCGGTGCCGTTGGAATCCGAACTCTTGTTTATTTTGCATGGGCTCTTCTAATCACACCGTTGTTACTGCTGATTCAAAGTTTTTTATCATGTCTACTGTTGAAACATTTCATAAAATTTCACCATTTCTTGTTCACAGACTCTTTTAGTCACATATTGGAGAAGTGAAAAGTGTTAAAAAATTGAAATCTGGAGATTTATTAATAGAAGTATCGAATTCTTCACAAGCAATAACTTTAAGTAAACTTTCTACAGTAGGAACCTTAAAAGTTAACGTTTCTATGCACAGAAGTTTAAATTTCGCTCGCGGAGTTATTTCTGAGCGTGGTCTCAAAAACCACACTGAATCAGAATATGTTCAGGAATTGTCTGAACAAAAGGTTTGTTCCGCACGCCGTATTTACATCAAACGGAATGTTCAGCTAAATCCTACGCAGCATGTTGTCTTAACTTTTTCAACTACTGATCTACCTAAATTTAACAAAGCAGATTACTTGGGATGCACTGTAAAACCGTCTATTCGAAATATGGTCAGATGTTTTAAATGTCAAAAATTTGGCCATTCACAGCAAGCTTGCAGAGGGTCGAAAATCTGTGCTAAATGTTCTGTTTCTGGTCACGACGCTTCTGAGTGTATTTCTGATGATGTAAAATGCATAAATTACCGAGGAGATCACCCAGCGTATTCGAGACCTTGTCCTCAATGAATACTTGAAAAAGAAATCCTTTCAACAAAGATACGTCGAAATATTTACTGGCCGCAATCCAAACCAGGATTATTATACTCATTTGCTGTAAAGCAATGTTCACACTGTGGCCATATTACAGATTCCACTGAAGCCGAATCTAACATGTTTTCTAGAACGATTTTATCAACAATACCTCCTAATTCTTCACAACAGGCAAAAGAACCATCAATTTCTACAAACACTTCTTCCACTATTAATACTTTGTTGAAACAAAAACCCTAAAGTTCAAATCAAATCCAGACCATTAAACCAACAAACAACCAAAACTCTTCCAATTCTAAGAAGCCTGAACATCTAAAGGAAAAGAAAGCAATCAAAAAAGCTCGTTTGGCTGCCTCAAAGAAAAAGAAAGATTTGACAAATCGCCTCATAACTAAAGACGATTTTTTTTTAAAAAATAAAAAAGACTATAGATGCACAAAAAGCTGAAACTCTGATAAATATCCATCCATCAGATGATGAGCTATTGACATCAGCTAGTGAGATAGATGTTTTACTATCTTCTCCGAAAAGGTTCTGAGGATAGGTTTTTTTTCTCATCTTTTTTATGGCAAACCTGATTTCTTGGAACTTCCATGGCGTTAAAAATAAGATTTCAGATCTAAAAGATATTATTAACGCATATCATCCTTCCATCATTGCACTTAAATCAACGCACCTCAACCCAGAAGATACAATTTCACTAAAGCATTATAATATTATACACAAAATTGGAATGGGAAATAGAGCCTCGGGAGGAGTAGCCTTGCTGATTTCGAGCTCATTTCCTTTATCTCCATTAAACTTAAATACTCCTTTGCAAGCAATAGCTGTTCAAATCCACACCCACTCATTATTTACATTTTGCAGCCTTTATCTTCCACCGAACACATCTGTCGATCAGACGAGTCTTAATAACCCCATTTCTCAACTTCCTAAACCATTTATTGTTCTAGGTGACATGAATGTCCACAGTCCACTCTGGGGTAAGGAAGATGTTAATACCCGAGGCTTACAGATTGAAAAGATTTTAAATGATTTCAATCTCTGTTTATTAAATAACTATCAATGCACTTATTTTCATGAACCAACCAGAACGTTTCACTCTGTTGATCTTGCTATATGCAGTCCATCCCTCACGCCTTATTTTTCCTTAAAAGTTGACAAGTACCTACACAATAGCGATCATTTTCCTTTGATTATATCTGATAGCAGACGACAAACTCCATCTGCCAGTTACACTTCAAGATATAATTTTATAGTAGCAAATTGGTTTAAATTTCAATCTATAGCAAACATAAAAAAAGAAATAGTAATTAATAATAGTATAGATACCGCAGTTAAAAATATCACCGATATCTTAACTGCCACAGGCGATTATTCAATACGTAAAATCTCAAATAATTTCAGAAAACATAGGAAGGTTTGGTGGAATGATGATTGCCGAAAAGCATACGAGACAACGGAAAGCTTGGGACCTTTTTTGACGCAGTCCAACAACTTCAAATTTGGTCAGTTATAAGCAAGCTAAGGCTAATTCAAGAAGAATACAACGACGCAGTAAACGAGAATCATTGGAACAATATATCATCAGTATACACTCCTCTATATTCAGTAAAAAATATGGGAAAGAGTGAAAAAAACATGTGGCATATTTAAATATTCAGATATCAGAATATTGTACAATAATGGATTTCCAGTTACATCTATACAAGATATCGCTAGATGTATTGCATCATTAGCTCATACCTCAAATAGCAATAATTATTCTACTCTTTTTTTTCACACCACAAAAGTGCAGCAGAAAAGCAAAAACTTAATTTTAATGCTTCTTCATACGGCCCCATATAACACAGATTTCACTTTATTTGAACTAAAACAGTGTTTTTCCCAAATGAATAAAACCTCTCCAAGTCCTGACAATTTCAGTCGCTTCATGATAAAACATCTTTCTATTACATCTTTGCACAATTTATTGCTGCTTTATAACAGAATTTGGGATGAACACTCTTTCCCATCCTCATGGAAACATGTTATTATAGTGTTAATTTTCAAACCAGGAAAAGAATTACTAAACCCTTGCAACTACCGACCCATTGCTCTCACTAGCTGCCTTTGTAAACACCTTGAAAAAATGGTTAATAAGCGTCTAATTTATTATTTGGAAACCAATAAAGTTTTTAGTCCCTTTCAGAGTGGATTTAAGCAGGGACGCTTCACAACTGATAATCTGCTTGCTTTGGAGACTGAAATACGTCATTCTTTTATTCGTAGACAGCACACAGTATCAATCTTCTTCGATACTGAAAACGCCTATGATCGCGCTTGGCGATTTCGCATTCTTCGCGATCTGTATTACTGTATTATACGAGGTAACCTTCGCCTTTTCATACAAAAAGTTTTAGAACTTAGGCAGTGTTCTCTGCGTAACACTCTTTGCTTTAAAAATAAACGATATTTTAAAACATCTTCCAACTTCTGTGAAAGGTTTCCTTTATGTTGACGACTTGTGCATTTCATGTACAGGTGATAATATGAGTTTTATTGAAAGACAACTGCAGTTAGTAGTAAATAAGATACAAAAATGGTCCAACTTTAACGGATTTAATTTTTCTACGTCTAAAACCACATGTGTACACTTTTGTCGAGAGCGACGACTTCATCCGGAACCTGAGAGTAAGATGACGGTCAACCCATCAGTGTTGTAAATGAGGTTAAATTCCTAGGACTGATTTTTGATAAAAATCTTACTTTCCGCCCTCATATTTTACATTTCCGTAAGAAACCTGAAAGAGTTTGAACATCTTGAAAGTCCTTTCAAATACATCTTCAGGGGCTTCCAGAACATCATTACTTCGAGTCTACAGAGCAGCCATACTCTCTAAGATCGATTATGAATGTGTGGTTTATGGTTCTGCAATACAAAGTGTGCTAAAAAGATTGGTTCCTGTTCATCATTCAGCTCTCAGACTTTGCAGTAGGGCCTTTCGCACTTCTCCTGTCGAAAACTTGTATGTCGAGTGTTGTGAGCCTTCTCTAGATCACAGAAGGAAAGTGTTGACGCTTCATTATTATTTTAATATTTCATCTCTTCCATCACATCCATTTTTTAAATACAAAGTCGTTTCATACATCGCTTGCAAAATGCTAGGCCAATAATAATTCCTTCATTTTTCTCAAGAGCTACACTTATTCTCAATAGCTTGGGTATGACTAATATTCATGTTATGCCGATTTTAAAACATCATGTCATCCCATGGAAATCTTAGGGTATAACATATCTAAATCCATTCAAAACTTTTGACAAATCTAATACGACTCCTACAACTTACCAACAACTTTGTGCGCACCATAGGGAAGAATATATGAATTTTATTCCTATTTTTACAGACGGTTCAAAATGCTGTTATAATACTTCATTTGCATGTGTCATCATCAATTCCAATCTCTAGTTCCAACTTCACCCATCATGCTCTGTCTTTACTGTCGAAGCCACTGCTATTCTTCATGCTTTATCTCTACTTTCTAATAGTCCTCCTGATAATGATATAATATATTCAGATTCATTAAGTGTTCTTGAGACACTGACATTGCTAACTCACCCTTTGGCCTTTAATATTCTCGAACTGCACGAACATCTTACATATCAAGGATTTTCTATTCTCCTTTGCTGGGTTCCCTCTCATGTCGGGATAGCTGGCAATGAAAAAGCTGACAATTTAGCAAAATCTGCCACTACTATTTTAAATTGCCCTGTCGTTTTTAATGATATAAAAGAATATGTTAAAATCAACCTCCACTCAAAATGGCAAAGTGAATGGAACCTCAAGAATACAAATAAACTCCATTCAATTAAACACATTATTGATCTCTGGCCCAGTCTACCTAATAAAGTGTGTTTCAGTTTTTTAGGGATACCAGTAAAAATGAAAATAAAAGGTAAATAATAAATATTTGACATTTATTTCTCAAACAAGTTCGATAAATAACAAAAATAAATATTGTAAGATAATTTAGATTAAACAAATAAAGATTAAACAAATAAATTTCAACTTTGAAATAACTAAACAAAGGAGTAGCACATAATATGTGTTTCAAATTTTTAGGGACAGTGGTCCCCTTAGGGGCTCACATTCTTCAGGTGAGTACGGGTGTCCCAATCCCGAGGTAGCCATTCATCTTTACTCTTTCTTTTCTCTTCCTACTCTCCCCTATCCCTTTTCTCTTCTTTTCTCTCTTCTCTCTTTAAATCCCCCCTTCCTCTTCTGTTTTTTTTTTTTTTTCATTTCCATCCCTCGAAGGTAAGCGAGGGAGCTCTCCATGAGAAGCTGTCGCCGCTCTGTTTGCTTCTTGCTTCCCATGAACATTCAAAACCCCCACGTGTTTGTCGTGCGTGGCGACCCTTTAGACGGGTGGTACATTTCGGTCCCTGATGTATCAATCGGCCAGTATCCCAGGCATCTAACTGGGCTGCTCAAGGGGATCAAGCGAAGGGGTCACTCCTTGGGCTTGGCATTGAGGGTGGTCACTGTCCCCGGGGGTGACTCTCAGCGTATAGGTTCTGACTAGCATCATGGCAAGTGCCGAGGTTGGCAATCACCAAAGCCGGTAACTACCATCCCTTGTAGGCTCCGTGATGGGCGGTGCCGTCGGAGCCAGAATCTTCTCAAATGTCGCAGGGCTCTTAATGTTAATATTGACTGTAGTGCTTATTATAAATTTTTTGTTATTGCATCTGAACAAAGTTCATTGAAAAAAGTACCGCCACAGTTGATACATAAAGCAATTATTGGAATTGTAGGTGAAGTAAAAACTATCAAAAAATTAAA
The DNA here is from genome assembly GCA_026543865.1 of Argiope aurantia. NCBI lineage: Eukaryota > Metazoa > Arthropoda > Arachnida > Araneae > Araneidae > Argiope > Argiope aurantia. The sequence goes on from JAPMOR010087718.1 coordinate 8,425, forward strand.
CAATGGGAATCTGTTAATTGAAATAAAAAACAAACATCAATCTCAAAACATAATGAAATTGAAACAAATTGGAGAAATACCCGTCACTGTTACTGCACACCGTTCACTTAACCAAACCAAGGGAGTAATCTCGGAGAAAGAATTCCAGAGAGACCTTGAAGCAGACATTTTGGAAAACTTAAGAGAACAGAAAGACGTTCAAAGAATAAGTATCAAGAAAAATAAACAAAAAATTCCTACCAAACATCTGATTTTAACTTTTAATACACCATTCTTACCAAAATCTGTGCAAATAACCTACATAATCTGTCCAGTTAAGCCATATGTTCCAAATCCTTTCCGTTGCTTCAAATGCCAGAAATTCGGACACACAATAACAGCTTGCAAAGGGACCAGAGAAATTTGTGCCCGATGGATGTGCTCCCAGATCATAAAAGTGATAACTGCTCTGCTCCAACGCCGAAATGCTCAAACTGCAACGGCGAACATCCATCTTATTTCAGATCATGTCCAAAATTTAAAATAGAAAAAGAAATACAAACAATAAAAATTACAAAAAACACATCTTTTCCGCAACCTAGAAAAAGTGTAATGGACAGAATGCCCAAACCAGGTGTCTCTTTCTCGGGAGCCTTAACAACCAATATTATACCTTCAGCACAAATAAATCAGCAAAATCCTCAAACTAATGCAACTGCTATAGACACTCTCTTAATGAACATAACCAAAACCGCTAATAAAGTTATGGTAACCATAAAACGAAGTGACTGGTTAGCACTTCTCGAAATAAAAAAAGCATTTGAGAAAGCTTCATCATCTGCTCCCACTTGTCAGACCATTTCAAACCAGCCTGTTACGCCAATAGATTAACGACCTTATACCTCTACCTCAATTAACAATAATGACCCTCAAAATACTGCAATAGTACCTCCTAAAACAACTTCATCAAATATGGAAATAACGCCACTACAATCCACTACACTAACGCCACTACATCTATTCAGAAATCATCTTCATTCTCGGAGAATGATTCAACTGTGAAATCTCGTGTCAAAAACGCTCGTGATTCTAGAAAGCATGAGAAAGATAGTGATCTGGCTCCAAAACGTAAAGAAAAACTCTCAGCTAAACGTGCGCGAGCACTTGCCGCAAAGAGAGGACAATATATTTCTAGCCCTTCTCAAAGCGGTTCCCTGAGAAAAGAAGATTTTTTTAAAATTCCTCTTGATAAAACAGACGGAAAAACTAACAATGTCAAAGATGATACTGATGCCCTACTTAAAGTCCACCCATCTGATGATGACATGTCCATTAGCGACGCTGAAGATAAATCTTTAACTTCCTAGGGGGTTTTTTTTCTTTCCTTTTGGTGGTTTTCCTTTTTCTTTTCCTTCAGTGTTTGTCTTCATGGCCACTCTTATTTCCTGGAACTGTCGTGGTTTCCTAAATAAGTCATCAGAACTTAAAGATCTCATCAACAAACATAATCCCACCTCTATTGCTCTCCAAGAAACATACCTCAAGACGGATAAACACAATATCCGATATTATAAAATGTTCTCCAAACATGATATTCATAATCGAGCTTCAGGTGGCGTTGCTAACCTTGCAACTGACCAAGTTCCTTCAATGCCTATTAACCTGAATACAAATCTGCAAGCTGTTGCTATTCAAATCCAGATGCATTCTTTGATTACCGTCTGCAGCCTTTATTTACCTCCAAATGAACGTGTTATTCAATCTGAACTCAATAATCTTATTTCACAGCTCCGTCACCATTCATAATTTTGGGCGATCTCAATGGCCATAGTCCTTTTTGGGGTAGTCCCGATTGCAATCCCCGTGGTTTGCAAATCGAGCAAATCCTTACAGACCACAATTTATGCCTATTAAATTCAGATGAAAAGACTCATTTTCATTTCCCTACAAGAACTTTTCATTCAGTTGATTTAGCAATTTGATCTCCATCTCTTTTACCATTCTTTAATTTAACAGTTGATAATGACTTATATAACAGTGACCATTTCCCTCTGATCGCCTCAGACAATAGATGCAACCCGAACAATCACTCCCATCCATCCAAATACATCCTAAATGCAGCAAATTGGCAAAAATTCACCATTTTAGCTAATATGCAACCCGATATAATCCAATCCTCCACCATAGATGATGCCCTAAATTACATGATGTTATAATTAAGGCAGCAAATAATTCAATCCCGAAATCATCCGGTAAACGAAAAAAGCCAAACAAACCTTGGTGGGACGACGAATGCAAACAAGCATACAAAGAACAACGGAAAGCATGGGGCATCTTCCGAAGATATCCAACAGCGTCGAACTTTATTTATTTTAAAAAGACTAGAGCAGTTTCGAGGAGAATACAACGTCGAAAACGAAGGCTTTCATGGCAAAAATTTGTATCCAGTATCAGCTCTAAGATTTCAAGCCATGAGCTATGGAAAAAGGTAAAGAGGGCATCGGGCATTTCTACATCAAGTTACACTTCTGTTTTAATTCATAATGGAGTAACATTATCATCCACTAAAGACATAGCAAATTCTATTGCTTCGACCTTGGCACTTACATCTAGCAGTCAGAATTATCCTTTTCCAATTTTAAATTATAAAAGAAAAGCAGAAGATCAAAAACTAAAATTTTATTCTCGAGCTGATTTACTCTATAACTGTAACCTTACTTTCTCCGAATTTCAGTCATGTCTCACCAGCGCCCGTGACTCTTCTCCGGGGCCCGACAATATCAACTATTCCATGATCAAAAATTTGACAGTCGAATCCCAAAAAGCTTTACTGTTATTGTACATCCGTATTTCGACTGAGCAGTACTTCCCTATTCTCTGGCAGCAAGCTATAGTAATCCCGATATTAAAACCTGGAAAAGATCCTAAAAACCCAGAAAATTAAAGTCCAATTGCTTTAACATGTTGTATATGAGAGCTCTTAGAAAAAATGATTAATCGAAAACTCGTTTACCGTTTAGAGACTAATCATTTCCTTCATCCTCATCAAAGTGGTTTTAGGAAAGCTCGGTGTACTCTTGATAACCTACTCACATTAGAAACTGATATTCGTCTGGCTTTTTTACAAAGGAAACATATGGTTGTGATATTTTCTGACATTGAAAAAGCGTATGATCGGACCTGGAGATTCGGTATTTTAAAGGATTTACATGACCTCAGATTAAGGGGCAACTTACCCATTTTTATTTAAATTTTTTTTAAATTGAGGAAGTTCCGTATCAAAATAGAATCTGAATACTCTGACTATTTTATTCAGGAAGAGGGAGTTCCTCAAAGTAGTATTTTAAGTGTGTCTCTTTTTATTTTAAAAATTAATAATATTTTAAAACAACTTCCCCCTTCTGTTAAAGGTTACTTATATGTTGACGACCTGTACATCTCCTGTACAGGGATGCACATGAATTCTATAGAGAGACAGTTGCAGGCTGCTGTAAATAATATAACACAATGGCGAAATGCCAATATTTTTACTATTTCGTCTTCAAAAACTATTGGTATCCACATTTGTCGAAAAAGAAATCTACATATGGATCCTGAAATAAAACTAAATGAAATAATTATACCATTCAAAAACGAAGTTAAATTTCTAGGCATTACCTTTGATACGAAGCTTACTTTTCTCCCTCACGTAAAAATATTGCGTAAAAAATGTGAAAAAACATTAAACATAATAAAAGTTTTGTCAACTACGGCTTGGGGAGCAGATCGACCATCCATTTTTAAAATATACAAAGCTCTCGTTCTATCCAAGCTCGATTATGGTTGTGTAATTTATGGGTCAGCCAGAAAAACAGTTTTACAGAAATTAAACCCTGTTCACCATAATGCTCTCAGGCTATGTTCAGGAGCCTTCAGGACCCCTCCAGTTCAGAGCCTATATGTTGATTGCTTTGAGACTTCTCTTGAATTTAGGAGAGAAATGCTATCTCTGCACTATTATTTTAGAACTGAATCAAATACACAACATCCTTTTCATAATTTTAAATTCCAGCCATTCTTAACTCGAATACAGGAAGCACGAAAAATTTTTTATACTTGTATATTTTACTAGAATTCATAATATTCTCAAGAACCTAAATCTACTTCACCTGCATGCAACACCGCAACTGGGCAACATTTTTCCTCCATGGGCAATTCCTAATATACAATACTTAAATCCATTTGAAGGGTTTACCAAATCTGACACTTCAGATTCTATTTATAGAAAAATTTTTAATGAACATATGCATCACTATAATGATTAAAGTGCAATATACACAGATGGATCAAAAACATGTGATAGTGCCTCATTTGCTGTGGTTTTTCAAAGCGCAGTCTTCTCGTTTAAAATCAATCCTTAATGTTCAGTTTTCACAGAGGTGATAACTGCTGTTCTATTTGCCCTAGGAAAAATATCAGACAGTCTACAAGATAAATATATAATTTACACAGATTCATTAAGTGTTTTACAGTCTCTAAAATCATCTAATCTTCATTCTAAAAATCATCCTTTGGTGTTAAAGATTTTAAACCTATTTAATAGACTTTCCTCTCGTGGATTTACTATTTTATTATGTTGGGTGCCTTTTCATGTAGGTATTGGGGGCAACGAGAGCAAACTTCTACAGCAAATATTAGTATCCCTGAGATTGATTTAAAAAAAACACATAACTTTGCTCTACCTCTCAAAATGGTAGTCTTAATGGGATCTGTTAACAGAAAACAAACTCCATAGTGTTAAACCTCGTGTTGAACATTGGCCATGTCTTCCAAATAGAAAAGCAGACACTATCTTATCCCGTTTGCGGATAGGTCATACCAGATTCACCCATCGCCATCTACTTTTTGGAGAAGCTGCACCAATGTGCTCTTAATGCAATTGCATCATGTCAGTTTACCATATTCTCAGGGAATGTCCGAATTTTAGTACTCAACGTTTATATCATTTTAACAACTCCACATTATCACATTTGCTTGATAGAATGCCGCATGCTAATCTTTTTGCTTTTTTGAAATCAGTAGGTTTTTACCCCCATATTTAAGTATTCTTCATCTTTTTCATATTTTTTACATTGTTTTTTAAAGCTGAAATTATATTTTTAATCCTAAAATAAATACAGTTTGGCGCAGCTTAGTCAATAACATGGCTCTTGTTCCAATAAAATCCAAATCCAAATCAACTTTTTAAAATCGTTTGTCTTTATATCATAATTTTTCCTTTTGATATTATATTGCAATATGAACAGAATTCTTTGCCACTTGTCCTTTTGGTGTATTTACATTCATAATTCTATAGCGAACTGAATTCTTTGGATTTCTCGTCAGTGATTATTCAAGAAGCAGACTCTGGTGATTGAGATGATCACAAATATTATCTTGGATACTTTATTGGAGAATTAAATGCTTATATGACGATGTATATCAAGTGAGAGAACAATGATGGCATCACTGAAATGTTTCGCTGTTTTTTATAGAAATTTCAAAATGGAATTTTGCAGAAAATTCCTTACCCAATCAAATTAAGAATTAATTAAATGGAGTATGTATATTTAATCCTTAAATTTTTTTTTCCTAAGAATAGCATCAGTCTCTAGTAGCGAGATACTAAGAACAGTTGCTTTTTTTCCTTTCTGTGTTGTTTCTATTACCTCAGAATCTGTATGTTGAATGTGCTTGCAACTCATGGGCTCACCATCTTTAGGTGGGTACGGGTGGCCCAATCCCGACTTACACAAGGATCTTTCCTCTTTCTTCTCTCTTCCTACTCTCCCCTATCCCTTTTCTCTTTCCCCCTTCTCTCTTTAAATCCCCCTTTACCCTTCTGTTTTCTTCATTCTTCCATTCCTCGACGGTAAGCGAGGGAGCTCTCCATAAGAAGCTGTAGCCGCTCTGTTTGCTTCTTGCTTCTAATGGACAGTCAAACCCCCCACGTGTTTGCCGTCAGTGGCGACCCTTTAGACGGGTCGTGCCGTCGGAGCCCGAATTTTTTCCCCTTTTTTTCATGGGTTTTTCAGACACTTTGCCACGTTTACCTATCACTGAAGATACTAGATTTCTAATCTTACACACACCAAAGACTTTTCATAAAGTTTCACCTTTCATAGTTCAAAGATTGATTTCTTCATTTATTGGTGGTGTCAAATCTGCTAAAAAACTTCCGTTCGGAGATCTCCTTATTGAGGCCTCATCAAAAACACAGATTGCTACGATGCAGAAATTAACAAAACTTGGAGACTTCCCTGTAGAGGTAACTCCTCACAGGACGCTGAATTTTTCTAGGGGTGTCATCTCTGATTTAGATCTTTTTGATTGTTTGGAGAATGAACTCATTCAGGAATTGCATTCCCAAAAGGTTTGCGCAGCTCATCGCATAAAAATTAAACGTAATGGTTCATTCTTTCCAACAAAGCATGTCATTCTAACTTTCAGTACTCCGGAGCTTCCGAAATTTATACGCGCTGGCTATATACAATCCAAAATTAAACCATATGTACCGAATCTTCTGCGTTGCTTTAAATGTCAGAGATTCGGACATTCCCAGGGAACTTGCCGCGGCAGCCATCGATGTGCCAAATTCTCAGCTGATGATCATGAAACTTCAGTTTGTAGCTCACAGACCTTCAAATGTTTAAACTACTCTGGGCCCCATCCTACTTATTCCAGTGACTGTCCTAAATGGAAAACAGTAAAAGAAATTCAAAGCTAGAAAGTTAAAAGAAATATTTCATGCGCGGAAGCGAAAAAAATTGTTTTAGACAGAACATCCAAACCTGGCCTTACTTATAGTGCCGCCATAAGTACAACATTAAAATGTACTAGTTCTCAGACAGACTTTACAGATATTAATAAGTTGAAAACCTGCTCCTGTAAACATTCGGCTCTTGAATCAGTAAAGAGCAATAACTCACAAAAAACCGAAAACAATCGAAATTCAGCATCTACTTCTAAAAAAATTTCTCAACCTGTTTCTTAATCAAAAGATTCACAATTTTTTTTTAACTCGTTTCCCCAAGAAGAAACGAAAGAAAACAAAATCTCCTCCAAGTGCCAAAACATCTGACACTGAAGTCCCTCCTAAACCTCTAGATCCTTCTGATATACCAATTACTTCAGATTCTATTTTATCAATTTGTCCATCTACATCTGATATATCTGATGTAGAAATGGACCAACAACTTCCTAATAAATCACCCCCAGGTGGTCATTTGTAGTTTGTTCAAACATTTCTTTGTTTTAATATCACTTTTTCTTTTTTTCATGTCTGGTTTCATTTCGTGGAATTGTCGTGGGTATCGTTCTAAAACCGTCGAAATCAAATCGCTTTTAAATGAACACAGGCCTGTCTGTTTTGCATTACAAAAGACCTATTTAAAGTCCTCAATAATTTCGAAAATTAGAGGGTACAACTCCGTACGCAAAGATTCAAATACAAATTTAAACGCTAATGTTTCAGGAGGTGTCTGCTTTTTCACTTCCAACTCCTTTCCCAGAACACCTCTTATCCTTCATACCAATTTGCAGGCTGTTGCTATTCAAATCCACATAAAGACACTTATAACAGTTTGCTGTGTATATCTCCCTCCACGTGAGGTGATTTTACAAGAAGATTTAAACTCTCTACTGATCAACTTCCTATTCCTTTTATACTGTTCGGTGATTTTAACGGACATAGCATCCTATGGGGAAATGAGGACACTACCTCTCGTAGTCAGCAAATTGAACTGTTGATTTCTGATCATAATCTCTGCCTCTTAAATAGTGATGAACATACATATTTTCACGAACCCACTCGTTCATTTCATTCATTAGACCTTTCTATATGTTCGCCAATTTTTCTTCCTCTTTTAAATTTTTCAGTTGGAAGAGATCTTCTCAATAGTCACCACTTTCTAATTTTCATTACCCTTGCTGATAGTGTAAGGATGGCACAATGACCATTTGTCTACTTATTCTAATGGGCAGATTGGGACAGTTTTCAGCAGTTGGTCACAATCACTGAGGCAATGGTTAATTGTTTGGATATCTCTGAAGCTGTTGCACAAATAACTGAAATTATATTATATGCCGCTGATATTGCAATTCCAAAAAGTTCTACAAGACCTCGTAAGCTTTCCAAACCTTGGTGGAATAATGAATGCCGTAAAGCAGAGAAGGCACAAAGTAAACGATGGAATATTTTAAGAAGGCGTCCAACAACAGTAAATCTCATTGCATTCAAGTATGCAAAGGCATTTGCCTGAAAAGTTCGAAGACGCAGTCTGAGGGAATATTGGATTGGATACGTGTCTCGTATTAAACCTAATATATCTAGTAAGCATTTATGGAAAAAAGTAAAGGCTGCTAACGGTATTTATCAAGAATTTACCTTTCCTGTTTTAAAGAATAATTCATCTATTTACTCATCACCCAAAGATATAGCTAATATTATTGCTGAAACATTTTCCAAAGTGTCTAGCTCGGACAGCTATAATCCTACATTTCTAAGTATTATGAGCTCTGCTGAGCGACAACCAATTAACTTTAAAGTAAAACATGCCCTCCCATATAACTCTGAATTCAACATGCATGAGCTGGAAAAGGCAATTTCCAAATCTCATAAAACCAGCCCGGGACCTGATAAAATATCATACTATATGTGTAGCCACATGAGTGTTCCCTCATTTTACAATAAACTTCACTTTTATAATAGAATTTGGAATGAAGGAGTTTTCCATTCTCAATGGCAGGAATCTACTATCATTTCAGTTTTGAAACCAGGGAAAGATCAGACGGATCTTTCAAACTATCGCCCTATTGCACTTACCAGTTGTTTAAGCAAAACATTTGAAAGAATGGTTACTTTTCGGCTTATCCATCAAATAGAATTGGAAAAACTCATACCATTACATCAAATTGGATTTCGCAAAGGTAGATCTACTCTAGACAATATTATACATCCGGAGACGGAAATCCGTAATGTGTTTGTGCGCCGAAATCATTTGGTCTCGATATTCATAGATATTGAAAAGGAATATGATCAGACTTGGCGTTATGGGATACTTCGAACCCTCTTTGAGTTTGGGTTTAGTGGTCAATTACCGCTTTTTATTAAAAAATTTTTGTCTCGTCGGATTTTTAAGGTCCGTGTTGGAACAACATTCTCTGACTCTTTCATTCAAATGGAAGGTGTTCCTCAAGGTAGACAATTAAGCGCTACCCTTTTTATCATCCGCATTTCTAAAATTCTTTTAATATTTCCTTCATCAGTTTCAAGCACATTATATGTTGATGATTTACAAATTTCTTGCCAGGGATCAAACATGAGACTCATTGAAAGGCAGTTGGAAACCGCAGTGAATAGTCTTGTCAAATGATGCAATCAGAGCGGATATATAGTTTCATCAAGTAAAAGCCGTTGCGTCCATATCTGTAGAAAACGCAGTATTCACCATGAACCTAAAATTTATATACACAACAGAGTTCTTCCCGTGGTTCCAGAATTTCGGTTTTAGGGGTAATTTTCGACCGAAAACTCTCTTTTCACCCTCACTTCTCATTTCTACGAAAAAATGTTAAATATCTTAAAGGTTCTCTCCAACACATCTTGGGGGGCTGATAAGACATCATTAATCCGAGTTTATGAAGCTTTAATTCTATCTCGGATAGACTACGGTTGTATAGCATATGGTTCTACCAACATTTCTGCTTTGAAAAAACTATATACAACCCATCATTCTTCTCTGAGAATTTGCTCTGGAGCTTTCCGCACATCTCCAGTGCAAAGTGTATACGTGACGTGCCATCAACATCCACTTTCTCTGCGTCGACAGATATTATCATTGCAATATTATTTTAAGGTTTTATCCATACCTAAACATCCTTTAAATTACACCACTCTGAATCAATATTCTTAGAGCGAATTTATAATGGTCTCCCAACGGCTACCCGTCCATTTTATGAACGCATGAAATCTTTCATTTCTCATACACAACTCTCTGAAGTGAGAATATTGTCTGTTGACCATTTCTACATTCCTCCCTGGAATACACAATTGATTTCTCACATAAATCCATTCATTGGCTTCAAAAACTCTTGTATTGATACACAGTCTCTTCAGCGACTATTCCTTCAGCATCGCGCGCAATCCTACAATTATAAAACAATCTTTATGGATGGTTCAAAAATGATGAATCATGTCGGTTTTGGCGTTATTTTAGATAACAGTTCTTACAAATATATTCTCCCCAAATACTGTTCAGTATACACGGCAGAAGCAACTGCTATGTTATATGCTCTACAAAGTATTTTTTCTTTTGACACTCGGAAATTTTGTATATATACCGACAACATGAGTGTTTTGCAACAATTACAAACTTTTGATTACCCTTGTCATCCGATTGTTGCACAAATCATGGAGCAACTATCAATACTGGTCAACAGAGATTTCGACGTAATTTTCTGCTGGGTACCGAGTCAGGTACCCAGCAGAAATAAATCCATTTTTGGAATCCATGGCAATGAGCTTGCAGATCAAGCTGCAAAATTAGCTTTAGAACCTTTCAATTTCCGTGTTCCCTTTTGTGATATATCAAGTTATATCAAACTGTATATCTATGAAAAGTGGCAAGAAGTTTGGGACAGGCAATTTGATAATAAACTGCATACTATTCAACCAAAAATAAATATGTGGTCAGTTTTACCAAACCGATGCGTAGATGTAAAATTAATTCTTCTACGAATCGGACACACAAGGTATACGCATAGACATTTGTTGTTTGGTGAACGAGCTCCTCATTGTACAAATTGTGGAGTGATAAATTCTATTGCACATATTCTTACTCAATGTCCTAATTTTACTTCTGATCATTTAACTCACTTTCATTCGCCTATTTTAAATTTACAGAACCTGGTGGGTGAGAAACCTCACTCAAAACTTTTTGGCTTTTTAAAAGCCATTGGTTTCTTTCATAGCATTTAAAATTTGAGATTTATTCTTATTCTTGTGCCAAAACTTTGCCAGGCTTTCTAAACTCTTGACGTTTTACAATATATCCTTATTTTATTTACACCTTTTACACTTTTATAATGGAACTGTTTAAATATCCTTGTGGATGGCGCAGCTTGTCCTAAATTGGACCTTGGGCCAATAAACCTTACCATGACATACCATACCATGCGAAAAAGTTGAAACGTTAAAATATCAATTCATTTTTAAGTGAATGAAGTATGGAAAAAATCGTTCCGAGGTGTACATTTCCATCGTCCATATTATAAAAGTGCCACGTTTGGTAAATTCTGGATCAAACGTTCTGGCCTATTACATCGTCAACATACACACATATACGCTAATCGCTTTTCAATTCCTATTTGATTTGATTGTTTATTTATGCCGCAAGGGCCAATATTGGCCAAGCTGTGCCAAACTCGAGTTAATTTAAGATACAAAAAGTATACTCATTACAGTAAGGGGATGTAAAGTTAAAATAACAAAGTGAAAATAGAATTTTAGATATTACGCATGAAATTGATGTCAAGTAAAAATGAAAATGCGTTCATATGGAAAGGTTCGACACTTATATCTTTCAAATTTGGATAATCACTGCCGAAATATTTTACTCGTAGGAAGCGGTATTTAGGGCATTCACATTCGGTATGCCTAACTGAAATTATACTATTACATTTTGCACAAATTGGAGCTGTGTCTGAATGAAGTAAGTGTTTGTGAGTAAAATGAGTATGACCTTTGAGAAGCCTTGTTAACACAACAATCATTCTACCTCTGAGAGAGTCCTTCTTAAACCCAGAAATAAATGGTTGCATGAAAGGCAATTTATTATCAAGTTGCGAGTCCCAAGTACTCTGCCATATACGGAGCGAATATTGCTTTAAAATTTGATCTAAGTCTTGAAACGGAATAAATGATTCTTCATTTGAATGAGCTGTTTTTGCGGCAACATCAGCTTGATCGTTTCCAGGGATACCAACGTGTCCAGGAATCCAACAAAATAGAATATTAAAATTATGATCCGGCAATTTAAAATATAGTTTTACTGTACTGAGCATCAAGGATTTCTTTGTCTGCGGGAATTCAAAATTGCTTCAATTGAACTTTTTGAATCGGTATATACGATCCAATCTTTCTTTGATAATGGTCTTATCACTCTTAAAGCAGTGTAGATGGCAAAAATCTCCTAGGTAAAAACAGAACAATGTTTGTTTAGCTTCCTGGAAAGTACAATGTGGTCAAATATTACAGCTGAGGCAACATGGTCACCGATTTTGGAACCATCTATAAAAGCAGTACCGTATTTTTCAAACAATTGCCTATGATCAAAAAACATTTGTATGTAAACAGATGGTGCAGTTGCAGAATTTGACAGCTTATTAAAGTCATCGACAGTAAGAATGCTTTTGCATGTCCAAGGGGGTTTGGTTTGGTTTGATGTTTCATGGCTCAAGAACCAATATGAAGGTTATACTGCGCCAAACAAGTTTATTTCTAATTCAAAGTTTAATTAAAAACGTTTCTATAAAAGTGATATAAAAACATTGGTAAAACGATGATAAATTACAAAAAGTCAAACCGAAGCCAAAATGGTAAGTTCAAATTAAGGAATAAAAACCTATAGATTTTAAAAAGGCAAAAAGGTTCCCATGTGGATCTCTACCAAGCAACAAGGGCAAAGTCACCCCTGTTGTTTTGAAGTAAAATAAGCACTGAGAATTAAAATAAGGGCATTCAACAAGGATATGATAAACTGTTATCCCACAGTCACAATGTGGGCATGTTGGCAATGGATCATTTAATAACAGATGTCTATGTGTGAATCTAGTGTGACCGATTCTCAGACGAGTTAAAACTGTGTCATGTTTTCGATAATTAAAAGGCCAGTTTTCAATGATAGGATTGCAAGTATGAAGTTTGTTTAGAGTTTCCGAATACCACTGAATTTGCCAGTTTTTGCAAAGACAGATTTTTGCCTGTTTCTTCAAATCGCATGCAGTTATGGGTGTTTCTAAAACACGAGTTGCGGATTTGGCACTCTTATCAGCCTGCTCATTCCCACATATTCCCACATGGGATGGTATCCAGCAGAATAAGACTGTAAAGCCACGAGAAATAATTAAGAAAATAATAGGTATGGATTCTCCATGGGGGGATACTGTTGAATGGATGTGGGGATAAATCTAGATGGTTAATATTAAGTTCTGATAAAATAGTGCAGACCCTGGTAAAAAATATAGGTTCAAAGTTCTTTCTAACTTCTTGCAAACGAAGGAAAAAAGGTCGAAGTCTAAAATCATAATATGGATGGCAAGGATGAGACTGAATTCTAAAATAATAATGTAAAGAAAGCATTCGTCTTCTAAGGTGTAAATCTGGTTCATAACACTCAACATATAAAATTTTAACTGGAGAGGTTCTTAAAGCTCCAGAACATATTCTAAGAGCTGCATGGTGAACAGGATCATTTTTTAATATGCTTTTCCAAGCTGACCCATAGATTGCGCACCCATAATCTATTTTTGAAAGGATGGTAGCTCTATAAATTCTCAGCAATGAAGTTCTGTCAGCTCACCAAGATTTATTATAAAGAACTTTCAAGATATTTAAAACCCTCTCACATTTTTTTCGTAAAAATGTTAGGTGGGATTGAAACGTCAGCTTTTTGTCGAAAGTTATTCCTAAGAAACGAATTTCATTTAGAAAAGGAATTTTTTGACCATAAAGAATAATTGCAGGTTCAGGATGAAGATTTCTCTTCCGAAAAAAATGTACTCCCTCTGTTTTTGCCGTTGGGAAAGTGAAATCATTTAAATCTGACCATTGTTTAATTTTTTTCACAGCCATTCACACTGCCCTGTGGGACACCTTCTTCTTGGGTAAAAATATCAGAAAATTCATGTCCTAGTTTAACTTTAAACTGTCTCAATCGTAAAAAATTTTGAATAAAAATTTTCAAGTTTCTTCGTAGGTTAAAGTCGTAGAGATCTTCAGGATCTCCATGTGCGATCGTAGGCTTTTTCGATGTGGGAGAGGATGGCCCCCAAGTGTTTCCTCTGTAAAAAAGCAGAAAGAATATCGTTTTTTAAGTAAAATATTGTCTAAAAATGATCTTCCCTTTCTAAAGCCACTTTGGAATTGACTAAGAATTTTGTTTGTTTCCAAAAAGTATATAAGTCGTCGTTTAATCAGTTTTTCTAAGAGTTTGCACAGACAGTTTGTTAAAGCTATTGGGCGATAGTTCAAAGGATTCGTGGGATCTTTATTGGGCTTTAAGAGAGAAATAATTATTGCCTGTTGCAAAGAACACGGAAAAATATTGTTCCTTCCAAATTCGATTAAAGAGATACAAGTTTTCTGCGATTCGTATGTTAGATTCTGGATCATTGCATAGTTGATATTATCTGGGCCAGGAGAAGATTTATGAACATTTGATAAAGCAGTTGGCTTTATGAAATGTAAGTTCTTGAAATGTAAAATTACTTTCGTAAAGTAAATCAGATTGAGACCTAAAATTCCATTTTCTGTTCACAGAAAGTTTTTTGAAATTTAAAAAATGTGGATTATAATTTTCACTGGTGGATGTACTTGCTAAAGTAGAAGCTATTGTATTCGCTATATCTTTTAAATTTGATATAATCTGATTATTAACATTTAATATTGACACAGTATTAGAAAAAGGAGTGCCTGTAGCTTTTCTAACTTTTTGCCAAAGTTCTCGGCTTGAAATAGGAACTTTTAAGGCTGAAACAAATTTTTATCGTTGAATACGTCGAGACTCTGCTTTGGCTCTTTTGTATGCAATTAAATTTTTGGTTGTGGGATATCTTCGAAAGTTGTTCCATGCTTTCCTCAGTTTTTTTACGGGCTTGATGACAGTCACTATTCCACCATGGTTTACTTTGCTTCTTCCGAGTGCATTTAGTATGCGGGATGGACGCATTTGCAGGATGGATTATAGTTTGGGCAATCAAATCTAATGCTTGATCAATAGAATAATTTTTTACTATAATTTTACTTATTTTCGGAAGAACGGAGAATTTACTCCAGTCAGCTGCTGTGAATATATATCTAGATGGTTGATAATAATTATGATGGTTATGTATATTATTATTTATAATCAGAGGAAAATGGTGATTGTTGCGGAGATACTTGTCTATAGTCAGAATAAGAAACGGTAAGATTGATGGGGAACAAATGGCAAGGTCGATAGCATGGAAGGATTTTGTCGGCTGGTGGAAATAGGTTAGTTCATCTGTATTTAGAAGGCATAGATAGCGATCCTGTAAAAGCTTTTCAATCTGTAAAATTCTTGCATTGGTGTCAGAATTTCCCCAAATGAAGCTATGGCCATTAAAATCTCCGATGATAAGAAACGGAGAAGGAAGTTGTTGAAGGAAAGAATTTAAATCGGTTTGATTGATGAAATTAGGAGGTAAATATAAATTACATATGGTTATCAAGGAATTTATATGTATTCGAACAGCAATAGCCTGTAAATTTGTGTTTACATTCAACGGAGTGGACGGGTGGTCACTTGCAACAAGCAGTGCAACTCCACCTGTAGCTCTATTATTTATATGATTTTTGCAAGATGCAGTGTAGTTTGAAACATGTATATTATAGCCCGGATTCAGATGGGTCTCCTGTAAAGCGACACAAACTGGTGCATAGGTATTGATGAGATCTTTTAAGTCTGAAATTTTATTTTTTAGCCCACGACAATTCCAGGAAAGAAATTCTGCCATTAAAGGAGGGTAAAATGAGGAAGACTGCTTTATAGTCTCTTAGAGGATACCGATTCATTCGAGTCACTAAAGGACATTTCTTCATCAGACAAGTGAACACTGAAGAGCGGATCACTGTCCGAGTCTTTGTCTTTCATTTCTTTCTGTTCTTTTTAAGAGTCTTCCTGTTCTAAGGAATGTTTTGTTGAAGACTTCATTTGGACTCTCTTAAAATTCTAGTACGTTTATCAGCTTTTGTTTCTTTAGCTTGTTTAATTTGGTCAGATATTTTTGTTTGCTTTCTTAGTCTCAACTTTCTGCTTGGGGTTTGGTTTAGATTTCCCAGTTTCAATGGATACAGAAGCATTTTTGAGTGGGGAATTCTTAGCTATCGGTTTTAATTTAGATAATGGGGGGGGGCAAATAATTTTTGTAATGCTTTCGTCAGTCAGTGTACTTGAGGAAGTTACTGATTTCACTGCATTGCTATAAGAAAGTGGTCTTTGTTCAGGTGTGAACAGCTTTCTAGATTCAAAGTATGATATGTTTTTCTTTATTTTAAGTTCTTGGATTTTCTTTTCTAATATCCATTGTGGACAGTCTCGGGAGTCGGATTGATGTGATTGTTTACAATTTACACATTGCGGGTCTGCAGTGCAATCATTAGCTTGATGGCCAGCAGTTGCACATCTAGAACAGGTCTGTGTCCCTCTACAAGCCGTCTTGGAATGACCGAAACGTTGGCAGTTATAGCACCTGCTAGGATTAGGTATATAAGGGCGTACATTGCAGTTTAAGTAGCCTGCTTTAATGCTGGATGGTAATGTTGTTGTATTAAAAGTTAAGATAATACTATTAGTGGCAACCTGAGCATTTGCTTTTTTCATAAAAATGCGTTTCACTGCAATTACACCTTGGCTGGCAAGGCCATAAAGAATTTCGTTTTCAGGAGAATTCAAGAGTTCCTTTTCAGATATAACACCACAGCAGGAATTAAATGTCCGGTGAAGTGTTACAGAAACGGAAAGATTTAAAAGTGATTTGGCTTGCAAAAAGGATTTGGTTTGAAGAGCAGAAGTTGTTCAAGTCCCCCGACCGAAATTTCTTGACTGACTTTGGACTACCACCAATACTTTTCGAAGCTTTTTCAATGGCAAAAGGAGATAATTCAGAAAGTTTTCCATCGGGAATGAATAGAATAATAAAACGAGCAGTTTCAGATAACGGTTCAGTGTCAGAAGTAAAAAAAACTATAAGAATCAGATAAAGGTTCGGGTCTCGACGGCACCGCCCACCCCGGAGTCCAACAAGGGATGGCAGCCACCGGCTCCAGATATTCCTATCCTCGGCGCTTACATGGTGCTAGCCAGAACCTATACGCTGAGAGTCACCCCGGGAACAGTGACCACTCTTAACGCCAAGCCCAAGAGGTGACCTGCTTAATCCCCTTGAGCAGTCCAGTCAAATGCCTGGGATACCAGCCGATTGATACATCAGAGACCGAAATGTACCACCCGTCTAAAGGGTCGCCACGCACAGCAAACACGTGGGGGTTTTGACTGTCCATGAGAAGCAAGAAGCAAACAGAGCGGCGACAGCTTCTCATGGAGAGCTCCCTCGCTTACCGTCGAGGGATGGAAGAATGAAAAAAACAGAAGGGGAAGGGAGATTTAAAGAGAGAAGACGGAAAAGAAGACAAAAGGGATAGGGAAGAGTAGGAAGAGAAAAGTAAGAGTAAAGATCCCTGGGTACCTCGGGATTGGGACACCCGTACGCACCTGAAGAAAGTGAGCCCCTGATGGGGGAACATAGAAAAAGGTTGTGGTTTTTTTTTGTCACAAAAGCCAAAATGTTGACTATGCTGCACCAACCCGTGGAATAAAATGAAAACAATAGAAAAGCATAAAATTTTACTACGAGAGGTTATAAATGATGTTTTTAAGAAAATAAACACATTTTAAATGAGTAGCTAAAACTTTATGGATTTTAAAAAATCAAAAAGATATTTTGATTTGATTTGATTTCATTTAGTGGAGTTTTGTGGTGCAAAAACCATTCTTGATTATGCTGCTCCAAACGTATGGTATTAATTAAAACCTTGTTTATAAACTCTTATATAATAATTAACTAATCATAATAATATATAGTCATAAACTTCTTATTATTTGTCATGATTTGTCATTGTTTATGTAAACTGTTAAAAAAAGACGAAAAAGACGAACCTCATAGTACAATAGGTAACAGTTCTCATGCTGCATCGCAAAATATTAACGGAGAAGAAGATATATACTTTAACTTTTCTTCCTTCTCCATCCTATCCTCCAGCTCCATCCAATATAAGCAAGAAAAGAAGAAGAGTGGTTGGAGAAGGTATAAAAAAGCAATGAAAAGAATTACACATCCATTTAAATCACGTAAGAACTGATCAATACTTTTCTAAAATCAATATACATCCTTTCAAAAATTAATACAGAAAAATTTAGTTGGCAAAAATCATCCTTTTCCCTCCAATTTCGAAAAGTTTTTAAACTGCATATTTCAGCGTGTGGCAGAAATTTGATTTTCTGATAAAAAAAACTATGAAAAACCTCCAGTAAATTCTTTAATCTTCCCAAACGTTCAATGCCTTTTCTAATTTACTATATTAAAATATTATAAATTCCTACTTTAAAATACGCCTTATCATTTAAATCACTTAATATTTTTTTCTGTTTAAATATCTTTCAATATTGTAATATGTACTTTATTTCTAAATTTATTCCGTTATATTAAAATTACAGGTAATCTGTTAATTTTAATATCATTGCAAATGTTTTTCAATATTTTTAAAAGATTACATTTTTTCAGGTTTCATACTTTGGTTAAATAATTCGAACTTTTAAAGCTTTTTAATTAGAAATTCAAATCATTGTCACATACTAAATGAAGTCGTCATCATCTTCAAAAAATAATTTCTTCTTCTATTAATCAATATTATTTAACGAAGCCCCTTTTTTTTTCATTCAATAAATACACGGCCAATAGTGATCCAACTATAAATGTCTTTCCAATAATCTGCCACCTCTCCAACCATTCTTTAAAAAAATATATCCTTAAAAACAGTAAAAAAATTCTAAAACTTTCATTCAATGAATAGAATCTAAAATCTCCTTACATAATCGGGGGAAAAAAGTAAAATAATATAAACTAGAACTTTACAGAAAAAGTGCAATAAAGGAATCATTATAAAATCAAGAAATTCCATGCAACCGGAATATAGAAGAAATTTCATTAAACTCGACTGCTATTTCAGCTCAAAATTCATTTTTTTTAAACAAATTTTTAATAGTTATTCTTATTCTTAATTCAAATTTTCTTCGAAATCCAATGTTCTTTATATTTATTTATCTGCAGAAAAAACTCACAATAAAAATATTTTTCAGCAATAAGGTGTTTGTGTCATTTATTGTCTTTAAAGATTTTATGCATTATCACCAATATATTATTGATTGGAAAAGAAAAGAGATTCTATCTGCAACTTCTAAATATTTTTAATGGATATTATAGGAAATAATATCCAGTATTTTTAAGATAATTTTCAAGCATGCTTCCTCAAGATGTTCGTTGTTATAAAATCAAAAAGAGAGGTTGCTTTTCTTATCCAATATTTGCGCCTTTTGTACTTTCAAATAAATGAATATTTGTTTTTCTGCTGCCAATAGTGATTACTATGCATATATGCAGTTTGGTTTGGGTTTTTGTTTGGAACAAGGGCCATAGATTCGGCCATGCTGCGCCAGACTAGGTAAAATTCTTTCAAGTTAAAATTTTGAAATTCTTTGGTATAGGATACAACGTGGAATAAAAATTAATAGCAGATAACCTTCAAAATAGAAAGGATAGTAGACTGAATATGTGAATAAAAACCAATTGATTTTAGAAAGGGTAAGAGGTTATCATGTGGAGTTTTTCCAAGTCAAGTAGATAAAACAATATTATTAGATTTTAAAAAATGTAAACTCTGTGTGTATAAAAATTTGGGCATTCAGAAAGTTTATGTTGGACAGACATAGTGCAGTTGCACCGAGAACACACTGGAGCTTGTTCTCCTAACAGCAGATGTCGAAGTTGTACATCGAGTATGACCCACTCGTAATCTAGTGAGAACTACATCCGCTTTTCTGTTCATTTGAGAAGGTCAAAGTTCTACAGTAGGTTAAACTCCATGAAATTTGTTTTCGCTTTCGATATCCCATTCTCTTTGCCATTTGTTTAAAAGAAATATTTTTATGTACTTTTTCAAGTGTGTAGTAGTATTCTTTGTGGCAATCGCCAATTTGCCAGCCTTGTCTGCTCTTTCGTTGCCCACAATCGCAACATGGGATGTTACCCAGCATAATAAAACATTAAAAGAAGCAACTCGAACAAGAATTAGAGAACGGAGTCTTGGTCATATAGTGATCGAAATAAGCAGTGTGACAACAGACTATAAAGTATGCAAGTGAATTGATCAATTCAATTGTTGAAACTTGATTGTATTACATTTCAGAATTGAGTATAAACATTGGAATTTGGAACAATTGTAATACGCAATTTTAACTGATTTGGGAAAGGAAAGCTGATTAAACTTTAATTTAAAGTGCATTGTTAAAAGTAATTTTACATCTCGTTTAATTTTAATTCTTTCTACTACGCTGTCATTTTGGGATTTCAAGGCATTTAAAATGGAAGATTCAAATTCTTTTTGTAAAACTCTCCGAGAGATTATGACATGGGAAACGCTGTCAAAGTTATGTAGAGAGCTAACACTTCATGGTTTCCAATGGTTTTCAATTGCATAATTTTGTCAGCCTGTGTAGCAGATTAATTTAATTAATTGGTTTTTATGGCGCAATTACCAGATTCGATCATTCTGCGCCAAACATTTGTTAAACATGGCTTTCGTGTTAAAAATTAAAGCATTTTAAGAAAAAGATACAATTAAATCTGATGTAAAATTTGAATATCTTTTTAAAAAGTAAAAATATTTGGATGAGGGCTATCTCCTAAAATCTCATTTAAGTTGAAAACAGTTGCTCCAAAATGAACTCGTCGTTGTGTACTAAAAACTTGGCATTCACACAGAATATGCTTAAGCGTTAAAACACAATTGCATTTATCACAAAGTGGTGCATGATCAGAGTGCAAAAGATGCTTTGGGGTCAAATAGGTGTGGCCTATTTGAAGTCTCGTGATAATGACGGAATCATACTTTTGCAACCCTTGACAGATGGCTGTACTTGAAAAAGTTTATTTGTAGATAGTAGCTTTTCCCACGTAGCTTGCCAGAATTTACTTTGAATTATTTTTATTGCTTGTAATGCAATGGATAAGGGAACAAACTTTTCCTTCAGCAGGGTTGAGATTTTTGCTGAATTGTCAGCTTTTTCATTTCCCCAAATTCCAACATGTACAGGAATCCAACAGAATTTAATTGTGAAATTATTTTTTTGCGAATTATATATGTGCAAACTATTTACAACTAAGGGATGACTTTCGGATGACACATTCTTAAAAGCTGCAATACTGCTTTTAGAGTCAGTATATATAATAAACTTAGACGGGGATGAGGTTGCAATTTTTTGAAGGCTTAGATATATTGCATAAAGTTCGGATGTAAAAACAGAACAGAAATGGTGAAGTCTTTCGGACATTACTACATTACGAAAAACTGCTGCTGAGCCAACATTATTACCACATTTTGAACCATCTGTATAAACAGGTTGAAAAGAATGATACTGTTGTCTGTGTTCATAAAAATATTTCTGAAACCTCACGTCTAATGTTGATGGTTTCAGGAAGTATATAACATCATCTACAAAACTGAAAGACGACTCCTGCCATGGAGGTGGACCACGAATATTTACAACAATCGGGAAGTCTTCAGTTTTGAATGTTCGTAAAATCTCTCCTATACGGAATCCAAAAGTTGGCGTAAAAGACAATATCCTAGAAAATAACGATCCGTATATAGGATTGAGAACCTTGTTGCACAGTGGAATGGTATTCGACACTTTTAATTTTATAAAAGTAGGATAAACAAAGTCGTTTCCGCCTGAGTTCCAAGCAGGGCTCACCACTTATAACTTGTAAACTTTGAATTGGCGATGTTCTAAAAGCTCCTGTAGCTATACTAAGTCCTTGATTATGCATTGAGTCTAACAATTTCAAGGTAGATTTGGCAGCTGAGCCATAAATGGGTGCCTCGTAGTCAAGTTTTGAGCATATCAGTGATTTATATATCTTCATCATAGTGGCTCTATCTGCTCCCCAAGAGGTGTTTGATAGGACTTTTATAATATTTAGCGTTTGAAGGCATTTTATTTTCAAGTTTTGAATATGAGAGCGAAATGTTAGTTTTTTATCTAATATCACGCCCAAAAACTTTTTCTCGCTAACTGTGGGAATGACCGACTCATCCAGTCGGAGATCTGTATCTGCATGAAGGCCACATTGCTTGCAGAAGTGAACGCTAACTTTTTTCTGAGGAGGAAAAACAAACCCATTTTTCAAAGCTCAGTTTATCATATTGTTTATGGATGTTTGTAAATGTTTTTGAATGAAATCCAAACTTTCATTAGCACAATGTATCTGGATGTCATCGACATAAAGTGAAGTGTGTACAAATGTTGACATTTTCGAAACAATCCCATTTATCTTTATGATAAACAATTAGTAAGCTACCTTGAGGAACACCTTCATGCTGAATGAAAATATCTGATAAAATATCACCAACACGAATTTGAAAGATCCTTGTTCTCAAAAAGTTTTGTACAAAAATTGGTAGATTCCCTTTTAAATCCAAGTTAAATAAATCTTTCAAAATGCCATAACGCCATTTTCGGTCGTAGGCTTTATCCATATCAAAGAAAATAGATACAAGATGTTTTTGCTTACAAAGGCTTCTCTGATAGCAGTCTCCAATTTTAGTAAATTATCCAATGTACTCGCTTTTTGCGAAAACCGCTTTGGAAAGGGGAAATCCAGTTTTTCTCTTCTAAGACGTACATCAGTCTGTAACTTACCATACATTCCTTGATACATTTCGGTCCCTGATACTTGAATGGAATTGACATACGAATGAAAGGATTGCTCTTGACTAATGCGTTGGATTATAAGAAATTCAAATTTTGCTTTTTTAAATTTAATGAGGTAGGTAGGTAGGTAGGTAGGTAGGGTAAGGTTTATTGGCACAAGGTCCAATTTAGGACAAGCTGCGCTATCCACAAGGACATTTAAACAGTTCCATTATAAAAGTGTAAAAGATGTAAATAAAACAAGGATACATTGTAAAACGTCAAGAGTTTAGAAAATCTGGCAAAGTTTTGGCACAAGAATAAAAATAAATCTCAAATTTTAAATGCTATGAAAGAAACCAATGGCTTTTAAAAAGTCAAAAAGTTTTGAGTGAGGTTCTGTAAATTTAAAATAGGCAAATGAAAGTGAGTTAAATGATCAGAAGTAAAATTAGGACATTGAGTAAGAATATGTGCAATAGAATTGATCACTCCACAATTTGTACAATGAGGAGCTCGTTCACCAAATAGCAAATGTCAATGCGTATACCTTGTGTGTCCGATTCGTAGACGAATTAATTTTACATCTACGCATCGGTTTGGTACAATTGACCACATATTTATTTTTGGTTGAATAGAATGCAGTTTATTATCAACTTGCCTATCCCAAACTTCTTGCCACTTTTCATAGATATACAGTTTGATATAACTTGATACATCACAAAAGGGAAAACGGAAATTGAAAGGTTCTGAAGCTAATTTTGCAGCTTGATCTGCAAGCTCATTGCCATGGATTCCAACATGACTCGGTACCCAACAGAAAATTACGTCAAAATCTCTGCTGACCAGTATTGATAGTTGTTCCATGATTTGTGCAACAATCGGATGACAAGGATAATCAAAATTTTGTAATTGTTGCAAAACACTCATGTTGTCAGTGTATATACAAAATTTACGAGTGTCAAAAGAAGAAATAATTTGTAGAGCATATAAAATAGCAGTTGCTTCTGCCGTGTATACTGAACAGTATTTGGGGAGAATATATTTGTAAGAACTGTTATCTAAAATAACGCCAAAACCGACATGACTCATCATTTTTGAACTATCCGTAAAAATTGTTTTATAATTGTTGAATTGAGCGCGATGCTCAAAGAATAGTCGCTGAAGCAAGCGCGCATCAATACAAGATTTTTTGAAGCCAATGAAGGGGTTTATGTGAGAAATCAATCGTGTATTCCAGGGAGGAATGTAGAAATGGTCAACAGACAATATTCTCACTTCAGAGAGTTGTGTGTCAGAAATGAAAGATTTCATGCGTTCATAAAATGGACGGGTAGCCGTTGGGCGAGCATTATAAATTCGCTCTAAGAATTGATTCAGAGTGGTGTAATTTAAAGGATGTTTAGGTATGGATAAACCCTTAAAATAATATTGCAATGATAATTTCTGGCAACGCAGAGAAAGTGGAAGCTGATGGCACGTCACATTTACACTTTACACTGGAGATGTGCGGAAAGCTCCAGAGCAAATTCTCAGAGCAGAATGATGGATTGTATCAAGTTTTTTCAAAGCAGAAATGTTGGTAGAAACATATGCTATACAACCATAGTCTATCCGAGAGAGAATTAAAGCTTCATAAACTCGGATTAATGATGTCCTATCAGCCCCCCAAGATGTGTTGGAGAGAACCTTTAGGATATTTAACATTTTTTCGCATTTTATCGTAGAAATGAGAAGTGAGGGCGAAAAGAGAGTTTTTGGTAGAAAATTACCCTAAAAAACGAAATTCTGGAACCACTGGAAGAACTCTGTTGTGTATATAAATTTCAGGTTCATGGTGAATACTGCGTTTTCTACAGAAATGGACGCAACGACTTTTACTTGATGAAACTATATATCCGTTCTGATCGCACCATTTGACAGGACTATTCACTGCGGTTTGCAACTGCCTTTCAGTCAGTCTCATGTTTGATCCCTGGCAAGAAATTTGTAAATCATCGACATATAATGTGCTTGAAACTGATGAAGGAAGTATGAAAAGAATTTTTGAAATATGGATGATAAAAAGGGTAGCGCTTAATACGCTACCTTGAGGACCTTCCATTTCAATGAAAGAGTCAGAGAATGTTGTTCCAACACGGACCTTAAAAATCCGACGAGACAAAAAATTTTTAATAAAAAGCGGTAATTGACCACGAAATCCAAACTCATAGAGGGTTCGAAGTATCCCATAACGCCAAGTCTGATCATATGCCTTTTCATTATCTAAGAATATCGAGACCAAATGATTTTTGCGCACAAACACATTACGGATTTCCGTCTCCGGGTGTATAATATTGTCTAGAGTAGATCTACCTTTGTGAAATCCACTTTGATGTAATGGTATGAGTTTTTCCAATTCTAGTTGATGGATAAGCCGAAAGTTAACCATTCTTTCAAATGTTTTGCTTAAACAACTGGTAAGTGCAATAGGGCGATAGTTTGAAGGATCCGTCGGATCTTTCCCTGGTTTCAAAATTGGAATGATAGTAGCTTCCTGCCATATAGAAGGAAAAACTCCTTCATTCAAAATTCTATTATAAAGGTGAAGTATATTGTAAAATGAGGTAACACTCAAGTGGCTAAGTATACAGTATGATATTTTATCACGTCCCGGGCTGGTTTTATGAGATTTGGAAAGTGCCTTTTCCAGCTCATGCATGTTGAATTCAGAGTTATATGGGAGGGCATGTCTTACTTTAAAGTTAATTGGTTGTCGCTCAGCAGAGCTCATAATACTTAGAAACGTAGGATTATCTAGTCCGAGCTAGACACTTTGGAAAATATTTCAGTAATAATATTAGCTATATCTCTGGGTGATGAGTAAATAGATGAATTATTCTTTAAAACAGGAAAGGTAAATTCTTGATAAATACCGTTAGAAGCCTTTACTTTTTTCCATAAATGCTTACTAGATATATTAGATTTAATACGAGACACGTATCCAATCCAATATTCCCTCTGACTGCGTCTTCGAACTTTTCAGGCAAATGCCTTTGCATACTTGAATGCAACGAGATTTTCTGTTGTTGGACGCCTTCTAAAAATATTCCATCGTTTACTTTAAGCCTTCTCTGCTTCACTGCATTCATTATTCCAACAAGGTTTGGAAAGCTTACGAGGTCTTGTAGAACTTTTTGGAATTGCAATATCAGGGGCATATAATATAGTTTCAGTTATTTGTGTAACAGCCTCAGAGATATCCAAACAATTAACCATTGCCTCAGTGATTGTAGCCAACTGCTGAAAGCTGTCCCAATCTGCCCGTTGGAATAATTAGACAGACGGTCGTTGTGCCATCCTAACACTATCAGCAAGGGTAATGAAAATTAGAAAGTGGTCACTATTGAGAAGATCTCTTCCAACTGAAAAATTTAAAAGAGGAAGAAAAATTGGCGAACATATAGAAAGGTCTAATGAATGAAATGAACGAGTGGGTTCGTGAAAATATGTATGTTCATCACTATTTAAGAGGCAGAGATTATGATCAGAAATCAACAGTTCAATTTGCTGACTACGAGAGTTAGTGTCCTCATTTCCCCATAGGATGCTATGTCCGTTAAAATCACCGAACAGTATAAAAGGAATAGGAAGTTGATCAGTAGAGAGTTTAAATCTTCTTGTAAAACCACCTCACGTGGAGGGAGGTATACACAGCAAACTGTTATAAGTGTCTTTATGTGGATTTGAATAGCAAGAGCCTGCAAATTGGTATGAAGGATAAGAGGTGTGCTGGGAAAGGAGTTGGAAGTGAAATTGCAGACACCTCCTGAAACACTAGCTTTTAAATTTGTATTTGAATCTTTGCGAATCGATTGTTTTCAGTTTTTTTTTGAGTTATTGCTCATTACTGATTCCAAAGCAGAATGTTTACAGGAGCAGGTTTTCAACTTATTAATATCTGTAAAGTCTGTCTGAGAGCTAGTACATTTTAATGTTGAATTTATGGCGGCACTATAAGTGAGGCCAGGTTTGGGTGTTCTGTCTAAAACAATTTTTTTCGCTTCCGCGTATGAAATATTTCTTTTAACTTTCAAGCTTTGAATTTCTTTTTCCGTTTTCCATTTAGGACAGTCACAGGAATAAGCAGGATGAGGCTCAGAGCAGTTTAAACATTTGAAGGTTTGTGAGCTATAAACTGAATTTCATAATCATTAGCTGAGCATTTGGCACATCGATGGCTGCCGCGGCAAGTTCCCTGGGAATGTCCGAATCTCTGACATTTAAAGCAACGCAGAGCATTCGGTACATATGGTTTAACTTTGGATTGTATATAGCCAGCGCGTATAAATTTCGGAAGTTCCGGAGTACTGAAAGTTAGAATGACATGTTTTGTTAGAATGACTGAACCATTACATTTAATCTTTTTACTATGAGCTTCGCAAACTTTTTGGGAATGCAATTCCTGAATGAGTTTATTCTCTGAACAATCAAAAAGATCTAAATCAGAGATGACTCTCCGAGAAAAATTCAGCGTCCTGTGAGGAGTTACCTCTACAGGGAAGTCTCCAAGTTTTGTTAATTTCTGCATCGTAGCAATCTGTGTTTTTGATGAGATCACAATAAGGAGATCCCCGGACGGAAGTTTTTTAGTAGATTTGACATCAGCAATAAATGAAGAAATCAATCTTTGAACTATGAAAGGTGAAACTTTATGAAAAGACTTTGGTGTGTGTAAGATTAGAAATCTAGTATCTTCAGTGATAGGTAAACGTGGCAAAGTGTCTGAAAAACCCATGCAAAAAGGGGGGAAAATTCGGGCCACGACGGCACCACCCTCCACGGAGCCCAATAAGGGAAGGCAGCCATCGGCTCCAGACATTCCCAGCCTCGGTGCTAGCCGAAACCTATACGCTGAGAGTCACCCCCGGGGACACTGACCACCCTTAACGCCAAGTCCAAGAAGTGACCCCTTCGCTTAATCCCCTTGAGCAGCCCAGTCAAAATATCCGGAATACCAGCCGATTGATACATCAGAGACCGAAATGTACCACCCATCTAAAGGGTCGCCACGCACAGCAAACACGTGGGGGTTTTGACTGTCCATGAGAAGCAAGAAGCAAACAGAACGGCGACAGCTTCTCATAGAGAGCTCCCTCGCTTACCGTCGAGGAATGGAAGAATGAAGAAAGCAGAAGGGTAAGGGGGGGGGATTTAAAGAGAGAAGTGGGGAAAGAGAAAAGGGATAGGGGAGAGTAGGAAGAGAGAAGAAAGTGGAAAGATCCCTGGGTACCTCGGGATTGGGACACCCGTACCCACCTAAAGAAGGTGAGCCCCTGAATGGTTGGTTGTTTAAACTCGAGTCTATTCAGAATTCACATCGAGCAATAAACGACAATAAAGTACCTTGAGATGATCAATAATCATGATGGCAAATAACTAGAAAAACTGTAAATATTATGTAGGTCAATAAACTTCTTAAGTACAACCTTTGTTTCTATAAATTCTTCGTCGTTACATAAAGCCAGTATCAGCTATTTCATAATGCACTGAATTATTAATTAGTATGAAGCAGACTTTTATAGGAGTTAATCTTGAGAATCTTGAAGTCCAGTCTTCCAAAAATTATTATAGAAATTTTGAGAGTCCATTGATTGAAAATATTCCAATCCATTTTATTACGTTGCTCTATTACGAAGATTAAAATAATTTATTTCTAATGCTTGTGCTTTAACATATTTTTCTTCTGTATAGTATTCCAGGACGCCATTTTTAAATGATTTTTCAAAATGGACGATTCCAAATCATCTTCCGGATTCCAAATCATCTTCCGGATATATATTCCCGATAAAAGCATATTAAACTCCAAAATGAGGGATACTCTTTCTTCTTCTAAATTATAAATATTTTAAAGACATAATCAGATAATTATCATACAATAAATTTTAACTTTATAAGAAAACGTCTCAATCGTTAAACGTTCAGCCAAATTTTAATTAAAATGCACGGACGGATAATAGAATTTTGCATCGTCAAACCCGTTGCCAAATACCATTTGTTATTAAAATTTCAAAATTAAATATTAAATTATTTGAAACCTAAAATAATTTTATACACATTTTTATTTGCACCTTTTATTTAATCGTGAAGTGAGATTCTTACCAACTAAAATATTAAATTGTGTGTACGCTATTTTAACTGTGATTAAAAATGAATCTAATCATTGAATCGATATTATAATGAATTTTAAAATGGATTACAATAATTCATTTAATAGATTATGAAGTTATTACCAGCAAATATCAAAATTATAAAAAGAATCCAACAGGCGTGATCTCCACTAAACTTTCTGGCATACACCCAAATAAAAATGCCTTCCTATCTTCAGTAAAACAAAATGATAGATTTTGAGAAAATCTGTGAATGCACACGAGTGATCAGAATTTGTTTCAAAGACACACACTTCAGCTTTTTATGCTTTGTAGTATGGCGAAGGAAACGGATTATGCAGTTCGAACGCCTCTTTTTTTATGATCGAATAGCTGATATACTCGGCTTTACCCAGGCTAAATACTATTGAACAAGTAAGTATTTTTAATATACATAATCTTCGAATTATTTATTAAATTGATAACATCGACTTAAAATTGAAAGTCATTAAAGTAAAATCATTTGCTCTTATTTATTATGATATCCAAATCAGTGAAATGAAAGCAAATGGTAAGGGACTAATTACTATTAATATTTCAAGAAATTAAAAATAATAAATTAATAGGTTAATTCTTTTAGTTTTATTTTTAAAATCTTATTATAATCATAATTCGAGGTTAATTTTTAAGACTTTAAGTATAACAAAAGGAGGTACAATTCGGTTTTAACGGTGACCAAAAAGAGCCAAGAAAAAATTGGCCTAAATGAAGATTAGTGTGCACCAGCTGTTTGTCGCCAATATTGCAACCCATCGGATCCCTCTTGTAGCATCAGTACTGCTGTTTTGTTTACTACTTTTTGCAATGGTTGAGTTGTACATAAACTACAATGATATTATAAAAAATATTAAATTAAAAATATTAAAAAAATATCGATTAAAGATTTTGATTTTGTTCTTTATTATAATTAAAAGTTTATTAAATAAAGAAAGTCAAGCTTATAATTAAAAGTTATTTTGTTCTTTCTTTTTTTTAATGTGAATACGAACAGAAAATATTCTTTTGCAATTTTTAATTGTCAGTATGCGCTTTAAATAATCGTCTGCATTCTCACTCTAAAAGACAGCTGCAATGGAATTCTTCGCAGTTCTCGTAATTCTTTTGGTATTATAACGGTTGGTTCCCTTCATAATTTGTTATGTCGGGAGTATTTCGAACCTGTAGAATGGATGAAGGATGAGTTAAATATGCATACATACAGTGGCTCTCAAAAGTGTTCGTACACCAACAAGAATTAATTAAAAACCTCATTATTTACCATTATATATTCTTATTTTTACATGAAAATTTTTTCATAGCATATTTTTACAGTTCTTAATAAAGCAGTGAAGAATAAATTTTAATTACGATGCACATTATTTTTTTAAAAATGACAATAAATAAAATTGCACAAAAATAGGACACAAAAGTGATCATACACTTTAAAAAAACATCACTAAATATGAAATTTTCTAAATTTTTATAAATGTTTAGTATTTAGTAGAATATCCTTTATTCTTTATAACAGCTTTTAAACATTTGGGCATAGATTTAACTAAACGGTCGGTTACTTCTGCACCGATCTTGTTCCATTCTTCGATCATTACTACTTTCAGTTGAATTTTCGATTTAATGTCGTGACTTCTTATTCGCACCTCTAATTCTTTCCAAATATGTTCTATAGGGTTTAAATCCGGTGATTGAGCTGGTGTTTTAAGGGTTTGAGGGCAATGATAGAGGCAAAAAAGACGAACATTCATGGCCGTGTGCTTAGGATCGTTGTCTTGGTAATACACAAAGTTGTTTAAAATGCCCAATTTTTGTGCTGACCCTTTTAAATAATTATTGAGAATATTTATATAAACTCTATGATCCATTATACCATCAATAAATACTAAATTGCCTACTCCAGCCGCTGACATACACCCCCAAACCATGATACCTCCACCGCCATGTTTTACTGTTCCAACTAAATTCTTGGGATTAAGTTCTTCGTTTTTTTTCTTTCTCCATACAATGATTCTCCCATCCGACCCAAAGATGTTAAACTTACTTTCATCTGCAAATAAGGCACGATTCCAATAGCTCTCTGGCTGGCTTATCATAGATTTGGCAAATTTAAGCCTAGCAATTCTGTTCTTCTGACTTACAAAGAATTTTCTTCGTGCAGAGCGGCCATATATACCAACATGCCGAAGAATTCTACGAATAGTTTCACAGGAAATAGAAGTTCCATTTGATTCATTATATTGTAAAGTAAACTTTATTGCACTCAGACGTGGATTTTTTAGAAATTTACTCACAATATTTCTTTGACTTCTAGCTGACAGAATTTGAGGGCGACCATTACGAGGCTTGTTTGCAATCCTTTTTCCCTCTCTGTAACGTTTTATTATGCTTTGCACTGTTGAATGAGGTAGATTAATTATAGTTGCAATGCCTCTAATTGATTTTCCAGTTTTAAAATGAAAAATAATTAATTTTCGTACGTCTAAACTCGTTTCTTTATGAATGCACGTCATATCTAAGAATAAAATAAATAGAATAAATAATTGTGATATTAAATACTGAAATCAAACGATTTTAGTGTATTTTTCAATTAGAAGAAAAATAAGCAGCAAAAGATATTTTTAGGATGAATTTAAATAAATAATGTTTGGATGTACGAAGACTTTTGTGTTCTAATTTTGTGA
>JAPMOR010087718.1:65047-113260 GCA_026543865.1 Argiope aurantia
GAGGTTATAAATGATGTTTTTAAGAAAATAAACACATTTTAAATGAGCAGCTAAAACTTTATGGATTTTAAAAAATCAAAAAGATATTTTGATTTGATTTGATTTCATTTAGTGGAGTTTTGTGGTGCAAAAGCCATTCTTGATTATGCTGCTCCAAACGTATGGTATTAATTAAAACCTTGTTTATAAACTCTTATATAATAATTAACTAATCATAATAATATATAGTCATAAACTTCTTATTATTTGTCATGATTTGTCATTGTTTATGTAAACTGTTAAAAAAAGACGAAAAAGACGAACCTCATAGTACAATAGGTAACAGTTCTCATGCTGCATCGCAAAATATTAACGGAGAAGAAGATATATACTTTAACTTTTCTTCCTTCTCCATCCTATCCTCCAGCTCCATTCAATATAAACAAGAAAAGAAGAAGAGTGGTTGGAGAAGGTTTAAAAAAGCAATGAAAAGAATTACACATCCATTTAAATCACGTAAGAACTGATCAATAATTTTCTAAAATCAATATACATCCTTTCAAAAATTAATACTGAAAAATTTAGTTGGCAAAAATCATCCTTTTCCCTCCAATTTCGAAAAGTTTTTAAACTGCATATTTCAGCGTGTGGCAGGAATTTGATTTTCTGATTAAAAAACTATGAAAAACCTCCAGTAAATTCTTTAATATTCCCAAACGTTCAGTGCCTTTTCTAATTTACTATATTAAAATATTATAAATTCCTACTTTAAAATACGCCTTATCATTTAAATCACTTAATATTTTTTTCTGTTTAAATATCTTTCACAATTGTAATATGTACTTTATTTCTAAATTTATTCCGTTATATTAAAATTACAGGTAATCTGTTAATTATAATATCATTGCAAATGTTTTTCAATATTTTTAAAAGAATACATTTTTTTCAGGTTTCATACTTTGGTTAAACAATTCGAACTTTTAAAGCTTTTTAATTAGAAATTCAAATCATTATCACATACTAAATGAAGTCTTCATCATCTTCAAAAAATAATTTCTTCTTCTATTAATCAATATTATTTAACGAAGCCCCTTTTTTTTTTCATTCAATAAATACACGGCCAATAGTGATCCATCTATAAATGTCTTTCCAATTATCTGCCACCTCTCCAACCATTCTTTAAAAAAATATATCCTTAAAAACAGTAAAAAAATTCTAAAAGTTTCATTCAATAAATAGAATCTAAAATCTCCTTACATAATCGGGGGAAAAAAGTAAAATAGTATAAACTAGAATTTTACAGAAAAAGTGCAATAAAGGAATCATTATAAAATCAAGAAATTCCATGCAACCGGAATATAGAAGAAATTTCATCCAACTCGACTGCTATTTCAGTTCAAAATACATTTTTTTAAACAAATTCTTAATAGTTATTCTTATTCTTAATTCAAATTTTCTTCGAAATCCAATGTTCTTTATATTTATTTATCTGCAGAAAAAACTCACAATAAAAATATTTTTCAGCAATAAGGTGTTTGTGTCATTTATTGTCTTTAAAGATTTTATGCATTATCACCAATATATTATTGATTGGAAAAGAAAAGAGATTCTATCTGCAACTTCTAAATATTTTTAATGGATATTATAGGAAATAATATCCAGTATTTTTAAGATAATTTTCAAGCATGCTTCCTCTAGATGTTCGTTGTTATAAAATCAAAAAGAGAGGTTGCTTTTCTTATCCAATATTTGCGCCTTTTGTACTTTCAAATAAATGAATATTTGTTTTTCTGCTGCCAATAGTGATTACTATGCATATATGCAGTTTGGTTTGGTTTTTTTTTTTGGAACAAGGGCCATAGATTTGGCCATGCTGCGCTAGACTAGGTAAAATTCTTTCAAGTTAAAATTTTGAAATTCTTTGGTATAGGATACAACGTGGAATAAAAATTAATAGCAGATAACCTTCAAAATAGAAAGGATAGTAGACTGAATATGTGAATAAAAACCAATTGATTTTAGAAAGGGTAAGAGGTTATCATGTGGAGTTTTTCCAAGTCAAGTAGATAAAACAATATTATTAGATTTTAAAAAATGTAAACTCTGTGTGTATAAAAATTTGGGCATTCAGAAAGTTTATGTTGGACAGACATAGTGCAGTTGCACCGAGAACACACTGGAGCTTGTTCTCCTAACAGCAGATGTCGAAGTTGTACATCGAGTATGACCCACTCGTAATCTAGTGAGAACTACATCCGCTTTTCTGTTAATTTGAGAAGGTCAAAGTTCTACAGTAGGTTAAACTCCATGAAACTTGTTTTCGCTTTCGATATCCCATTCTCTTTGCCATTTGTTTAAAAGAAATATTTTCATGTACTTTTTCAAGTGTGTCAAAGGTGTAGTAGTATTCTTTGTGGCAATCGCCAATTTGCCAGCCTTGTCTGTTCTTTCGTTGCCCACAATCGTAACATGGGATGTTACCCACCATAATAAAACATTAAAAGAAGCAACTCGAACAAGAATTATAGAACGGAGTCTTGGTCATATAGTGATCGAAATAAGCAGTGTGACAACAGACTATAAAGTATGCAAGTGAATTGATCAATTCAATTGTTGAAACTTGATTGTATTACATTTCAGAATTGAGTATAAACATTGGAATTTGGAACAATTGTAATACGCAATTTTAACTGATTTGGGAAGGGAAAGCTGATTAAACTTTAATTTAAAGTGCATTGTTAAAAGTAATTTTACATCTCGTTTAATTTTAATTCTTTCTACTACGCTGTCATTTTGGGATTTCAAGGCATTTAAAATGGAAGATTCAAATTCTTTTTGTAAAACTCTCCGAGAGATTATGACATGGGAAACGCTGTCAAAGTTATGTAGAGAGCTAACACTTCATAGTTTCCAATGGTTTTCAATTGCATAATTTTGTCAGCCTGTGTAGCAGATTAATTTAGTTAATTGGTTTTTATGGCGCAAGGACCAGATTCGATCATTCTGCGCCAAACATTTGTTAAACATGGTTTGTTGTTTCGTGTTAAAAATTAAAGCATTTTAAGAAAAAGATACAATTAAATCTGATGTAAAATTTTAATATCTTTTTAAAAAGTAAAAATATCTGGATGAGGGCTATCTCCTAAAATCTCATTTAAGGTGAAAACAGTTGCTCCAAAATGAACTTGTCGTTGTGTACTAAAAACTTGGCATTCACACAGAATATGCTTAAGCGTTAAAACACAATTGCATTTATCACAAAGTGGTGCATGATCAGAGTGCAAAAGATGCTTTGGGGTCAAATAGGTGTGGCCTATTTGAAGTCTCGTGATAATGACAGAATCATACTTTTGAAACCCTTGACAGATGGCTGTACTTGAAAAAGTTTATTTGTAGATAGCTTTTCCCACGTAGCTTGCCAGAATTTACTTTGAATTATTTTTATTGCTTGTAATGCAATGGATAATGGAACAAACTTTTCCTTCAGCAGGGTTGAGCTTTTTGCTGAATTGTCAGCTTTTTCATTTCCCCAAATTCCAACATGTGCAGGAATCCAACAGAATTTAATTGTGAAATTATTTTTTAGCGAATTATCTATGTGCAAACTATTTAGAACTAAGGGCAGTCTTAAAAGCTGCAATACTACTTTTAGAGTCAGTATATATAATAAACTTAGACGGGGATGAGGTTGCAATTTTTTGAAGACTTAGATATATTGCATAAAGTTCGGATGTAAAAACAGAACAGAAAGGGTGAAGTCTTTCGGATATTACTACATTACGAAAAACTGCTGCTGAGCCAACATTATTACCAAATTTCGAACCATCTGTATAAACAGGTTGAAAAGAATGATACTGTTGTCTGTGTTCCTAAAAACATTTCTGAAACATCACGTCTGATGTTGATGGTTTCAGGAAGTATATAAAATCATCTACAAAACTGAAAGACGACCATGGAGGTGGACCACGAATATTTACAACAATCGGGAAGTCTTTAGTTTTGAATGTTCGTAAAATCTCTCCTATACGGAATCCAAAAGTTGGCGTAAAAGACAATCTCCTAGAGAATAACGATCCGTATATAGGATTGAGAACCCTGTTGATACCATTCAGGTATTTGACACTTTTAATTTTATAAAAGTAGGATAAAAAAAAACAGTCGTTTCCACCTGAGTTCCAAGGAGGACTCACCACTTATAACTTGTAAACTTTGAACTGGCGATGTTCTAAAAGCTCCTGTAGCTATACAAAGTCCTTGATTATGCATTGAGTCTAACAATTTCAAGGTAGATTTGGCAGCTGAGCCATAAATGGGTGCCTCGTAGTCAAGCTTTGAGCATATCAGTGATTTATATATCTTCATCAAAGTGGCTCTATCTGCTCCCCAAAAGGTGTTTTATAGGACTTTTATAATATTTAGCGTTTGAAGGCATTTTCTTTTCAAGTTTTGAATATGAGAGCGAAATGTTGGTTTGTTATCTAATATCACGCCCAAAAACGTTTTCTCGCTAATTGTGGGAATGACCGACTCATCCAGTCGGAGCTCTGGATCTGCATGAAGGCCACGTCGCTTACAGAAGTGAACGCTAACTGTTTTCTGAGGAGGAAAAACAAGTCCATTTTTCAAAGCTCAGTTTTTCATATTGTTTATGGATGTTTGTAAATGTTTTTGAATGAAATCCAAACTTTCATTAGCACATTGTATCTGGATGTCACCGACATAAAGTGAAGTGTGTACAAATGCTGACATTTTCGAAACAATCCCATTTATCTTTATGATAAACACTTAGTACGCTACCTTGAGGAACACCTTCATGCTGAATGAAAGTATCTGATAAAATATCACCGACACGAATTTGAAAGATCCTTGTTCTCAAAAAGTTTTGTACAAAAATTGGTAGGTTCCCTTTTAAGTCCAAGTTAAATAAATCTTTCAAAATGCACGCCAGGTTCGGTCGTAGACTTTATACATTTTAAAGAAAATAGATACAAGATGTTTTTGCTTACAAAAGCAGTGGGACTTTTTTAATGCATTTTTCAATTCGTGAAATTTAAAAGTAGTATTACATTCCTCCCCATATGAAGGTAGAAAATCTAATTTTTGTTTCTCTGTCTCTTTTTTAAAAGCAATAAAAACTTCTGAATAAAATTCTTCACTCAATATGTTAGAAAGAGTTTGTTCAATTAGATTAGCAATTTCTTTTGCATTAGAAATTACTCGTCCGTTCAATTTTCAAAAGGATATTTTATATGAATTTCAGTAACAGCCAAAAATCTATTTTATTTTTCCCACATGATTTTAGAAGGTATTTTTTCTTGAATGGAATTGACATACGAATGAAAGGATTGCTCCTGACCAATGCGTTGGATTCTATGAAATTCAGATTTTGCTTTTTTAAATTTAATAAGGTAGGTAGGTAGGTAGGGTAAGGTTTATTGGCACAAGGTCTAATTTAGTACAAGCTGCGCCATCCACAAGGATATTCAAACAGTTCCAATATAAAAGTGTAAAAGGTGTAAATAAAACAAGGATATATTGTAAAACATCAAGAGTTTAGAAGGTCTGGCAAAGCTTTGACACAAGAATAAAAATAAATCTCAAATTTTAAATGCTATAAAAGAAGTCAATCGCTTTTAAAAAGTCAAAAGGTTTTGAGTGAGGTTTCTCACCCACCAGGTTCTGTAAATTTAAAATAGGCGAATGAAAGTGAGTTAAACGATCAGAAGTAAAATTAGGACATTGAGTAAGAATATGTGCAATAGAATTGATCACTCCACAATTTGTACAATGAGGAGCTCGTTCACCAAACAGCAAATGTCTATGCGCATACCTTGTGTGTCCGATTCGTAGACGAATTAATTTTACATCTACGCATCGGTTCGGTAAAACTGACCACATATTTATTTTTGGTTGAATAGCATGCAGTTTATTATATTGATATAACTTGCATGCAGTTTATTATATTGATATACCTTGCATGCAGAATAGCATGCAGTTTATTATATTGATATAACTTGATACATCACAAAAGGGAACGCGGAAATTGAAAGGTTTCTGAAGCTAATTTTGCAGCTTGATCTGCAAGCTCATTGCCATGGATTCCAACATGACTCGGTACCCAGCAGAAAATTACGTCGAAATCTCTGTTAACCAGTATTGATAGTTGCTCCATGATTTGTGCAACAATCGGATGACAAGGGTAAACAAAAGTGTGTAATTGTTGCAAACCACTTATGTTGTCGGTGTATATACAAAATTTACGAGTGTCAAATGAAGAAATACTTTGTAGAGCATATAACATAGCAGTTGCTTCTGCTCTGTATGCTGAACAATATTTGGGGAGAATATAATTATAAGAAGTGTTATTTAAAATAACGCCAAAACCGACATGATTCATCATTTTTGAACCATCCATAAAGATTGTTTTATAATTGTTGAATTGAGCTCGATGCTCAAGGAATAGTCGCTGAAGCGACTGTGCATCAATACGAAATAATTTGAAGCCAATGAATGGGTTTATGTGAGAAATCAATTGTGTATTCCAGGGAGGAATGTAGAAATG
Organism: Argiope aurantia; assembly: GCA_026543865.1. Classification (NCBI taxonomy): domain Eukaryota; kingdom Metazoa; phylum Arthropoda; class Arachnida; order Araneae; family Araneidae; genus Argiope; species Argiope aurantia. The sequence continues at coordinate 71,589 of JAPMOR010087718.1, forward strand.
GTCAACAGACAATATTCTCACTTCAGAGAGTTGTGTATCAGAAATGAAAGATTTCATGCGTTCATAAAATGGACGGGTAGCTGCTGAGCGAGCATTATAAATTCGCTCTAAGAATTGATTCAGAGTGGTGTAATTTAAAGGATGTTTAGGTATGGATAAAACCTTAAAATAATATTGCAATGATAATTTCTGGAGACGCAAAGAAAGTGGAAGTTGATGGAACGTCACATATAAACTTTGCATTGGAGATATGCGGAAAGCTCCAGAGCAAATTCTCAGAGTAGAATGATGGATTGTATCAAGTTTTTTCAAAGCAGAAATGTTGGTAGAACCATATGCTATACAACCGTAGTCTATCCGAGATAGAATTAAAGCTTCATAAACTCGGATTAATGATGTCCTATCAGCCCCCCAAGATGTGTAGGAGAGAACCTTTAGGATATTTAACATTTTTTCGTAGAAATGAGAAGTGAGGGTGAAAAGAGAGTTTTCGGTCGAAAATTACCCCTAAAAACGAAATTCTGGAACCACGGGAAGAACTCTGTTGTGTATATAAATTTCAGGTTCATGGTGAATACTGCGTTTTCTACAGAAATGGACTCAACGACTTTTACTTGATGAAACTATATATTCGTTCTGATCGCACCATTTGACAAGACAATTCACTGCGGTTTGCAACTGCCTTTCAATGAGTCTCATGTTTGATCCCTGGCAAGAAATTTGTAAATCATCAACATATAATGTGCTTGAAACTGACGAAGGAAATATTAAAAGAATTTTAGAAATACGGATGATAAAAAGGGTAGCGCTTAATTGTCTACCTTGAGGAATACCTTCCATTTGAATGAAAGAGTCAGAGAATGTTGTTCCAACACGGACCTTAAAAATCCGACGAGACAAAAAATTTTTAATAAAAAGTGGTAATTGACCACGAAACTCAAAGAGGGTTCGAAGTATCCCATAACGCCAAGTCTGATCATATTCCTTTTCAATATCTATGAATATCGAGACCAAATGATTTCTGCGCACAAATGTATTACATATTTCCGTCTCCGGCTGTATAATATTGTCTAGAGTAGATCTACCTTTGCGAAATCCACTTTGATGTAATGGTATGAGTTTTTCCAATTCTATTTGATGGATAAGCCGAAAAGTAACCATTCTTTCAAATGTTTTGCTTAAACAACTGGTAAGTGCAATAGGGCGATAGTTTGAAAGATCCGTCTGATCTTTCCCTGGTTTCAAAACTGAAATGATAGTAGATTCCTGCCATTGAGAATGGAAAACTCCTTCATTCCAAATTCTATTATAAAAGTGAAGTTTATTGTAAAATGAGGGAACACTCATGTGGCTACACATATAGTATGATATTTTATCAGGTCCCGGGCTGGTTTTATGAGATTTGGAAATTGCCTTTTCCAGCTCATGCATGTTGAATTCAGAGTTATATGGGAGGGCATGTTTTACTTTAAAGTTAATTGGTTGTCGCTCAGCAGAGCTCATAATACTTAGAAATGTAGGATTATAGCTGTCCGAGCTAGACACTTTGGAAAATGTTTCAGCAATAATATTAGCTATATCTTTGGGTGATGAGTAAATAGATGAATTATTCTTTAAAACAGGAAAGGTAAATTCTTGATAAATACCGTTAGCAGCCTTTACTTTTTTCCATAAATGCTTACTAGATATATTAGGTTTAATACGAGACACGTATCCAATCCAATATTCCCTCAGACTGCGTCTTCGAACTTTTCAGGCAAATGCCTTTGCATACTTGAATGCAATGAGATTTACTGTTGTTGGACGCCTTCTTAAAATATTCCATCGTTTACTTTGTGCCTTCTCTGCTTTACGGCATTCATTATTCCACCAAGGTTTGGAAAGCTTACGAGGTCTTGTAGAACTTTTTGGAATTGCAATATCAGCGGCATATAATATAATTTCAGTTATTTGTGCAACAGCTTCAGAGATATCCAAACAATTAACCATTGCCTCAGTGATTGTGACCAACTGCTGAAAACTGTCCCAATCTGCCCATTAGAATAAGTAGACAAATGGTCATTGTGCCATCCTTACACTATCAGCAAGGGTAATGAAAATTAGAAAGTGGTGACTATTGAGAAGATCTCTTCCAACTGAAAAATTTAAAAGAGGAAGAAAAATTGGCGAACATATAGAAAGGTCTAATGAATGAAATGAACGAGTGGGTTCGTGAAAATATGTATGTTCATCACTATTTAAGAGGCAGAGATTATGATCAGAAATCAACAGTTCAATTTGCTGACTACGAGAGGTAGTGTCCTCATTTCCCCATAGGATGCTATGTCCGTTAAAATCACCGAACAGTATAAAAGGAATAGGAAGTTGATCAGTAGAGAGTTTAAATCTTCTTGTAAAATCACCTCACGTGGAGGGAGATATACACAGCAAACTGTTATAAGTGTCTTTATGTGGATTTGAATAGCAACAGCCTGCAAATTGGTATGAAGGATAAGAGGTGTTCTGGGAAAGGAGTTGGAAGTGAAAAGGCAGACACCTCCTGAAACATTAGCGTTTCAATTTGTATTTGAATGTTTGCGTACGCAGTTGTACCCTCTAATTTTCGAAATTACTGAGGGCTTTAAATAAGTCTCTTATAATGCAAAACAGACAGGCCTGTGTTCATTTAAAAACGCTTTGATTTCGACGGTTTTGGAACGATACCCACGACAATTTCACGAAAGGAAACCAGACATGAAAAAAAAAGTGATGTTAAAACAAAGAAATGTTTGAACAAACTACAAATGACCACCTGGGCGCTATTTATTAAGAAGATGTTGTTCCATTTCTACATCAGATATATCAGATGTAGATGGACAAATTGATAAAATAGAATCTGAAGTAATTGGTATATCAGAAGGATCTAGAGGTTTAGGAGGGACTTCAGTGTCAGATGTTTTGGCACTTGGAGGAGATTTTGTTTTCTTTCGTTTCTTCTTGGGGAAACGAGTTAAAGAAAATTTTGAATCTTTTGATTGAGAAACGGGTTGAGAAATTTTTTTAGAAATAGATGTTGAGTTTCGATTGTTTTCAGTTTTTTGTGAGTTATTGCTGTTTACTGATTCAAGAGCCGAATGTTTACAGGAGCAGGTTTTTAACGTATTAATATCTATAAAGTCTGTCTGAGAACTAGTACATTTTAATGTTGAATTTATGGTGGCACTATAAGTAAGGCCAGGTTTGGGTGTTCTGTCTAAAAGAATTTTTTTCGCTTCCGCGTATGAAATATTTCTTTTAACTTTCAATATTTGAATTTCTTTTCCGTTTTCCATTTAGGACAGTCACGGGAATAAACAGGATGGGGCCAGAGTAGTTTAAACATTTGAAGGTCTGTGAGCTACAAACTGAAGTTTCATGATCATCAGCTGAGAATTTGGCACATCGATGGTTGCCTCGGCAAGTTCCCTGGGAATGTCCGAATCTCTGACATTTAAAGCAACGCAGAGGATTCGGTACATATGGTTTAATTTTGGATTGTATATAGCCAGCGCATCTAAATTTCGGAAGTTCCGGAGTACTGAAAGTTAGAATGACATGTTTTGTTGGAATGAATGAACCATTACGTTTAATTTTTATGCGATGAGCTGCACAAACCTTTTGGGAATGCAATTCCTGAATCAGTTCATTCTCCGAACAATCAAAAAGATCTAAATCAGAGATGACTCCCCTAGAAAAATTCAGAGTCCTGTGAGGAGTTACCTCTACAGGGAAGTCTCCAATATTTGTTAATTTCTGCATCGTAGCAATCTGTGTTTTTGAAGAGGCCTCAATAAGGAGATCCCCGGACGGAAGTTTTTTAATAGATTTGACATCACCAATAAATGAAGAAATCAATCTTTGAACTATGAAAGGTGAAACTTTATGAAAGGTCTGTGGTGTGTGTAAGATTAGAAATCTAGTATCTTCAGTGATAGGTAAACGTGGCAAAGTGTCTGAAAAACCCAAAAAGGGGAAAAAATTCGGGCCCCGATGGCACCGCCCTCCACGAAGCCCAACAAGGGAAGGCAGCCACCGGCTCCAGACATTCCCAGCCTCGGCGCTTACCATGGTGCTAGCCGGAACCTATACGCTGAGAGTCACCCCCGGGGACACTGACCACCCTTAACGCCAAGCCCAAAAACTGAACCCTTCTCTTGATCCCCTTGAGCAGCCCAGTCAAAATATCCGGGATACCAGCCGATTGATACATCAGGGACCGAAATGTATCACCCGTCAAAAGGGTCGCCACGCACGGCAAACACGTGGGGGTTTTGACTGTCCATGAGAAGCGAGAAGCAAACAGCGCGGCGACAGCTTCTCATGGAGAGCTCCCTCGCTTACCGTCGAGGGATGGAAGAACGAAAAAAACAGAAGGGGAAGGGGGTATTTAAAGAGAGAAGGGGGAAAGAAGAGAGAAATGATAGGGAGAGTAGGAAGAGAAAAGAAAGAGTAAAGATCCCTGGGTACATCGGGTTGGGACACCCGTACTCACCTAAAGAAGGTGAGCCCCTGAAGGGTTAAATTTAATAAGATTTTGGGTAATAGGATATCTGCTGAAGGTATTCCATGCTTTGTCTAGTGGTCATTTACAGTTTTCACATTTGTCATTCCACCACGGTTTGCATAGCTTTGGTATTTTCTCCGATGTTTTGGGAATACTGAGATCTGCTGCTGCAATTATATGTTCGGTTACAAGCTTGACTGCCAAATCAATAGAAATATCATCAATCATATCTGGTGTAAGTTGACATATTGAATTGAACAATGGCCAGATTGCTTTACTAATATTACATCGCTCAGGTCTTTTAGGAAATAAAAAATCGTTGTGCATGTACGTCAATACAATAAGAAAGTGATCGCAAGGAGGGTAGAGTGCAAGGGTAGGAGAACAAAGTGCAACATCAATCGTGCGGAATGTTTCGCTAGCTTGATGAAAGTGAGTGGGCTTATTGTCAATAAGTATACAGAGACAATGATCATCAATTTGTTTTTCTATTTGCCTTCCTCTAGTGTTGATACCATCATTATTCCAAATAGGATTATGTCCGTTTAAATCACTTAGGAGAAAAAAAAGGTTCTGGCAACTGTTCTATTAATTGATCCAAATGTCGTTGTTCAATATATTCGTTTGGGGGCAGATATAAATAGCAAATTGTTGTTAGAACTTTCAACTGAATTTGGACAGCAAATGCCTGTAAATTTGTGTCTAAAACAACTTCAATACTTGGCAAATGACGTAAAGTTAAAGATGCAACTCCATCAGATGATCTAGAATTTTGTTCATTATCTTTTCTTTGAAGAACATAGTTGTTAAGATTGAGAGAGACACGTGGAGTCAAATATGTTTCTTATATCCCCAAGCAAATAGGTTGATATTTGTTAATAATAAATTTGATATCCTCTTTATGAGCTTGAAACCCATGGCAATTCCAAGAGACTAAATTAATATTTGTCATTTCGGTTTCCTGAAGAATTTAGATTTGAAAACTTTTGGCTTGGCTGTGCTTACTCTAGCTTCATCGCTCAGGTCCATTTCGCCGAGAGATTCATCGGAAGGATGAATTTCCAACTCAACATCCTTACTATTGACGTTTATCTTTTCTTTCTGTTCATTTTGGCTTTGAATGGAAAGATTCTTCTTTTTTTATTATTTTGTGGAACAATTTTTAAAGTTTTTTTGGTTTTTTGTAATGTTTTTTTCGTAAATTATGAAAGACTTGTTAGATTTTACTATTTCAAGCCAATCTTTCAGTTTGATTGGTAATGTATTCCTCATTTTATGGAGAAGGGAAAGACTTCGAGATTGTGATGGACTACTGTTTTCTTGAATTTGTATCGGTTCAGTTTGCATACTTGAACAAGTCGTCCCTTTTAAAGCTGTACTGTATCTGAGATTTTCCTATGGAGTTCGACTTTCAACTATTTTCCTAGCTTCTGCAAAAGAGATATTTCTAGAAATTTTAAAGGTCTGGATTTCGTTTTCAATCTTCCACTTGGGACAGGACTTAGAATAAGCAGGATGACTACCGTTGCAATTAACACATTTTTCGAGCTTTGTGGAAGGAGTGTTATCATGGCCAATTTCAGAGCATTGTGGACAGCGAGAGAAAGAAGCGCGGCCACTAGTTTTTGTATATCCAAACTTCTGGCATTTAAAACAACGCACCAGGTTTGGCAAAAAAGGCCGTACATCGCAACTTATAAACCCAGCTGTTATCTTTTAGGGAAGCACATGAGTAGCAAATGTTAAAATATCATGCTTAGTTGGAATTATTTTACCAACTCTTTTTGATGTTATACGGCGTGCACTAGTTATTCTAAATGACTGCAGTTCAGAAACAAATTCTTCATCACTCACCATAATAAGATTCATACTAGATACGACATCTCTGGTATAATCCAGAGTTTTATGACCAGATACTTCTATAGGGGCATCACCGAAATTCTTTATTGCTAGAAGTTGCTCTGACTGTTTTGACGTCGCAGACTCTATTAACAAATCTCCAGATCTAAGCTTCTTTACAGATGTGATGTTCCCAGTAGTACTTTGAATATACTTTTGTATCAAAAATGGCGACATGTTTTTAAGTTTATCGTCTTTACCATGTATAACTAAAAATTTTGGGAAAAACTTCGTAAGCTCCATTTGCAGCGTTAATTGACTTATCGGAATCGGTTTGAGAAAAAAGATCCATGCAAAAAAGTTAAAAGTTCAGGCCTGACGGCACCACCCACCACGGAGCTCAACAAGAGATGGCAGCCACCGGCTCCAGACATTCCCAGCCTTGGCGCTTACCATGGTGCTAGCCGGAACCTATACGCTGAGAGTCACCCCCGGGGACAGTGACCACCCTTAACGCCAAGCCCAAGAAATGACCCTTTTGCTTGATCCCCTTGAGCAGCCGAGTCAAACATCTGGGATACCGGCCAATTGATACATCAGGGACAGAACTGTACCACCTGTATAAAGGGTTGCCACGCACAGCGAACACGTGGGGTTTTTGGCTGTCCATGAGAAGCAAGAAGCAAACAGAGCGGTCACAGCTTTTCATGGAGAGCTCCCTCGCTTACCGTCGAGGAATGGAAGAATGAAGAAAACAGAAGTGGAAGGGGGATTTAAAGAGAGAAGGGGGAAAAGAGAAAAGGGATAGGGGAGAGTAGGAAGAGAGAAGAAAAAGGAAAGATCCCTGGGTACCTAGGGATTGGGACACCCGTACCCACCTAAAGAAGGTGAGCCCCTGAGGGGTTGGTTGTTTAAACTCGAGTTTATTCAGAATTCACATCGAGCAATAAACGACAATAAAGTACCTTGAGATGGTCAATAATCATGATGGCAAATAACTAGAAAAACAGTAAATATTATGTAGGTCAATAAACTTCTTAAGTACAACCATTGCTTCTATAAATTCTTCAATTTTGTCGTTACATAACGCCAGTATCAGCTATTTCATAATGCACTGAATTATTAATTAGTATGAAGCAGACTTTGATAGGAGTTAATCTTGAGAATCTTGAAGTCCAGTCTTCCAAAAAATTATTATAGAAATTTTGAGAGTCCATTGATTGAAAATATTCCAATCCATTTTATTACGTTGCTCTATTACGAAGATTAAAATAATTGATTTCTAATGCTTGTGCTTTAACATATTTGGAATCGTCCATTTTGAAAAATCATTTGAAAATGGCGTCCTGGAATACTATACAGAAGAAAAATATATCCAAATCATCTTCCGGATATATATTACCGATAAAAGCATATTAAACTCCAAAATGAGGGATATTCTTTCCTCTCCTAAATTATAAATATTTTAAAGACATAATCAGATAATTATCATATAATAAATTTTAACTTTATAAGAAAACGTCTCAATCGTTAAACGTTCAGCCAAATTTTAATTAAAATGCACGGACGGATAATAGAATTTTGCATCGTCAAACGCGTTGCCAAATTCCATTTGTTATTAAAATTTCAAAATTAAATATTAAATTATTTGAAACCTAAAATAATTTTATACACATTTTTATTTGCACCTTTTATTTAATCGTGAAGTGAGATTCTTACCAACTAAAATATTAAATTGTGTGTACGCTATTTTAACTATGATTAAAAATGAATCTAATCATTGAATCGATAATATTATGAATTTTAAAATGGATTACAATAATTCATTTAATAGATTATGAAGTTATTACCAGCAAATATCAAAATTATAAAAAGAATCCAATAGGCGTGATCTCCACTAAACTTTCTGGCATACACCCAAATAAAAATGCCTTCCTATCTTCAGTAAAACAAAATGATAGATTTTGAGAAAATTTGTGAATGCTCACGAGTGATCAGAATTGGTTTCAAAGACACACACTTCAGCTTTTTATGCTTTGTAATATGGCGAAGGAAAATGATTATGCAGTTCGAACGCCTCTTTTTTTTATGATCAAATAGCTGATATACTCGGCTTTACCCAGGCTAAATACTATTGAACAAGTAAGTATTTTTAATATACATAATCTTTGAATTATTTATTAAATTGATAACATCTACTTAAAATTGAAAGTCATTCAAGTAAAATCATTTGCTCTTATTTATTATGATATCCAAATCAGTGAAATGAAAGCAAATGGTAAGGGACTAATTACTATTAATATTTCAAGAAATTAAAAATAATAAATTAATAGGCTAATTCTTTTAGTTTTATTTTTAAAATCTTATTATAATCATAATTCGAGGTTAATTTTTAAGACTTTAAGTATAGCAAAAGGCGGTACAATTCGGTTTTAACGGTGACCAAAAAGAGCCAAGAAAAAATTGGCCTAAGTGAAGATTAGTGTGCACCAACTGTTTGTAACCAATATTGCAACCCATCGGATCCCTCTTATAGCAACAGTACTGCTGTTTTGTTTACTACTTTTTGCAATGGTTGAGTTGTATATAAACTACAATAATATTATAAAAAATATTAAATTAAAAATATTAAAAAAATATCGATTAAAGATTTTGATTTTGTTCTTTATTATAATTAAAAGTTTATGAAATAAAGAAAGTTAAGCTTATAATTAAAAGTTATTTTGTTCTTTCTTTTTTTAATGTGAATACGAACAAAAAATATTTATTCTCTTGCAATTTTTAATTGTCAGTATGCGCGTAAAATCATCGTCTGCATTCTCACTCTAAAAGACAGCTGCAATGGAATTCTTCGCAGTTCTCGTAATTCTTTTGGTATTATGACGGTTGGTTCCCTTCATAATTTGTTATGTCGGGAGTATTTCGAACCTGTATTATGGATGAAGGGTGAGTTAAATATGCATACATATATATATTTTACGAGTTGATGAAGTTAGGAAAGGATGCTTGTTTGAAATTTTGTATTGAGAATGGTTTGACATCGAACCGGCAGAATGGATGAAGGGTGAGTGGAATATATTTTTTGACGAGTTGATGAAGTTGGAAAAAGGATGTTTGTTTGAAATTTTGTATGGAGAATGTTCCGATTGCTTATTTCTCCGTTTCTTCTTTTATTTTGGTTATGTACTGTTTCTGTTATCCTCACAGTCTTTATGTTCAATGTGCTAGCGAAGCTACTAGGTTTCCGATCCCGCTGGTAGCGAAGCCGTAGGATGTTTTTTTAGGTTAATAAATTTTGCCCGATGCCTCCTACGGATGCCGAAGGCATCCGTAGAAGGCACCGGGCAGAATTTCCTCTGAAATCCGTTTGTACAACACCCTTCATTCTTTCTTTTCAATTGATTATGTACAGTTCATGTTATCCACACAGTCCTTATGTTCAATGTGCTAGCGAAGCTACTAGGTTTCCGCTCCCGCTACTAGCGAAGTCGTAGGATGTTTTTTTAAGTTAAAAAATTCTGCTCGGTGATTTCTACAGATGCCTTTAGCATCTGTAGAAGGCACCGGGCAGAATGAAAAAAAAATTTAAAAATACTTATCAGTAAAAAGTCTTAATTAGATGGCGGGAAATGGTAACTGTAACTGTTCCGCGGAAGTATTTGTTTATTTTGTCCGCCATCTTTATTGGCGACTTGGCATTATTGGCCCAGCTGGGTGCACACTAAAATTCACTTTTACCAAAAAATTTCGCCAAATTATAAAAATGTATTCAAGCGCACTATTATTTATTAGGAAAAACTTTGGACGTGCGAATCACATGCTATACAGTTTGACGATTGAAATCGCCAAATTGGCGAAATATTTTCTTAGAACTTTTTGGTCGCCATTACAACCAACAAGTACAAAAGGCAGACGATAATCTTTAATAAATCAAGCTATATTGAATTTCCAAATACTAGTACTGAAATATAATGAGATTAAATTTCACAAATTGATTTGATCTATTCATTTGCTTTTATAATAGACTGCTGTCACTTTGTTTATTTCCATTTGCTTTATGTCGGGTTTACACTCGATCAATACAAGACGGCAAGTAGACACCGCATGCGTAGAAAGAGTGAAAAATGCTGTTCGGTCGATGACAAGTAATTGTCCCAAAGGAACAACTACAAGCCTTTGTATTGCATTTTTTCTTACTTCTACATTTGTAGAAATTGGCGGGGTTTCATTTGGCATGAAAAAATTGATCACTTATCATTGATTAATTCCGACATTTCTTGCTCTTTCTAATACGAGGTTGTGTTCTATTTTTTTTTCTTTTTTTATTTTAATTGCAATTTCATTTCTACATTTTTCCAAATTTAAGTATGTTGACCTTCTTTTTATTTTACCATGTTTCTATGTGTGAATACCCATCATTTTAATATGATACGTAAGGAAAAAAAAATTCAGGGAGACCAAAACGGCAATTTATAGCCAAGCATGGAATGCCTAAATCTATCTTATGAAATTATTGCAAACATAAATGAGTCCCTTTCTACGCATGCGCTGCCTACTTGCCGTTTTATAACTGGCCGAATGTAAACCCGGCATTATTGATCAGGATTCTTTTATTTAAGAAGACTTCTTTTTAAACTTTTATGGATCACTGTTGGTGATCTTCTTTGAATTCTGAAATAAAAAATGTTTGGAAATCGTATACGATTATATACGATTTAGAAAATAAAAAGTGAACGCGATTCTTTGGCATCTGAAGAAGTACCAAACAGAATTTCTTAGCTTAAAAAAACATCATACGGCTTCGATAGCAGTGAGAGCGGGGACAAAATAACTTAGCTAGGACATTGCACGAAAGGAATTCTGTCTTTTTTTTTCCCAATAACTCAAAAGCAGCACAATAAATTGAGTATACAGTGCCTTCAATATCTCAAGAAGGCAACGGGTGAATTATTTTTAACCTTAAAAAAATATCCTGTATCTTCGCTAGCAGCGGGAGAGGGAAGATAATAGATTTGCAAACGCATTGAATGGCTAAGCTTTGATATACAGTCATTTGGCGCCTTGCAAGGTTGGCAATTTTTCAATGGCGCTTTTGCTACCGTTACGCTATTGCTGCTGTTAGCACCACATTCGGTCATTTCACTAAAATTTGGCGATAAACTTTTTTTTTTTTTTTTTTGCGAAAATGACTGTATATTAAAGCTGTCGTGTACTCGCCTATGATACACGGATTCTTTTAATGTGATTGAAAAAACTACTCTCCTTGAAAAAATAAAATATAACATTTATTTCTACGACAAGACAAGTTATTCTATATGCATATTAAATTTATATGACTGCATTTCCGAAAGAAAATAGTTCACAATCTTATCAGCTGCTGATCACAACGTTGTTCAGTTTTTCAAGTTGTTTTGTTTTCAATACGGAGTTGAGTTGTTACTCGCTTCGTCGAAGATCGCGGATTCATGCGACACTCCCACCTTTTGGGTTTTTATTTTCAAAAAAACTCAAAATGCTCTTTAGTCCAAACAGTTCACAGGTCCAGTCGTTTGAGAGCTTGAATCTTACGGCCGAAACGGGTTTTCATGGTATTTAGATTTGGTAGAGGCGTTTTGTCCGATTCTGGTAGCTTCTCAAGATGTTCAACATATTGCTGTTGTACTGTTTCTTCTTTCTCATCTTCAATTTCAGATGCTCTTTTCTCTAGTAGATTCCGTACTGAAGGCGTTTGAACCTCAAGTGCGTAGAGACGCTGTACAGGTCTCAGAAATTCGCCGTTCTTCGTTTTTACTTTCACAAGGCGAACTGAACCGTCCTTACCAGGGAATACTTCTCTTATTTTCCCCAGAGGCCAATTCAGACGTTTTTGATTGGTTACTTCGACAATAACCACTTTTCCCACCTTGAAATCGTGGGGTTTTATCATTTTCTTGGTTTGTTGCCTCAGCTGCCCCAAGTATTCCAGTCGGAATCGATTTCTGAGATCTTGCAGTTTACACCTATACAGCCGCCGCTTGCGAAAATACTCAGGATACAAAAGCTGTTACATATTGAATATATAGATTCTGGGAATAAGAGAAACAATACAGAAAGAAAAAACGCAACCATTTCTAATAACTGTGCTAAAGACTGCTGCTTTTCTTAAAGAAAAAAATGTAATGATTAATGTACTTACTCCATTCAATTAATTCTTAATTTGAGTAGGTAACGAATTTTCTATAATAAAAGGATATTCTTTCCAGTGATACAAACATTGTTCTCTCGCATGATATGCACTTCGCCATATAAGCATCTAATTCTCCACTAAAATATCTGTAATAATATTTGTGATTATCCCAATCACCAGACACTGATTCCTGAATAATCACTGATTGGAAATCCACGAAATTCTATTCGACATAGAATTGTCACTATAAATCCACGAAAAGAAAAATAGGAAAGAAATCTGTTTGAATGACAAGATAATACGAAAACGAATAATTATAATATAAAGACAAACAATTTTAAAAAGTTGTAGTTTTTTTTTAATTTATTTATTTATTTTTGATTCTGACATAATTCGTGAACAGACGATTTTAATTAAAATAAATTACTCGATAGGAATCGCAAAAGTATAAATGTTTTCTCTTCGTAGTTCACTTTAAAAATAATATTAGAATATTTTATTTGTAGTAATAATACTTTCAATCATAATACGAAATTAAATTAATGTTTATTTGTCGCTCATTTTTTCATCTTCATTTCTCACAAAATTGTTTTAATAGGTGTACAATTCAATAAGAGAAAAAGTAAAAAATATCAGCATTAGGGTTACTATAGCTATTCTGCTTGCTTGTATGGGTTACTATATTGGCGACAAACTAAAAATAGAATTTTATTACGAATCAGAGAAAATTAGACTGCATAATTCTTTGAGCCACTGAATAAATCATGAAAATGATTCTGTAGTGCACATAAGAATTCAATGCTGTAAAAGAATTTTTAACTATTTTAAAAGATAATGTTTGAAAAAAAATACTTTGCTTGTATTAAAAGGTGCTAATTTTGCATTAAAAAAATGGCAAAACTTATGGGTACAGAAAGCAAATGAGTTCTAGCATTGACAAAAGCGCACGAGTGATAAATATCATTCAACAATAAAACAGATTAAATAATTCGATAGAAATTAGCGAGAATGATCTCCCGAAACAAATTCGTATACACTTTAATGAATGTATTATTACTTTCCTTCGTCAACGAATAAGGTTATAGACCGTGAACGCTACAAGTGCTTAGAATTTTATTTTCAGAGTCTCGATTATGAGTGTTTGTGCTTCATTATATAGAAAACAAATCTTTGTTTATTAATTGCACGCCATTGCAGAATAATAGTTACGAAGGATCGATCTTTAACTTGAATCTAGCATTTTTGCAGAATCTAGAGTGCTATCTTTGGCAGTTTCTTTCGGTGATTAATTGCTGGCACTCTGTTAACAGGAAAATACATGAAAATTGAATATGTACTTTGAAAACCGGTTTTTTTTTCAAAAGATTGTAATTAAAATTTAATTGTATAGGATTACAATTATAGTAATACGATCACATGGTAAATTTCCTTAATTTAAATCATCTCGTTTCTTACTTATTGCTTTACATGCATGAGAAATTACAAACCATCAAATTTTCAACCCTTTGACAGACTTTTTTTTTTTTTCAAAATTACATAAAGCTCTAAACTTTACTGAAATTAAAGTTTGAACTGTAAACCAGGTTTCATTTATTTAAGTTATTAAATTTTGGAATTGTTGCTTACCCATGCATGCAAAAATACAGATCGATAGAGGACAAACCTCTTGACAGATTTGGTACCAAATTATAAACGGTTATTCTTTATTTTACGTTATTTATTTACAGTTCTTCACGGCTCTTTATTCCTAGGTTTTGGTAAATTGTATTTGGATGAAATCTTATCAGCTTATGGTAGTTTTAAAAAAACTTTAAAATGAAAAAATGGGAAACTCTCGTGTACAGTTTTTGACTTCTACGAATTTCCAAATATAAATATTATGCCTAGTAAAATTAAATTATGATTAGCCACATTGTTGATGTAACTGTAGTGGCAGAAGTAAGTCTTGTGTTGGAGAATTCCAACAATTCCATTGTTTTTCATAAAATACTGATAAAATGCATTTTCTTAACAGAAACACAGTCTTCCTTTTCCATTTTCATACCAACAGGTGTGACTTTCATTTCTTGTAAATATTTCATTTCAATAATACTCCGATATGCTGAATGATAAAAAGCACTAAACCTTCATAGGTCTCTTATTGCAAACTGGAGAAATAAATATCATCTGTATCAAATAAGTCAAACTCTTTAACCATTAGCGAATTATGGGATGCATCATATTTATATTGATTTCAGAATGATTTTTTGTAAAGGTAGTTGAAGAATTTCTTTACTTATAATAACAGTGAAATCATCATTTTTTTTTCTAATAAAAGAGATAGTTTGTTATGATGCTATCACAAACATTTTAGCATAAATTAAACAGAAATGTCTTCTTCGTGTTCTAAGTGTTAAACAAAGAATGTGCATCACACTAATCATAATGTAACTTTTAGAATTCCAAAATCCTTGCATAATGTACCTTCTACGCTATGTATCAAAAAAGGATTCTTTAAATCTCTATAATTCTGCTTGATTCCTAAGAAGTGGTGTAGTAATTTGAATAAAAAATGAAAACGATTTTTTTTTACATGAGAAAGATTAAATTATTCGTAAAAAAAGTATTGAAAACATAATATTGAAAGCAAACAGAATTTGACGACTAATTTTTCGGTCTGATAATTTGGTCGTCTTTGTCTCATAAATTATTTATGAGGAATGTTTAACTATTCAAAATTTCCCGTCAGTTCTTTTTGAATTGCAAAATATAAATTTATGTAAGTTCAAATTTACGAGATTGTGTTCGTAATTTTGATTTACTTTCACCTAAACACATTTCCAAAATCGGGAATATTTGTTAAGCATTTTAGTCAAATGTGGACACATGATTAAATTTGAGATGAAAAGTAAATTATAAAATTTACAAAACCCTCTTTATTATATAAGTGATGAAAGAA
Source organism: Argiope aurantia (assembly GCA_026543865.1). Classification (NCBI taxonomy): domain Eukaryota; kingdom Metazoa; phylum Arthropoda; class Arachnida; order Araneae; family Araneidae; genus Argiope; species Argiope aurantia. The sequence goes on from JAPMOR010087718.1 coordinate 87,054, forward strand.
TAGTGTTATGCTTTCAAAAACTATATAAAAGAGCCAGGAAAAACAACATAGATTTACAGAAACATTATCAAAATTATTAATAATATCATTAAAAAATAATTATTTATTCAAAATTTTATGTAAAGTAAGTGTTTTTTCCCAATTTTCTTAATCAAAATATCCGAATAAAATCAACAGCATAATATTTATTAAATTAAAATGGAACAAAAAATTCGTGAATCAAAATCAAAGGAAATATCTGTTTCCACATTATAAGATGATTTTTTTTCCTACTTTCTCGTGTAAGAAGTAAAGGGAAAGTATTGAAGTCGTCAAAAAAGACAAAACTCTATGTTTGAGATTATTTGAGTTCAAAAAATACAATTTTTGGTTTTATGTCTATTTCTCAGCATGCGTGTGAAAACGATATTTCAAAAACGCTTTGAGCCTGACAGATGAAATTTAGTTTAAATTTTTACACCACATTTGTAGATTGCTGCCAAATGTTGAGAGAAATCTATCCATATGAAATCTGTCTGTCCGTTTGTTCGAATATAAGCTAACACGATAGTTACAGAACGAAAAGAACTAGATAGATCAGTTTTGATATATAGATTTAATATTTAAAATGCATACATCTAGAAAATTTGAAAATAAATCCAATCTGGGATTGAATTGTTTCGTCTGTACTTTCACAAGCTCGTAAACGTGATAAGACAAAAATGCAATGACTTAAATATACGAAGTTTGGTAGATTATTTTGTGACTACAATTGCAGCTTTGTGTGAAATTTTGGTTTCAGTCGGCTGGAAAAAAAGTGTCTAATTTAGAAATTCAATTTTCAGATACTATAAACCTTATACCAGTGATTAATCGCAAAAGAAAATCATAAATCGTAACACACTAGATCAGTAAAATTTCTAGATTCACATGAAGGTAAAGATTTCGTAACTATTCGACAATGCCATTCCTCAGACACATTATTTGCTCACAATTTCATATAGGAGAGGGGGGGATAACAATTTTAATAAAGAGCATGCTAAAAAGTTTTAAAGAAACCATTATAGCTGGGGGGTTTTATATGCATTCTTCTTTCAAAGAATGGTGAATTTTGGAATAAAAATGTGTTAAGCGATTACGATGAAAAGTGCTCGGAAGATAGAACAGTTAAATCTATATCTATCACCTTTCTCTCGTGTAACTGATTTTAGGGTAAAAAGTTATGGCAATTAAATTATTCTTGTCAAAAATTTTAGTTTTACTTGATATAAAATTAACCGAAAGTTCAAATAATGATTCAGTTAATTTCTTAGCCATAATTTTTATGTAACTATATGTATGTAGGCATTTCTCTGTTTACATCCACCTTTTGTACTGCCACGCCCCAGACCCCCATTTTGAGATTCTTTAAATTTTTCTTCTTACATATACTGACATGTTAAAACCCATTCTTAAGAAGAACATTGTTCTCTACCCATTTTCCCACTCTTGCCGAAGAAATAGACCCATATCGATTTACGTACTATCGACTTATTAGGGTCAACGATCAAAGTCATTATTTTCAATTTTTTTTTACAACAGAAGACAATGTGTTACAAAAGTCCTATCTGAAATATTCTTTTATACAGTTCTAAACATTAAAGCATCCTATTTCTACTTTGTATTCAGTAAGAAAACAAACATCTGCATCAAGTAAGTCAGATTCCTCATATTTTCATGGTATAATATGAAAATTAATCGCATGTTGAAAAAAGGGTCATTTAATAAAACCAGTTAAATATCTCATTTTAATAAAAAACCAAGTAAAATGATATCTGATGCTTCTTTAATATGCAACAATGGAGAGAAAGTAAAGCTTAAAATAAACGAAATTCTCTTTTTCATTTGATATTTAACTTTGCGTGCTTGAAGTGTACTAATTTTGGATAAGGTTGACTTCTTAACTACAAAAATGTTAGTTAAATTACGTATGATAATGTGTACAATTCATAATTAATTATAAACAAAGATTTTTGTGTTATGCATATAGATAACATTTGACTGATAACTCAACGAAAGCAAACTTCTAGAAGACAAAGATTAAATTACCTGTAAATTAAAATCCCCGGGAGGGGACACCTCGAAATGAGGATGAGATGCTTCCGGTATGGTGTTTGAATCTCGCCACCCAGGAGGGTACACAAAAAGGTGGGACATTTGGCTCCTTCCATCGATGACGGAACGTACTTCCTTCGGGAAGGGTTGTACCGTGGCCGGTGATGGCCTTTAGGACTCAACCACAGCTCCCGCCAGTGTTGCTGTTGCGGCGGTCCGGTCATTCGGTATTTTTATGCCGCCGTCCTGGCATAGGGGTAGCGCGTCTTCCCCTTGATCTGGGCGTCCCGGTTTGGGCATGGTTGTTCTTCCGTTGTTCTATCTGTGAGATGTGTGAATGTGCCCTCCTGTAAAAAGGGATTGTGCAAGCGAATGAGTGATGCGTGAGTAGCAAAGCCGTACTCTTGGCTCTAGTTGGCGCTACTATAAAAACAAGAGACGCTCCCCCTCCGGCTTAAATCGCTTTCTTCGTAACAGCGGGCTTGTCCGTGGCAAGTGCCATAAGAAACAACAACAGTATTTTTATCCGTGTGCCTTCGGGCGGGGCGGAGAGTCAGTGGATTGGATTGGATTGGATTGTGGGATTTAAAGGCGCAAGAGCCATAGATGACTATACTGCGCCAGACATATGGTTAGAATAGAAAAAGCGTGTCTTTATGTAAAATTAGAAACCTATTAAAAATTACTTGACAATGTCTCTTAAAATTAGAAACGAGAATAAAAAATGGTAACGAAGCCTTAAATAAGATGATATAAACCAATTTCTTTTAAAAATTTAAAAAGATTTTTGTGGGGATGTTCCCGCACAAGCATTTGCATGTCTACTGTTGAATCATTAAAAAATCGTAAACGATGATGATTAAAAACAGGGCATTCAATTAAAAGGTGAAGAACCGTTAAAATCGCTCGGCATCTGGAGCAAAAAGGAGCTCGATCGCCTAATAAAAGATGTTTGTGTGTTAAACGAGTGTGACCATTGCGGAGTCGAGTCAATTTGACTTCGAGCTCACGCACTGGAAAAGCAGCCCATAATGTAATTGTCGGTCTAATAAAATATAATTTGTTACTGTTTTGTTGATTCCACGATTCCTGCCATATAGCATAAATATGACGCTTAAACAATTTCTTCGCATCTTAAATGGGTACCTCACGCTGCATCCGGAGAGTCGGTGATATGACTTATGATTTACTTGTAAATTAAATAGAGATCATTATATTGAATACTATTAGCTTTCCACAAGTTTTCTGTCCAAACTGTTGATTTTCGGGTCTTTAAAACTATGAATAAGGAATGAATAAATATCCAGCATTTCAAGTCAGTATTCTTTGATAAGAATTAAAAATAGGAACTTCTGTGAAAAACATTTTTAAAATTAGTTTTCAATGTATGTGTTCAAAATCCTACTTTATTTTTTAAGAGATTTAACATTAACAGCTTTGGCAAAATATCAATACAAGTCCGAACTTAAAATTAGAAATCAAATGAGAAGAGATTCACATTGTTTAAAAATATGCAGATGGAATAAACAGAAATACTACCAAAACCCAAAAGAAATAATTTTAAATAATTACTAAATTTCCAAAAATTCCATTTGATTTTATTCATTTCCAAAAATTGCCTTTGCTGGTGTATTTCTAAAACAGTTTTGTACATTTTTTCTCGATGCACCTTAATTCACGTTTCTTTTATTCTGGTTTTTAAAAAAAGGTTTAATTCGAAATATCTCGGTGATGAAGGTAAAAGTTCGAAAATTCACAAATGTTTCAAGTCAGTTATTTATTCCTTTAATTATTTTCCATCTCGCATGTTTTACAATTCACTATCCATCAAATGAAATTAAAACCATCGCAACAACAAAATGAAATGCATAAAGGTATTTCAAAATGAGTGCTCATTTGTCCCACACATAATATAGACATTTGAACAAATTAACACATAATATCAAATAAAATTTTCATTAATTGAAGAGAACAAGATTTATTATCCAGAGGTTTAACAACAGAAAAAGAGGAGGTTACAAAATGATAATATAAGTTTGGCTTTCAAAACAACAACTAAAATTAATTACACATGATTGAAAAAAGGAGTTTTTGAATTTCGTTGAAGATTAAAAAATATCTTAATCTCTTTTTTTAAAAGAATAATCTTTAAATCTTAAAAGAGAGTAAAATTCCCATTTATGAGCTAATACTTCCGGAACATATCAGAGAAAAATGAACAAAATTCTTACTCAATGTTTATTTAAATGAAATTTCCATTCCCTTTTCAACTGCAAAAGTTTGACAAAAAGAGTTTCCCTTGTTTTAAAAAGCGCATTTGTCAAATTTCATCAAAATCGGTATCTTTTACACATTAATTGATAAGAAATATTTTAAGTCAATCATCACTCTGCATTGTATGTAACATATAAATTTTTCTTCCATTTTAGGATTTTTAGCTCGCTATGGATAACAGAGAATTCTTCTTCGAACTATGGATACCAATCATCTTTAACATCAATAGTTTCTGAGTTTGCCTTACCTTTCTCACATATTTAACAATATCAGTCCTTTTTTAAATTCAAGTGTCGCATTCAACATGTAAAAAGCACTCTTCTACCCAAACATCTCCGAAAAATATCAATTCTAGGGGAACCAAACAATGGGCCCCAGAAGAGAACTCAAAATTGAAAAACAAATTTCAAACAAATATAAAATTTCACAAGGCAATTGGCAGCCAAACAATAAACCTAAAAGAAAGAACTTAATATGGGAAAAGAAATTCAAACAAATTCAGCATATATTATAAATCCGTCGGAAATCAAACAATAGATGATACCGAAGATAAGCAAATTCAAATAATTACAAAAATTACTATTCCAGCCAGCACGCAAACTAAAAACAGCCTTCCCACTTCAAATGATAATAACTTAGAAGACATGAAAAAGGAAATAATAAATATTCAAGAAAAATGCATGATGGAACTACAGAAAAACCTCTCACAACAGATAACGCTTTCCAATTTGGAATACCGAATGAGAAGACCGTCACCATCAACGAAGAATATACATGTTTCACACTGTATCGCTATCCGTCCTTCCTTCTAATTCCATCGAACTTCAACAAAAAAAGAAAAAGAAAAGTTGGAGTAGGTTTAAAAATGCAATTTGAAAATTCTTCGAATTATGTTTATCAATCATCTTTATCATTAACAGTTTCTGAGTTTGATTGACCCTAGACATTCTTACCTTTCTTGTTTATTCCGCAATAGCAGTTCTTTTGCAAACCTATCCTGATAAAAAGAAACTTAACAGCCTCAGAAATACAATATGCGTCAAAATATACAGTACTGAAATGAAAATATGTACAAAATTACATAGTGTTGAAATGAACACATGAACAAAATTACTTTATTGTCATCTGTGAGTTTATATTTTCTCAAAAGAAATTTATATACACACCATTAGTGTGTTGATTTACCACGGTATAGGTAATGTAAGTGTTCAAAGTGTGCACCGCCTCGCTGTAAACAGTGCTCATTTCGTCACGTTGAGGATATCAGATTCTCAAACATATCCTTAAACAAAGGTTGCTGCAGACTCCTACATAAAGAGATGATTTTCTCACGTAATGCAGACACAGTTCTTGGTGGATCTTCACAGTTGAACACACTCTCCTTTAATATTCTGATTTCGTTGACATAGTACACTACAAGAATGACAAAATTTCTTATCTGTGTTACTTGATGCCGCATTATTAAACTTTTCTTGGAATTGTTCTGCCACCTTTTTCAAACTCGGTCCACCTTCACGAACGCTTCCGTACGAGCTGAAATAATGCTCAGCTTTAAATACTTTTTCTTCCATCAGAGACCCATTTCCAATAACAACTGCACAATACAACTTCCTTTTCACTACTGCAAACACGTGTAGCTGGAGATGTGAATCGTCGACAAACTCAACCACTTACTCGAGATGCGCGAGTTTCGGTACTACATATTTTGGCGCATACTGAATTTCAGTTCAAATGTCGGATGCCAAACCAAAGAAACATTCTTCCACCTTAACATCTTGAAATAATACCACTTCAACTGAGACTCAAACGATAGAACTAGGCAAGGAACAGAGAATAATAATTGAATCACACACCCAGACCCACACAATATATTGTAAATCCATAGAAAACCAAACAATTAATTACACCCTGGAAAAGCAAAAGTAGTGATGCAGACAAAACACAAACTCAAACTATCCCAGCAACTTCAGATGTCAATAAAGCAGAAGACAAAAAATCTGAAATAATAAATGTTCAAGAAGAATCTCCCGAAGAAACCACTGAAAATAATAGCCCAATCATCGATAACACTTTTCTTACTGGGTACCAAAATAATGCCTACTAAGAAGACATTTCACATTGTTGTCATTGTCTGTCTTTTCTTCAAGCTCCAATGAACCTAAGCAAACGAAGAAAAAGAATGGTTGGAGCAGATTTAAAAAAGCAATTAGAAAAAAATCACTCATACACACAACTATTTCATTTTCTAATCAAAAAGTCATTGAAAATCATTTGCAATGTCTTTATCACTAGAAATCTTTAATATCTGTTATTTTTTAATATTTCAAATAATAATTCATTTCTTCTTTAAAATTCATCAATAACATAATATTCTTTAAATCATATATTTCTTTTTATTTTACTTATAAATCTCCTCTAAATATCTTTCAAAATTACAATATGTACTTTATTTTTATGAAATACAATGGTTTCTCTGTTTGTTCGTTTGTTTGTTTGTGTTTGCGTCTATAAAACAAATATTTAAAAAAATACCTGGAGTTTTTATAAATTTTAATATTAAATAATCAGTTAATTTTAATATAAGAAAGGCATATTTTTACCTTAAATCTTCCTTTCAGTTCCGTATTAATTTCACAATATTCTTTTTATATTCATTTAAATACAATGCGGACATTCTAAAATAAAATGACTTTCCTAAGCGTTCAAAATTGTTTTTAATTGCATTTTACCTTGCACTACTAAATTTACAGCAGGTACTAAAATGTACCTGGTTATTTTTCTAAATTTTGAAAATACATAATACATTACTTCCAATAAAACAAAAATATATTTTCACCTTAATTCTTGCTCTAAATTTTAAATAAATAACACAATTTTCTTTTTCGATGTATTTATTATCATAAAGGTTTGCTAAAGTACCTTGAATTTTTTAATCTTTCAAAATTATTTCTAAGAGTTAAATTTTATCTTAATATTAAATTAATTATTAATTATTATCTTAATATTAAATTAATTATTAATTGTTATCTTATTATTAAATTTATCATTTAAAGCAGGATTTGAAATGTACCTGAATACTTTCTAAATTTTAAAACCAGAAAATCGGTTATTTTAATTTAACAAAAGTATACCTTTATCTAAAATCTTGCTTTAAAATTCCAAAATAACATCACATGGCTTTTCTTGGATTTATTTAAATAATATAATATACAAAAAAAAACTTAATTTGTGAATACTTTTTGAATCCATTTCTGTTATTTATATTTTACTTTTTTACGCTAATTCTACTTTTAAAGACAGGTATTAAACATTTACATTAATAAAAAAAAAATTGTCACTGAAAGTTAAACTTACAATATAACTGCACAAATATTCTAAATTTTTTAACATTTTTTTTTTTTTACATTTGGAAAGATTATTCTAAATTTATTAATATTCATATAATTTTTTTTAAAGATTACTAAAAAGTTTCTCAACATTTAGTACTAAAAAATCTTTTCGAAACGTTTTAATTAGAAATTGAAATCCTCGTCATACGTTAATTGAAAACATCATTTAATTTTTCTTCAGCTAATAAATTAAAGATTGTTTAATAAAAATATTTTCCCAATTATAAACAGCATAATTACAATAATGACCAATATATAAACAGGACTCCATTTCTGTCTGCCCCAGCTCCAACATTCTTTTTAAAAAATAATATCCAAAAAGACATTATGAAAAATTCAAAAATAATATTCAATGAACAGAAAAAAAAAATATCCCTCCATGATCTGGAAGAATAAAAAACTTCATAAAAAATGCTAAAAATAGAAACTTTACAGAAAAAAATAATAATAATAAAATCAAGGCATTCCATAAATCAAAATACAGCACATTGTTTTTCAGCTTCTATTTATCTTCAAAATTCAATTCTTTCAACAAATTCATAACAGTATTTCAAAACATCTTAAAAACTCAGTTTTATTCTTTATTTTGTTTATGTTATCCTCAACCAAAACTTGCAATAAAGGTATATTTCACGCATAAAGGTGTTTGTGTTATACTTAAAATATTATTTGATGTATACTAACACCTTATTGATTAGAAATCAAAAGATACTCTTTCTATAACTTCTAAATATCCTTTACTGATCTTAAAAGAAAAGAATATGGCATTTTTTATACAAGTTTCATGAAAGCTTTTTTAAATGCTCATTGCTATAAAAGCGTAAAGAGATGACTGGCTTACTCATCAAGCAATACTAGCCCGTTTTAGATTGTTTTTGTTTTTTGTTTGTTTGGTTGGTTTTTGCGTTTTGCTGAAGTTGTTTCTTTATCTGCCAATTAAGGGAAATATTAGACATTCATTTTTTATTCATCTTCATAAATCATCAAATATAATAAATAATCAAATAAAACACATTATTACTTCCTTTGCTATCATAATATGAATAAACGATAATGCAAGCAAAATTTCTAATTTATCGATTTCTGCAACGGAATATATTATTTTTGAAAACATAACAGGTTCTTGGCATTTTAAATTGCAAGATACATTCTTCATAACTTTGGAAGTGGGAGGATCAGTCACAAAAAAAATTATTCAATAAGTAAAAAGTGAATTGCTGTGATTGGAAACAGCTTAAGTGAAACCTTGGAATCCTCTTAAAGTGTTATTATTTAAATGTAAACGCATTGAATAACATGGCTGCCCTTTAATTCTAATTTTTTTTAATTTTCATATAATTTCAATGAACAGAATTATTTCTATGATAATAAAAATTGCTTTCTAAAATTAGGATAATATGTAACAATCAATTTATGATAATTAGTCCATTTTGCGACCTATATTAAATTCTATTGATTTTTATGGTATGAAAATAAGACCAGAAGAATAATAAGAAATAATCATGCCAAATAAGAAAAATATCCGAAATATTCAGTATTATTCATTTAAAAAAAATCTATTTTCTTTCTTTTATAAAATGTAGATAGACAGTGTTGTTTATTAAATGACGACATTTTGCATTTGTTTGGCATTATCAAAGAGCAAGCTTGGACATGGAACTTGCAGTCACCAGAGTGATTTGAGTCTGCTGTATTTTTATCTGCGTTGTCATCTGTTTATCTCAAATCTTTCTGGAATGTCAATCAATTCAACGTAACAATGTTTATAACCCGGAAGACTATCTGCAAATTTCGTGATCCAAGAATTCGCTAACATTGCACAGAGCAAATCATGAATGTAGAGCTACAAAATACAGCAGTAGTTACTTCTTTAATAGTAAATGGTAATAATAGAGAAAAGGTTTGGGTTTTTTTTTAATTTTGAAAAACAATTAATCAAAATTTTAAAGTTTTCTTCCTCAATAACTTCCGAGAATAAAAATTTTACATCATTTGAAAATTCAAAAAATTATCCTTTCAGCGATATCAATTTTATACTAGTAAAATAATTTAAATTTTTTAAACTATTTTCAATATGTTTTATTACAGTATGTTTCATTCTTTTTATTACTAGATTTGCACTCGGCTGCTTTATAAAGTTACAAAATATATTTTTGTTTTCAATGCAAGTTATCGTTATTTAAATAAAAAAAAATTAAAAAAAAGTCCAATGACTGATTAATCTATATCTATATCTATACTTATAATAAAGCTCAATGTGTGTGTGTGTGTGTGTGTGTGTGTGTGTGTGTGTGTTGGCGCTCTACAGGCCAGACCATTCAACCTACAGCTACCAAATTTGGCACGTGTATACCTTGGAGTCCGGGAATGTGCACCTGGGGGTTAGTTTTTCGAATTTTTAACTAGAATTTTATTTATTTAAAAATTAAGCGAAATTTTGACGTGTTTCTGCTATAACTGCCGAAAATATTACCGCGCAAAAAAGATTTTTACATCAAGTTAAAGATCAAAAATTTATCTTTTAAATGATATTAATGTTTTAATCTTAAAATTAAATTTCTATCTTTAATGAATTTTTAAATAAATATTTTAACTATGTTTTTCAATATTTTTTTCGTAAAAAATAAAAATTAAAATTAAGCACGTTTCGCATTCATGGGAAAAAAATTAGCTTTTTTCAAAGTTGCCATCACATTGATTAAAGCTCCAATTAAAAATAAATTAAATCTTCTTGGAAATGAAATCTGCAAAAATCTAATTTTCGGCACGTGTCTGTAGGAAATGAAGCAAATATGAAATACTATTTTTTCTAAAAAATAAATTCAAGAAAAATTATTTTATGATCTTTTACACTCCCTATACAGGGTGTTTATTTAGTCCCGGACCCATTTTGATGTTTAATGACTCATAAAATAATGAAGATATAAACAAACTTATGGCATTTATTGATGGAATAACTCATTTATATTAATTTTCAGGTTTGAATATTTTTACTTTTGTAAATATCGCCTGCGCGTGTGGTTAATTTCAGATAATTTCATTTTCCAGTCTAAATATCTGTATTTTTCTAAATATCGTCTGCTTATTAATTGCATTTTTCTCTCTTTTGTTTTTGGCAACTATTGAAATGTTATGTTTACTTTTGATGTGTTTGTTCTATGTAGTACTTTTGTACGTGATGTTTTATTCGAGCGGATATTAAGGAGAATGAATACACCACAAGAGAAAGCACAGATTTTATGGCGGTCATAGAGTTAATTTCCAATCAACTAAATCACTGACTTTTAAGAGTTAATTTCCAATTACTTAAACTGACTGATTTATGAAAATTTGAATATCACTATTCAATAAAAAAAAAGATAATTTTAGGTTTTCCATCGATCGCTTCAAAGAAAATACGCCAATCAGCGCGCAGGTTTCTCAAGATTAATTGGCCTAAGATTATGAAAATGGTGAGTTTTTCTAAATTTTTAACATTTAAAACTTCATAAATAAGTCTTAGTTGATCGTGGAAAATAGAAGCATTCATTCATTTATTTAAAATTTGGTGTGTCCAGAATATTTCTCAGAATATGATACCTTACTGCATTAAATTTAGACTTCATAATTTTTGAAATATATTTATAGGCAGGAACAAAATATTATTATTGATTTCATTTCAATCCTTTTGAAAGAAAAACTAAAATCTGAATTTTATGCTGAATCTGAGAAATTTTAGTTGAATTACTCTTTGAGATATTACATAAATTATGAAAAATATTTTATAGTTCACATAAGACTTAAATACCGAGAGATTCTGTTTGCAATACTCATATTCAGTAATAATAATAATAAATAAATAACAATAAAGATGATAAATAAAATAAAACACTTGGTTTTATTTAAAAATATCTTTATATTAATTGCAATTTCATCATTTCCACTTTAAATTAAAATTGAAGTTTTACCGGAAATGACAACAAATTAGCTAAATATATATAGTAAATTGAAAGAAACGATCTAAACAACAGTATAAGTTTGGTATGACTATCAAAATTTGAAGATTAAAAATGTTTTGTTTGAAAATCTATTAAGAGACCAGTTATTTAAAATATTTAATTGAAAATTGGAGTGAGCGGTAATACTGGCGAACCGGCTGGTCGCCAAAGGCGGCTAGTAAGGAATAAAATAATATCATATTATATTGTACAGATTCTAGATTCAAATCTCCTTGAAATTTATTAACATGATTTTGTCATTCTCTTTGTAAATTGTGAGTTGGAAACATGCGGAAGAGATTTTCAAAAATTTTCTAACAGATTTTCTAAAAAAAGATTCGTCTCCTTTCTCTTCCACCGCAGAAAAATTTGGTTAACATAGTCAAAAATTTAATTAAAACAGAGAGCACAAATAATGGTCAGATTTTTATTTTCAAAATATCGCACATGAGCATTTTCTATCTTTTATTATGTAATGAAGAAAACCGAGTTTATACTTTGTGTCTAAAAGACAAATTGAAGCCAAAATTCGACAAAGAATAACAATTTTTATAACAAGAACATATTATAAATTCCATTTATTTAAGCCATTTCATCTTGAGAGTTGATCATTTGCATGCATGCGAATATATTGGCCGATAAATGATCAACCGTTAGAGGTATTTGTTTCTAGAATTGACACAAATCTACACTTTAGTTGTTTAAACGGTGCATTAAATTTTATCTTTTTAGTTCTTCGAGCTCTCATGTTCTTTGAGTTATCGTGCTCTCTCATGCTCAAGCAGACAGATAGATTTTTCTGAGAATAGATTTCGTTCAAAATGATAAAAATCTATAAATTAGGTGTTAAAATAACACACCAAATTTCCTCCGCATAAGTCAAAAATGTTTTTAAATGACCTTTTTTATAAGCAGACACACATAATTCCAAAAAGTATCTTTTTAAAACTCAGAGAAATCCGGATCATGGAGATTTGTCGAAATCAAGGGTTCGAATTTTTTTGATAATTACAAAACTTTAAATACTTCATATCCGAGAAAGTAAAAAAAGGATTAATCAATAATTATTATGGATAAAATTTAAAATTTAACTAAACAAAATTGGTTAATAGATTGGAAACGAGTATAGAATAAATAGCTCAATTATTAAAGCAAGACATTAAATTTAATTTCTTTTTAAAAAATTCAAAATACTGTAGAAAATTGAAAGAGACGTTGAAACAATAGTTATGGATGAGAAATTTAAAATAACTATGACAAAAATTCTTGTTGCTTTAAGAAATCGTAGAGAATGCATTTTACCTATTATCCGTCTTCGTATATCATAATAGGTTACAATTGCTTCAAGTTGAAATAATTTATTTCAAAATAAACGTCACTAAAAAGGGAAATGCTCACCCTCTCCCATCCATTTGGAAGCGCTAGAAAATACAAGAAATAATAATTATTATTTAATTATGTCATTCCACTGCGATATCAATCTATTTTCCGTCATGGCTATTGTTGCCAATAAAAATAAAATTTTGATTTCCGGCAACATTCCCCTTCTCATAAGGTTTATGCAATCTCACGAAAACATTTACATCACATTCACCTCGTGCGCATTGCCGGTGTATAACATTTACTAATTATGAGTATAATACTGCGACTTTAGATATTGTGTAATCATCTTTCTTATCCGCCAATATTTTGTAAGTTATTCCATATTTATTTTCACCTTCCATGATAAATATTTAATTTAAATAATTAAGTACATAGAGGTGAAAAGAATCCTCTATATTCTTTTTATTCCCTATATTTTTTCGGTTATTTGGATTGTTATAATAAATATTATATTTGCAAAAATATTATTAAATAAAGCTTTTGAAATCTATCGTAGTAATATATCAAATGTGTGATATGAGAATGCGATGATGAAATATGGTGTTCAACTTTGATCAATTCATTTGGCGATATCCTTGACGATTTCTAGATTAAGTGATTTTTGTTCATCAGTTTAAAAGCATGATTATTCGCAGTTTTGTTTACAATTTATGATCTGTACTTTGTGATATTTAATATGTCGCTTTTCTAGTGAAATTCTATGATGAAAAAATTAAGAAAAGTGTTTATATGTTCTAAAAAATTTTTTTTCATACATGCATTTGATTAATTTATTTCATAGCAATATAATAAAATTTATGAAATTTAGTTTTTTATCATAACAATGGATATTTTTTTTATCTTATCTGTAGTGTTTTTTATGACTTAGATTATATAGTATGCTGTGGATTTTCATTTCACCACTAAGTTGATCATTTTATTCTCCTTTTAATTAAAAATGGGTTCCGAAATTGCAACAAATAATTTATTTGATTACATGAAGTTGAAAAGAATGTCTCTTAAGATCTCCTGGATAAAATATCTTCTGCTTCTTAACAGAAAAATGTCGATGTAGAGCTTTTGTTTTCTGTAACTTCCTACTTGTTTATGAACTTTGATAGATTAATTTCATAATATTCCATTTAAGCATATTTTGTGCTTGAAGTATGAAATTGCTAAGTAAAAATGTTTTTATAATTTTTTAATAAATTTTAAATATAAATTGGCCAAACTTCTATATTAAATCAAGAAGTTATTGAAATTTAGAATCGATTTTAAAAAAGATTTCAATGCAATTTTTAGTGTTATTGGTATTTTCTTGGTTTATTACTTTAAATACATTTTTATATAATGACATAAATTATAGTTAAATAAATGTCCTTTTTTATTACTCATGTAATTTGTAATTAATTATTTAATTTTATACTAAATTTTATATATATATAATGTACAATGAAACTGTTATTCACTTTAGTATATGTTAGTCAATTTTTTTCTGTCAGTTTCTTTACATTTTGATTGATTAAAATACTGTTAGAATTCTGAATTTGTTTACAGTTAGAAGTAACAATTTCATATTCTTGGTTTTTATGTTTAGGTTTAAGTGCTTATAATTATACTAATATTAGATTTTTCAACTTTCACTTTGTCAATATTAACAAAGATTTTACCTTTATTTGCAAAACATTTTATTAGTAAAAAATCGCTGTGAATATAATAAAATCTGAGAAACACAATAAATTAAGTTCATTCATATTTTAAATCTAAATTATGATCAAAAAGTTTTGCTATTTTTTAACAAAAAAAAACTTAAAATTTAAAATTAATAAAAATTTGTGGAATTTTTTAAACATATAATCTGTATTAATTCAAAACAGATACTTGTAAATGTACTAAGTACAAAAATTACTTATTCATTGATGATAATAACATGTCCCACATAATCAATTGAAAATTGGCAGAAAATTATTCAAAATTTCTCTGCAAAAGGATTTCAACTCAATATATATATTTTTTCCATTAGTCAGAGATGAAAAGGCTGTTTCATTCATCTTGATATGCACTGACAGATTTTACTTAGTGTATTTTGTAAATCTTTCTGTGCTCTTCTTTTTATACTCCATGTAAGTGAGGTTCTCCCCCCACCCCACCCCATCTATCCTTTGACCTACTGAATACAGTTTCAGAATAGTTATGTTAACTTAGTGTGAAATAAAATCTCAAGTAAACCACTTAGTCAGCATTTTATTTATATCTATATGCAAATATTCTGTATAACAAAAACAATAGCAAAATAATAATTTATATATTTTACCATAATGTAAATTTATTGTTCCAATTTAAGGAAATAAAAAGAAAAAAAATGAATTTATATCTTGGCAAATTTTAAACTAAATTTAAAAAAATTAGTTTTCCTTAATTATTAATTGTTTACCCCATGTAGCAAAATCTAATCAGTATGAATGGAATTGGCTTTTGCCATCAAATTATTTGATTTCGTTTTTTTTTTCTTTGTTTTTATCTAAACTTTATATTTATTTATACTTATTATTTTTTATGATGGAACTATTTAAATATCCTTGTGGATGGCATAGCTTGTCCTAAATTGGACCTTGTGCCAGAAAGCCTTAACTATACCATACCATCCAAACTTTATAACAATAAACATTTATATCATAATTGTTGAGACAAAAAATGTGATTCCTCTTGCTATACCTTTCATGAATGCTGAACTCACCTTTCTTAGGAGCACAAGTGGTATCATTTATAACCTTTGAAAACTATGCCCTTGCATTTTTACATTTTAAGTCAAAGGAAAATTTTATTTTCAAAAATATTTAGCTTAGATAGATTTCCATATCGTAAAAAATACTATCTTTTATATGATTAAATATAACATTATGCCATCGTGCCCCGGTGGCTATAATACTAAGTTATCTAACCAGTTGGATGAGCACAAGATAAAAGGAGGGAAAAAATAAATAAAAGAAAATATAGAATAATTATAGTCTGTCTGTGTCCTGTGTTTTGATTTCCTTTGTGAGAACTGCACTTTTGAATGAATAATTTAATTGATTTTGACAAGGGGCATTTTGGTCTCAGTTATTGTGTAGTCTTGAAGAAGTCTTGATATTTATGAATATGGTTTACTATGGAGTGGATCTTACCACATGAAAGGGTATTTGATGCACTCTGCTGTACCATTCTTCTTTAAGACTTGCTTTTGGCTTTCTCATGGGCCATGAGAGAGTCAGTAAGCATTTGGTGGCATAGTGAATTGAGGATCCTATCTCCCCACAGCTGCAGTAAGGAGAGTTGGCCAGATGGAATCTGTGTGGGTATGTCAGAAATGGGTCGTGTCCAGTGAAGAAAAGGACATCTGCTCTGCTCTAGTAGGCTGCATTGAGAGAAACTTTTGGTATTATGTTGAATGTGGAGTGGCCTGTTTCTCCTTCTTTCCATTCCTTTTGCCATCTTGTCATCATCTCGATTTGGAGGATGTTCTTCAGATGACATTTTGGAAGCTTCATTACATTCCGATCTTAATTAGCACTAGCCACTATTTTGGCTAGTTTGTCCGCCGTTTTATTCTCGTCATAGCCTACATGTGCCACAGGATTTACAAGAAGAATTGAGAATGTATCTCTTGCTAATTGTTTGTTGGATTTTGGAGAACTTGAAGCTTGTATGCTTGATTTTTTTTTTTTTTTTTTTTTTTTTTTTGTCGTCATAAATAGTGATTGGATCTGATGAAGGCAGAGGAGTTGCATATTTGACTGCTCTATTGAGTTCTAGTAGTTCAGCTTGGAAGACTGTTTTCTTTCAATAGGCTGGTTGACCACTGGTGTATGTTGACTGCATCCTGCATGACACAAAATGCAGCCCCAACTCCTGCTGAAGATTTTGATCCATCTGTATAGATCCCAGGTCTTAAATTCTGAGATAAACCGTCTTCCAATGAAATTTGATGTACTTGGAGATGTTTGGTGGGATTAAACATTTAATAGGAGATATTATTATTAAACATTTGAGTACATTAAAACTTTTTTTTTTTGTGGTGGTGGTGGTGTTAGCATAGCATTATGGGGGGTGGGGATTACTTTCTCTTAAATATGATTAACTGATTCCAAAGTTTCTTACCAGATACCCAGGGCATGAGCCCTGTTTGCCCTAAAGTAGTTACCTCATTACTTTCAAATTAAGTGTCCTCCTGCTATATTAGTGAAGAAGTTTGTTGCTGGTTAGCAATTTTTCATTTAGAAATGCCTTAAAATTATGAAGATTTATTACTATTCCTAAATAATTTCCATGTAGTTGTAAAGGAGAGCAATATACTATTTAAAATATTTTATGGTATAATAGTGCATAAAATATAAAAATTTAGTTTCAGAATAACATATGATACATTTTTGAATTAAATTGTCTCATTAACATGGAGAACTGAATTTTAATTCTGTATGTGATAAAATTCATCCATATTGTATTTTTGATTATTCATCACTGTTTAACCATATTTTGAAAATAATTTTTATGTTTCATTTTAGATGTAAATAGCAAGACATGTCTAATAAAATACTCAACATTTACGGGAAGTCAAAACTTCTAAAAGTTATAGGTCCATCACGTCCTCCTTATTCGTCCCCAGTGCCTTTCATCTGCCGTCAAAAGCACAATTTAATATCAGAAGCTTATTTATATCATCGTCATCTTGCCTGTACAACTTTATCTTTAAACATATATGACTCCCCTTATTTGAAAATAAATATCCGTCATTTTCACTCATCTTATAACAATAAATCTAAAGAACCTTCTAAAGTTGAAGAAACAGTCAAAGTCCTAAAAGAAGAAAAGAAAGTGAAAGAAGGAGTTGAGAGTGAAGGAACTGTGTTGAAATCTGAATCGGCAGCTACAGTAAGCGTACCTGAAAAGCGTTCTCTTGGCAAAAGAATATGGGATGAGATCTTGCACTACTACCATGGTTTTCGGTTGCTTTTTGTAGACATAAAAATTTCTACGAGGCTAACCTTCAAAGTTGCTAGAGGCGAAGAATTAACCAGAAGAGAGCACAGGCAACTTGTTCGGACAGTGTCTGATCTGTTTCGACTTGTGCCCTTCTCTATATTCATTATTGTCCCTTTTATGGAGTTTTTATTACCAGTATTCTTGAAGTTTTTCCCTGCTATGTTACCATCTACATTTACAACAAAATCAGAAAGGGTAAGTTTTTGAATTTATGTGTATTTAGTATATTATTACTAGCAGTAAAGCAGAAATTGTGTTTTTCAACAACTTGTGATGACTGTAATTAGCGGCAATTCTAATTGAATATTCGTAGAAGTCTATAAAAAGTTATCACTTATGAATGAAATAATCTATCCCAATGCTCTAAGCAGCTGTTAACTATAGGAAAGGCTGTATGAAATTTAATATATTTTAAATGTAGAACTCCATTACAAGGACTTTATGCTGAAAACTCATTTATGTTGAAAATATACTTATTATTATTATTAAGTTTTTGCTTGATGTAATTTTGAAATTTTTCAAAATGACCTTCTTTTCTCTTTCAATCTAGAAATAGTAGGCTTCCGTGTAATTATAAAGGATATTGCACTTTATAATTAAAACATTTGAAACAGACCGAATGCTCTTTTTTAACTACAAAAAATATTTTACATTTATCAGAACCTAATATCTTTCTTCGTAAATTGAAAGTAAGAAATTTTTGCAGTAGTAGTTGGAAAGAAAAAAGCACCAATTATGTAAATTATCAAATTTAATGTTTGTATTAGTAACACATTCAGGATTATTATTTATTTATTTTTGTATTGCTATATTATTGCTAGAATGCATATATATCTCAGAGAAAAATATCACATTCAAAGTATGTATTAAACTACATTCTACTCACAATTTTGTAAAGATGTATCTGTTATTAAATGTATTAGAATTATCTTCAGGACTATTTAACTAGGTATAATGATATGTTATATAATTTTCTTTCTAGTGCCGACTTGAATTGACACCAACTATAGTCAAAACTTTATCTAAAATTGAAAATGCATGATAAATTAACAAATTAAAAGGAATTGAATGAAATCTAAATAAAGCTGCCAGCAAAACTTATAGAACTTTTATCTTTTTAAGATTATTTTATTTAAAAACTTCTTAGCTACCGAATTTCACTATCTGGATTAAAAAACATTTTGGTTTAACTCTTTATACCTCGGCCTCAAAAAATGCTAGATATTTTGATAGCTTTCTTAAATAATAAAACTTGCATTTCTTAGATTTTCAAAATTTTATTAATAATGAGAAGAAAAAAAACACATGCACATAAAAAAAATAGTGCTTAACATTTATGTTAATTTCTGCTATACAGAAGCAATAATTTTTATTATTGTTATATCACTTAAATGTATGTAGAGATTTTTTTTCTGTTTTTGCATTGTTTACACACAAATGTCCACACTAATTTCATGGTGAATAAACTTTAAATCAACTTATTAGCAGCCAGCACCATTTGTTTTTGAGATAGTGTACTGAAATTGCATAGAACAATGTCTATTCGTGCTGTAACATTGGTTTAAAATAGATTTGTGTGGTTTTATTTTTGGGTTGGGGTAAATAATTAATGTGCCCTGAAATGATTTATAACAAAACTATCAAGTCGACTCTACATAATATTACAAATACCTTCTAACATTGGGTGTTTGTAGCAAAATATTAACTTATATGTTTTTACTGTCAAGTATTGAATGTTTGAATTGGAAAATGTTCTGTAGTTGTTAGTCTTTTGCACTCAAAAGAGAATTTGAAATATTTCATAGTAAGCCATATATTTTTGTATAGGTATATGACTAAATAGCACAAGCCATTTTGTTTCCATAATCGGATAAGTAATCAGTTTTCGCATCTTTTTTTAGAATTTACAAATTAGAATAAAACAATAGCAATATTGTAGCAGGCAACAACTACATCTTCTTTGCTGCTAACTATCTCACTTATACCATCAAACATTCACTATACTGTATAGCAGAAACACTAGTCACATGTTGTATAACTTAGTCTTTGCCTTGCTATACAAGCTTAAACATTGCATTGTAATTATTTCTGTAAAATTTTGTTTATCATACATACTCAGTTATTCTATTTCAACAGAAACAGTGGTGAATTCTCAACTAGATAATTGTCTAGGACCACTCTGTCGAGATTGGGCCTCAAACAAGTTGATTAATAAATGTTATTTTCTAGTTATCAAATAAATAATGTAAAAAATTACAGATTTTCTATGAATGATAAAATGTTTGGATAGTATTAACTCTTTTTTAGGTATAATTAGTCAGATTCATATATATTTCATTGAGTTCCTTTAATTATTAAAATAATTATTAAAAAAACATCTGTTTTAATAATATTGTATACAAACTGAATGTCAGGCAGTCTGGAATCATAACAGATAAATAAAACAAATATATATTTACAAAATAAAAAATTGACCTAAAATAAAACATTAATATTTTAAAAATATGCTGAAAATGTTATTAAAATAGGGACATTGTATTTCGCACTGCCTGTGGTTAAAAAAAATATCTAAATTTTCTGCTAATCAAAAAGGCAATAATTTTGGGTTATATTGTTCTTAGAGAGTGTTGAAAATTGAAATAATTTTTTCTGTGCTTCACTCTCTAAATGGCTTAAAAAGTAGAAACTTACAAAGGTACAGCTATATTTTAATGTAAAATATTTCATTTTTGTTCATTAAAATCATTTTTATTTTACTTTCTTTATGAGAAAATCTGGTATAAAGTTTGGTATTATTGATCTACGAGATTTAATAATACAGAAATCTTTATCTAATAATTCTTTCTCTGTTATCGTTAGTATTTTAATCTTCTATTTTTCTATAATAATTCATACAAAAAATATTACATGAATGAATAATTAGATAGAATTGTTAAAAGCAAATAAAATGTTTGGAAAGGATTTTAGAATGGAAACATAAATTTTCTTTATTAAGATGGTATTGTCAGAATATATTCCAACAATTCTATTACCCAGGAGCTGAAATTTCAGAAAAATTTTCAGCATTTTGGAAAGTTAGTTTTAATTAATCTAACCATATTCCTATGATTTAAAGACTAAATCTAATAAAATCTGAAATTTATAATCATATTAGAAAAAAAATTTCAACAATCATTTAAAGGGTTATTTAATTTCTGTGCCACTCAAGGTTTACTTCATAATAAAAACTTTACTTCATAATTTCACCTGTTGATTTTTTTTTTTTTTTTTTTTTGAATCTGGCTATATAATCTTTCACTCCTGATTATTATTTTGTTAAAATTTGTGAGAAATGAGTAATTAATCTTTATTATTAGGTTGTGTTTTTAGACATCAGATGTCAAAACTTTAAAATATTTCTAAGTATTGTCACTCAAAACTTTTGTACCTATTTATTTGACTGTATTGGTGCTTAAAAATATTAAAACTGTGTCAATGTTCGATTATTTGAATTAAACAATTTGCTACTATCTTATAGAAATTATAAGATTCTCTTGATTTTTCAGTAATTAATTAAAAATCATGTTTACATTCGATCATTTTCTTAATAGAATTTACTATTCAAATGTTATGTTAATTCATGATGTTTACAATGTTAAGCAAAGTAATGTTATGAGATATCTTAATAATTGGTCATGCTTTTATTACAGGAGCTAAAGTTCCGGAAAGGGTTAAGAATGAAAATTGAAATGGCAAAATTTCTCCAAGATACTCTGAATGAAATGGCAGTTAAGACAAAAGGGGAAACTCATTCTCATACAGCTAAAGAATTTGCACAATTTTTTGAAAGAGTGAGTATTTTTGTTCTTGTTCCTTATAGTATTGAAATAAATGCTTTAAAATTATTCTGTTATTTACTTATAATATAGTTATGTAGTTTTTCTAATAACTTCATTTCATTTCTAAAATATTTCCTGAAAGTGTATGTAATTTGCAATCTTTGATTCTCAAGTCTGTCAATTGGTTCAGTGAGTACTGTAGAGTCCTTTAAAATATCCTATTATTTGTACTATACTATTTGTATTCCATCAAATACAGAATCTCCTTTCCTAGTTAATAAGAACTAATTA
Organism: Argiope aurantia; assembly: GCA_026543865.1. NCBI lineage: Eukaryota > Metazoa > Arthropoda > Arachnida > Araneae > Araneidae > Argiope > Argiope aurantia. The sequence goes on from JAPMOR010087718.1 coordinate 109,260, forward strand.
TCAATGTATTTTTAAATTTGGCATTACAAAATTGTTAATACATCTGGCATTCCTAATTCGTAAAATTAGTCGTGAAGTAAAAATTGGAACTAATATTTTGATATTGACATTTTGTTTCTTCAAAATAATTCTATGCTTGTAAATCTAAGAATGGAACTCTACATAACATTGTCTACCTTCTGAAAAAGAAATTATATTGGTGATTTTAAATTGTGTGCTAACTTTTTAATTCGAATTTTGCTCATTTCGCAGAGACATAAAATAATTTTAAAATTCTATTTTAAATGTCTTTAGAATTTGTTACGTATAATAATTGCTTAGAATTTGGAAATCAGCTGTAAGTAGTATGGTTTCTTGAATTTAAATTTAATTTTCATTTCTTCATTGTAACTCTAAGTAATAATCTAATGTAACTTTTATTTGAATCTCTTATGTTGACAATGTAGATATTAGAGAAAAGTATCATTGCATTGTTACAAATATATATATATATATGGCATTTTATTATATACCCCTCTACTGGTTGTTCTCTTTTAACTGAAATAAAATGTATTATGTGAAAGTAAATAGGTACTTTTGTATTAACCACTTGCCAGCAATCAATACCTAATAGCATATGGTTAATACTCTAGTACCAGTAAATATTCTGTAGCTGGGTAATGCATTACTGTAATATTGTATTATAAAATTCTACAACTTTTTTAAGAAACTATTTATTTTAATTTTATTTTTTAAAAATGTAATTTAAAATACTGTTATTTTTGTAAAGTTCTAATTATAATCTAAGTAGAATACAATTAAAAATAGTTAATTAATTTTATGAAATTCATAATATTTAGTAGACAAATCAATCTCTAATTATAATTGAATATGTATATCGGTGATTATAATTTTATAAGAATATAATTAAAAATTTTGTTTACAGTATTCATAATTTTTATCTAGAGGTAATTCAAATTTCTTTACTGTAATTATTTTTTATCTATTTTGTTTAGATCCGAACGACTGGAGAAGAAGCAAGTAATGAGGCTATACTGAAATTTTCAAAGCTTTTTGAAGATGAAATTACTCTTGACAGTTTAACCAGGGCTCAGCTCATAGCACTATGCAGACTATTAGAATTGAAACCCATTGGAACAAACAATTTCCTAAGATTTCAATTACGTAATAGAATAAGAAATTTAAGAGCAGATGATCGAGTAACTTGCACCTCTTATTAATCTCTTTTAATTTTTTTTTCATCTTTATTAAAATCTGGTGGAAGAAGTATCAAATTTTTGTAATCTAAAGAATTTATATGTCAGAATGTAATGGTTTATTCACTTTTAAATCTTGTTTATCAAGGCTGAAAATTATTTGATCAAATTAATTAGTTACTTAAACTTGAAATACACATATTTTAAGGGAGGAAATGCTTATTGTGTGGCTGAATTCTCAATGGGCAAGTCATTTGAATTAAATCAAAAGAAATGGGTATTCTTTTTAGCAGTAACTTTCAAAATAGATTTTTCCATTAAGGATTAGATGTCTAGCATCTGTGTAGGAATAACCAACATAACATAATGTTTTGATATTAGTTTAATATTTATAATATTTTTAATTCATGGTGCCTGTAATTTTTGTTTAATTCAGAGTAAGAACATATGAAAGGAGATTAATTTAATAACGAAATTATTTTCCTATTATATCATTGTGTGATTAACCATAACTTTTATAATTCAAAAAAGAAAATATGAACTATAATCAACTTTTAAAATGCAACTTTATGAACTTAATGCAACTTTTTCTATAATTATCCTTCTAGTTTACTTTTATTTTTAATTTGTTTAAAATAATCTATTCCTTTAAAATAAATGTGCCCTATTTGAAAGAAATTTTAATGCTTGATTTTTGTTAAAACCCTTGCATAAGTTGGTAAAAAAATGCAAACCATTATCAACTTGACATTGTTATTTTAGAGTAATCAAGTCACCCAAACCCATTATCTTATCATATTCTAAAAATCCTCAAGTATATGCATGGATCATAAAAAATAAACTAATAAGGAATTATCTTTTATTTAAGAGTCCTTTTAGGCACCTATGCAGATCATTTATTCTATCTTTTACTATCTCACTATAAATATGAAGAAGCAAAGCTATTTGTTAAGTAATTAATTCTTCCAAAATGTTTATTTTGCATTTATTTATTCAAGTTAAGTTTTAATGCTTTTGATATGTAGATTGTATGCAAAAAAAGGGGGGATGTTTGAGAACATTATCTATAATTAAAAACTCAAAATTTCAGTAAATATAAAAGAAAATTTTTACTGTTTCTTCACAAAGAAGAATTGGATATTAATTTCTTTCGGTTTCCTTGTTTCAGCTCATTATGAAGGAAGGAATTGATTCCATGAACATACAAGAGCTTCAAGCTGCTTGCAGAGCCAGAGGAATGCGTGCCCTTGGTGTCCCTGAAGAGCGATTGAAATCACAGCTCAAAAAGTGGTTGGAACTGAGCTTACTGGAGAACATTCCACCCTCACTTCTCTTGTTGTCCAGAGCCCTGTATCTTCCTGAAAAATTACCAGCTGCAGATCTACTGAAAGTTACTCTCTCTTCTTTGTCAGAAACAGCTGTAAGTTTTATTTTTGTTGCATAGTAATAGATGTGGAATTACAAGCAAGCATAAATTCCTCTGATTTCAGTGTTTTATACTGCTTGAGAAATGTGGCTCACTTTTTTAAAGTGAATAATTTCCGATATCTTCAATCGCATTGAATGTAATTAACTTTTCTACATAAGATACTTTGAAGTTAATTATTTTAATTTTTGAACCAACTTTATTTTACTGCAGCGAAAAATTCTCAAAGACCATTTTAATGGTTCATAATGCTTATAATTTATTAGATTATATCTTGTTATTTAAATAAAGTAATGAATTGTCAAACTTCTAATAATTATTTAATATTTATTACCAAACAATAAGGTTTGCTTCTAAGTCTGATTTGATTTAATATGTTTATTAATTAGTATGCATTTTTCAAAAACAATTCTTTAAAGTGAAAGAAAATATATAACTTTTTCTTGATTTAGATATTTGATAATTTATATATTTCATTCTCAGCAAATAATGACTAATTGTAAATATAAAAAAATGTAGATGTTCAGTTATTCAAAATTACATTTTTTATATCATACTGTTACTGTCCTTATCACATTTAGCATGACTTTTACTGTTGTTGATGGAAATGCGTTTTCAAGTTATTAATTTTATTACTTGAACTTTAGAGCAATTGTTTTTTATCCATTAAGTTTTGCAATTATATTATATATAATAATTTCTTTGACTGAACTCCATGTATATCTTTTTTTATATCATGGTTTTAAGTATATAATGTCTCTTTTTTATTTTAAGGCTACTGAAACTAAACTGAAGATTGGTGAAATGGAAGGCAAAGTTGACAATAAAACTAAACTGGAACTTATTAAGAAACAGGAAGAGGAAATTAAGAAAGAAGCTGAGGAGTTGAAGCAGCAGAAACTGGAAGTAAGCTGAATTTTATGATGAAGAAATTTAGAATATTTATCATGTGAAATTCTCTACTAGTGCATTTCACTTAAAACATGAAGTTTTAATGACCTAAATATCTGAATTCATTATAGTTAAAAACTTTCTAGAATAGATCATTTTACCTTTATGTACTTTTTTTTTTAAACAGATTCTTGAAATGTTATATTTGTCTTCATACTCAGAAGTATTCTGCCATGTCACGTATACAATTTATATATTATTGTCTTTTGAGCAGAATCTTAGATTTTGCATTTCTATTGAATGAATGAATTTCATTGTAATGAGAGCAGAATTAAGATTTTCTTTTTATTTCAATAATAAAAGTTATATGATTACTAACTCAGCTGACTTTGAACTATAGATACTGTTTTGCATAGTAAATTTTTAAGTATCATTATATTTTTTATAATTATTTTTTTACAGTACTATTCATTTTCATTTGTGAGATA
>JAPMOR010087718.1:113660-169505 GCA_026543865.1 Argiope aurantia
TTTTTCAAAGTGTTGCCATCACATTGATTAAAGCTCTAACTGAAAATAAATTAAATCTTTTTGGAAATGAAATCTGCAAAAATATAATTTTTGGCACGCGTTTGTAGGAAATGAAGCAAATATGAAAATTATTTTTTCTGAAAAATAAATTCAAGAAAAATTATTTTATGATCTTTTACACTCTCTATACAGGGTGTTTATTCAGTCCCGGATCCATTTTGATATTTAATGACTCATAAAATAATGAAGATGTAAACAAACTTATGGCATTTATTGATGGAATAACTCATATATTTTCCTTTTCAGGTTTGAATATTTTTACTTTTGTAAATATTGTCTGCGTGTGTTTTTAATTTCAGATAATTTCATTTTCCAGTCTAAATATCTGTACTTTTCTAAATATCGTCTGCTTATTAATTGCATTTTTCTCTCTCTTTTGTTTTTGGCAACTATTGAAATGTTATGTTTACTTTTGATGTGTTTTTTCTATGTAGTACTTTTGTATGTGATGTTTTATTCGATCGGATATTAAGGAGAATGCATACACCACAAGAGAAAGCACAGATTTTATGATGGTCATAGAGTTAATTTTAAATCAACTAAATCACTGACTTTTAAGAGTTAATTTCAAATCACTTAAACTGACTGATTTATGAAGATTTGAATATCACTATTCAATAAAAAAAGGATAATTTTAGATTTTTCATCGATCGTTTCAAAGAAAATACGCCAATCAGCGCGCAGGTTTTTCAATATTAATTGGCCTAAGATTATGAAAATGGTGAGTTTTTCTAAATTTTTAACATTTAAAACTTCATAAATAATTCTTAGTTGATCGTGGAAAATAGAAACATTCATTCATTTATTTAAAATTTGGTGTGTCCAGAATATTTATCAGAATATGATACCTTACTGCATTAAATTTAGACTTCATAATTTTTGAAATATATTTATAAACAGGAACAAAATATTATTATTGATTTCATTTCAATCCTTTTGAAAGCAAAACTAAAAACTGAATTTTATACTGAATCTCAAAAATTTTTGTTGAATTATTGTTTGAGATATTACATAAACTATGAAAAATATTTTGTAGTTAACATAAGACTTAAATACCGAGCAATTCTGTTTGCAATACTCATATTCAATAATAATAATAATTAATAAATAACAATAAAGATGATAAATAAAATAAAGAGCTTGGATTTATTAAAAAATATCTTAATATTAATTGCAATTTCGTCATTTATATTTTTAATTGAAGTTGAAGTTTTACCGGAAATGGCAACAAATTAGCAAAATATATATAGTAAATTGAACGAAACGATCTAAACAATATAAGTTTGGTATGACTATCAAAATTTGAAGATTAAAAATGTTTTGTTTGAGAATCCTTTAAGAGACCAGTTACTTAAAATATTTAATTGAAAATTGTAGCGAGCGGTAATACTGGCGAACCGGCTGGTCGCCAAAGGCGGCTAGTATATATATATATATATATATATATATATATCCCTATCAGTTCAGTAACATTAAATAGCTGCCCAGTTAGAAATTCACCAACTGATACCTTTAAAGTGAACTGTTTAAGTATTTGTTTCAAGATTTGAATGGAAAATGAAAAAGTCTTATATTCGCCTCTAAATAAAGTTCGATGTTTCCAAAAAAAATTTTGAAATTAAGGAATGGTATAATTTGCTTAGAGTGCAAAAATTAAATTTGCTAGTGATTCATGAAAAATGAAAAGAACTATTGGAAATATTTGTAATTATAAAACTTAGTTATTTTGAATCAAATAAGTATTTCTTATTGTGTACGATTAAATAATTGTATGTCCTTTTTCTTAATTTGTTTGTTGGAGAAAATCAGAATATTCATTGTGACATAAATTAATGTTGCATCATAAACTAATTCTGTACATTTCTTTATTTGATTATATCATTACTTGCATAAATATGTGTGATTGTTTTAGAATTGACATGCCCTATTTTCTTTTCATTCTTTATAAAATATAGAATCAGTACTTATTTCAAAATCAGTGTTATTTGTCAATATTTAATTTCAAATTTCAATTCGTGTGTGTGAGTGTTTGTGCTAATAATTTTGTTTTAATCAAGTTCCTTTATTCAAATTTGATTTTTATATCATTTGGAACATTGAATATACTGTTTAAGAATTATTACTATTTCAAAGATATTTCATGTTAATATAGTTATTTCAGGAATACTGTATTATTGCATCTTACATTGGATATCTTAATAGTTTTTGTGTACTTTTGCTACATTTTTATATGATATTTTTTGTATTTTTATCATATTCTCTTTTATTTACAGGCCGAGCAAAAGAAAGAAGAATTGAGTAAGAAAGAAAAGGCAGCAGAATTGGATGAATATGACAAGGAAATTCTTTTGGATAAAGCTGAAATTATTGAGGATCGTGCTGAGTTTTGTAAGTATAATCTCTATACATTATTCTTTTTTTTTCTCCCTTTATTCGAACTCTAAATAGTGATTTGCAAAAAATGAATCAGCATTATTTTTAACTAAGCAAAGCTTTTGTTCAATGGATAATTAGCAGTTTTGTGAAAGATATATGTATTTTATACAAAGATAAGAAAAAATGATTTAACAAGTCAAATTTCGAGTTCTAAATTATGTTATCGCCTGTTGTTGTTATCATAAAAGTGATAAATATGGTATAACAAAGATCTGCCAAAAGCAACAGTGAACATAAAAAATGAATAGAGTAAAAATCGAAATAAAACCCAATATGTGAAGTTGGATGTTTTATATAGCTCCAAATGACTTATAAAAAATTTTTAAGGCCATCTTTTTCTTATTTTTTTTTTCACATATTTGCTTCCTGAATTTTAGTAACTTCTGCATTTTTCTGAGAATTTATTTAAATTCAATGCTAACAGTTATGAGAACTAAGATGGTTGAAATATTAAGAATTTGCTCACCATAGAAACTTGGCTTGAAATATATTTTATTGTTACTACATATGCATAAACATATTTATATACACATTTGTTTTATAGATTCCAGAGATTATACATACAAACAAATATGAGGTACTTGTTTGTGTAGAATTTTTTTTTTTTTTTTAATCTTTCTCTGTTGCCTAAAGGATTAAACATTTCATTTGTAGATAAATTCCTGTGTATTTTTTGAGCATTCTATTGGACTTATTTTAAATCTTTTATTAGTATTGTACTTATGAATTAATCACATACTAGTGACTTATCACCAAAATGGCATGTAGCTAATACACAGATTAAGTAGAATTTAACTGCTCATTATATTAAATAACTGTAAAGATATTGTCATCTATTATAAAAATTTCATTTCAGAGTACAAAAATATGCATAAAAGTTTAAAAAAACGTGATTATATATTTAATAATAAAAAAATTAAGTATGCATTACATATTATTTCAATATCTTTCTAAAACTTTTTATATGTGTAATTAAATTGTTATATGAATAGTTATTGTAATTATTTTCTATAAATATAAATTACTTTTTTTATTGTATGTATTATGAAAAAGTTTCAAATTTTTCAGAGTTATAGTTAGTTTAAAGCTTTCACATCAGATATTTATATATTTAAAATATTTCTAATAATCATAATATTTTTCTGTTAAATGATAAAGTTGTGAGAAGTATTTATATAAATTGCTTTTTAAATTATCTGATACTGATAGTTCTTAATGAAATTAATTTCTTCCAATATTTATTGTTTGTCTAATATTTAAGTTTTATTTTTATTAGCACTGCTGAATTCATAATAAAACATCACTATTGCGTAATCCGTTTGATTTTGAAATTCAAATAATTATGAATAATTAGATCATTCTTTTTAATATAGTGGAAAAAGCTCCATCTGAAGCCAAGGAAAATGAACTCTCCAAAGAAGACTTCGAGGAAATTGAAAGTGCTCTAGAAAACATTGCTGCTGAAAAGAATAAATTAATCATTGAAAAGGAAGAAATTGAAGATTTGAAAGAAGAAATGGCTGAGTACAAACAAGTTAGTTTAATCTGAATCTCTTCAATTTTTAGTACTTCATTAATGCAAAATATTATTTTAAATTATTTATATAAAAAGGCAGACTTTTCCAGTTTCTAACTGAAAATTTGATAACATAACCCTTCAATTTTAAATTTAAATTTCCAAGTTTAAACCTTTAAATAATATTCAAAAATTGGAGAAAAAAAAATTTAAACTTACTGCAATTTTGTAGCAAATGAAAATCTTAATTATTAATGCATTAGTGATATATTTATGTCCATATGTAATTTTTTTTTTCAGTTCACTGTCATTGAAGACTGTTTCTGTTTAAGCATAAATTAAATTTCCTATGAAATTAAATAGTTATTTTTCTGACTTTTTTTATTATTATTATTTCTAGCATTTTCATAAGAATTGATGCTTTCTCCGTTTACCATTGTCATTAGCCCTTTCATTCCTGATTTTTTTTTTTTTTTTTCAAATATTTCAAAATGCTGGAATGCCTGTCGAAAAAAAAGACCCCCCCCCCTCCCTCTCCCTTAAGAATATAAGTTGCCATTGCATCTCAAAAAACTGTCATGGCAACCCATATTCTTAAGGGGTTCATGTATGAAAAAAGAAGCTGGCTCATAGCCATCAGCTCGCTTAGCTGATAGTTATTATCAAATATATGTTCTGACATCCTTTCAGTATTCTCAGAAAACCTTTCTGTCAGACAAAAAGACCTAAACTAGCACCTCAAATGAACAAAGCATGTACCTTTTTTTTTTTTTTTTTTTTTTTTATCTTTCATCCTTAACAAAAGGGAAGAAATTTACTATAATATCTAGACTTTTGGTTTTCAACCATAGTATTATAGAATCAGCATTTAGGCATGATAAGAATTAATAATACTTTACTTTGTGTGTGTCAGAAGTTATTGTGGCATTTCCAAATTCATAAAAATATAATTACTCCTTTGTCTCAGTTTTTAATTTTACTTCCATTATGTTTGTTAACTCTAATCTTACTAAATGGAATTAATATCAATCTTCCAGGATCAATTTTAGTGCCTATTCAACAACCACAACTTATAAATTTCAGCATCAACATGATTTATTTATTTCTACAGAACTTTCACAAAAGACAAATTCCTAAGTCATTATTTTAAACTTTATCGAGACTTGTTATGATCAATTTTTCTCTTGTCCATAGGATATTAAAGAGCTACAAGATGTAGTCCTTGAAACAGGACATAAAGAAATACGCGAGTCAAAAGCAGCCTTAAGGTTATCCAAAAGAGTGGATAAAATGATATCCAATATGGACCGTCTTCTTGATGGTCTCAACAAAGAAAGAGACACTTTGCAACAACAGATTGATAGCAAAGTAAAAGAAGGTGTCAGCATTGGGAAAGAGAGGTAAGTACAAAGAATGTAGTATTCTATTTTGTACTTTCTCTTTTACATAGTATAAAGAAAATATAGTAATCGTCAAAAAATTCAAACTCGAGATTTTGACAAATCCCCAAGTTTTAGACTTCTCTGAGTTCGAAAAAGATATTTTTGGAAAATGTCCACCTATCTGTCTGTGACAAAGGTAACTCAAAAATACTTTGAGCTAGATTATTGAAATTTATTATATGATCTTTACACTAAATTTGCAGATTTCTAACAAATTTTAAACAAAATCTGTTCAGAGGAAGTTTGGTTCTTTGATTCTAAGTTAACACAATAATTACGGAATGAAGAGAACTAGATAGATTACATTCCATAAGCAGATTTAACATCTATAGTGTTAAAAAAACCTAACATCTATAGCATTATAGTGTTACCTATAAAATTTTGAGCTAAATCTAGCTGTGGGTTGATTGTTTCAATCTGTATTTTCAGAAACATGTAAACATGATAATTCAAAAACTCAATGACTTAAATATGTCAAATTTGGTATGGGATTTTTTTACTACAAGTGCAGTTTTGTGTCAAATTTTTGTTTCATTCCATTGGGAAAAATGTGTCTAAAACACAAACTCAATCTTAACAAAAAAAAAAAAATCATTACAATACTGTGGTGCCATTTAAAAGTTTCAGTCTGTAAAATTTTGATGTGAACAAATGTATTGAAAAAAATACCCTCCAACAAATGTCATTTGATAAATTGATTATCCAGTTAATTTGAAACCTGGCATGCAACATCATTCAACAGATTTTGCAATACATAAGTGGACTATTAAGAAACTATTCTCAATTAGTAAAAACTAGTGAATTTTTAAAATTTTTATTTTTGAAAAAGATTATAAATAATCCTGAGATAAATGTTTTTTTTTTCTCTCTTGATGTTATTTAAATATAATTAATTTTATCCAATTTGTTTATTTTTATCAGTCAATTAACGTTACAAAAAATTTTAAGCTCCAAAATGATTACATTAAGAGCTATCATAGCATGAAACAATCTCCACTTTTTAGCTTATAGATATACAAAATGCTTATCTTTTAATTGAAATATTAGGTTGGTTATTGATTTGACCCACACACCAAAATTAAATTTCTTCTTGTATGAAATCAAATCTTTGATTTTCTTTTAGTGAATCCTTGCAAAATTTCTTTGTTCTTCCATTATGACATTATCTTCCAATCTTTTTTTATTATTTGTCAAAATCTGTACTGAAAAAATTTCGATTTCCATTATCTGTTGAGTCAAATATTTATCAGTAACATTCAAATGGTATCATTTTGGATCATACAAATATGCATTTGTCTTGCCCTATATGGACATACCATTGACAGGTCTTTACCCTGCATGCAGAACCCATATTTTTTCCTCCAATGACATTATCCTCAAAAGTTGACCTCTAAATTCTTCCCTCGTCATCTGATGAAAATCATTGGAGGTCCTAAAGCTGTCTGAACTATTATTATTTTATTAATGTGTATGGACAAAAAGGGACTTATTTTGCTCTTGCATTTAATTTTCTCAAATTTTTCCACCTTCAAAATTTACTGCATTTTATTGGGAATCTTTCATGGATATTAATTATTATTTTATATACTTTTGTAACATAAGGATGCAATCAAATTTAAGTCAGTTGGTTGAAACTGATTTTTATAATTCTTTCTTACCCCCCCCCCCCCTTTCTTCAATCTGAAATAAAAGTCCAATAAGGTTACTTGTTTGTGAATTCTATCTTTTAGATTTCCCGACTTAAGGAATTAATATTTATGATGTATCAGTTAATTTGTTTAATAAAATTAATGTATTTTTTGTTTATATTTTGTATCATTAGTCATAAATGGTCATTTTCATGTTTTCATAATATGCATTGCTTTATTTATTTTTTTAAAAAATGATACTTTGCAGAACTTGTTGAAGAATTGCAAAGTTCGTTGAAGAATTTTTGACATTTCATTCTGGATATATTTTTAAGTGCATATTTTATTTTCTTATATGGAACTGCAATTAATATTGCTAATTTAAAAGATATTGCATGAGATTCTTGGTTTTTATTTTTTTAAGTTTATTTTTTGAAATTAGTTTTTGGTCATTAACATGTGTGTAGCTTTAATTATTTATTATCATATAGTTTTGAAGAAAGAATATTTTTGCAATTGTTCTGAGCATCTAAAAAATGATAGAAACTTAAGCTATTTATAGATTTTTATTTTTATTATTTTGCCATACTACTAATTTATATCCTGTAATACTTCAGCTAGTTATCAACATATAAAATCACTCTGAAAAATGGGGTAGTCAAGAGAAATGAATCAGTGTAGTTAACTTTATGTGGTTATATTTTGATAGTGTAAATATCTTGTAATTATATTCTGTTACACATTTGTAAATTGATTGTTATTACTATCTGCAGTCTTTTTGTATTTGAACTAGACTGACTTATATTTGTAAAATATTCCTTTGTTTTTAAAAATATATATTTTTTTTTCTTTAAAAAATGGATATAATTTTAAGTTATTTTGCTGAATTCAGTATAAAGTTTTATTCAAGCGTTTTTTTACAAATCCAAGATTTTGTTAAAATAGCAAAATCTTTGCTTTTAAAAATGTTTATGCTGAATTAAAGCTACATTTAATGCAAATTGTAGCTGACATGTATGACATGTAGCTTACCTGTATATGCTTATTGTATGTTTTTTAACTACTATAGATCTTTAGCTGAGATGGCTGAATTGGATCACAATGGTAGAAGTTTTAATAAAGACAGGTGAGATTAATAAGTTGCGAAAGGAAAAAAAAAACAAAAAAAAACTGAAAATTGATAGTGAATACTAACAGCTATTTTTCAACTAATATAAAAGAACTGCTACTTTTTGTGATTAATTATTCTTTTTAGCACCCTTCTGCATGCTTTGAAGTAGCTAATTTTTTTGTAAAACAATAATTTGTTGTTATTTTGAAGTTTTATTCATATTTGCAAAATCTACAGCTATAGAAATTTCACCTCTTAGTAAAATTCCTTCAAAATAAAAGTTACTTTTGGCTAGAGCTTTGCTTTAAGCTGAAAGTAAGAATTTATTCTTCTGAATAGTTTGAAATCATTGATATATGTATACTTTGGTGCTCAAAGAATTGGTTCTTCCATTTTATTTAATGAGACTCCTATTTAGAATGTTGACAGTTAGTGAGTCAAATACAATTAATCCCACCCTTTTGTTTTCCCTTGCCTCTTTCAATTTAGTGTCTGGGGTTAATCGCGCAATTTTTAATTATTGAAACTGGAATGTTTTTTTTTTAATGTGCTCGAAATATTTACTTGATTGGTCAATGCAAATAATGTTATTAAGTTTACTTAAATTCCTTGGTTGAATTAATTATAATCATCAGATTTAACTGTTAGACAATTGGCTAAAGGGAAAACTAAAAACTGTTACTAAGGGCATTTGACGAACAAAAAAGGGGGAAGTTTATGTTTTTAGAAAATAAGTTCTTTGGTTTCCTTTACCACCACTGGTGACCTTAATTTCCCTCATTAGCAATCTGTCTTCTTACTGGTGCATTGCCATATTTTGGAAAGTAGGTGCTATTTAAGATATTATTCTTGTCATATGATCAAAGTTTGAAATTCCAAAATAATCCAATATAATAATAAAATAATATTGATTACAAGTTGCTATTTTGAGGCAGTGTAAATTCTTTGTAATATTACTGGACCTTTAGTTTATATTAGTTACAACAATTTAATGATCAATCATATATTTTCATTCATAAAAATATTGGTGTTTGTTGACATCCACTGATATGGTAGTTTCTCTGATTTCAAGCAATTTGTAGCAAAATACAGTGTAATCAGTCTGCTGTAAGTACTCTTAAAAGCTTACATAATGTATCTTTTTTAAAAAGCAGATCAGCAGACATAAGATAATTTTTAAACTGACAACATCCTATATATATATATATATATATATATATATATATAGGATGCTATATTATTCTATTGGTTTGTTTTTTATTCTTTATTATTATTCATTGCTTGTGTTTTATGGACAGAAGGGCCAGTACTGGCCTAGCTGTACCAAACTCATGCAAGTATAAAGTACAAATATTAAAACAATATTAATATAAAAGAACAGTATAGAAAATCCAAAGGTTAAGAAAGAAGAGAAAAAAAAAAAAGACCAAAGGTAATGAGGAATTAAATACTGTGCATGAAACCATTATCATGAAAAAATGAGAAAGTGTTGGTATGGTAAAAGAATACCTAGCCTTTCTCTCAGATTAAGATAATTTTTAACAATTGTTATTTTGGGTATTCAAATAAAATGTATGGAACAAAAAGGATCATATTGTATCTTGATCATGCTAGAGTTGAATCCGAATGAAGTAGATGCTTATGGGTGAAATAAAAGTGACTAAGGTGAAATCTTGTTAGCGTGACATTCAGTCAACGGTTGAGGCAGTCAGATTTAATTCCAGTAACAGATGGTGGGTTGAGATGTTTTATTAATTAATTGTGAGTCCAATGCATTTCCATGTAAAAAGGGAACTTTAAAACAATGTATATATCTTTAAAAGGAACACATTTTTCATTGTTTTGCTACAGCATAGGCTTGATCATTTCCAGAAATACCAGTGTGACCTGGTTTACAACAGAATAAAATGTCAGAATTATGATTTAGTAAGTTAAAATACATTTATAGGAATAATATTTATTATTTAATTATTTTAAGTTATTATTTAATAACATTATACGAAGATTCTTTTAGCACCAATGTATATATAAAACAAATTAAAAATTGAACTTCCCTTCATTCTTCCTTTCTTTCGAAAATTTAAATATATGAAAACAAAGAAAATTGCATGAAAATAATATTTTTTTGTTTTCTTGTAAAAGAGATGACATCATAGGTATCAATGAGTTAGTTCTTGCCATTAGACGGATTCAGAAGGTATCGGATGACACCAGGCTCCAGAGGATAGCCGATGTTCTAGAGAAAATGGATGTAGACCATGATGGAGCTGTAGAGATTGATCATGTGTTGAAGGTAAATTATATGCTTTCAGAATATGCTGGAAATTTGCATGTTTGGAAATGCTTGTGTCTTGCTAAAAATTTAATTTTGACGTTTTCAACCTTATAATGCGTTATTTTATCAAATAGCAATAATTTTTTATTATACTTTTGCCAACCAATAGGTTTACCAGAGATATTGATTATATTTAATTTCAGTTTAATCATTTAGATATAACTTCATATCCATCAAATTGCTAGACATTCAAGTTGTATAATTTTAACCCTTTTACCTATGTTCTGTTCATTGTTCACTTCTAATGTAAACTTGTCCTATAATGTCATAGCATTGTTAAAAACGTAAAATTCTGGTTAATCTAACTTTAAAATTTCGTGGTATTGTAACTCCACTTTTTTTATCCCTAATCTCGTAAATTACTCAAATATTTAACAGGATCTTTCTTTCCTAGTAATAGTGATTTTCTTCTAACAATAGAAGAAAATCACATGATTAAATATTTGATGGAACATCTTAAACAATTTGAATTTCAGTGCAACGGTGTAATCTAATATTGGAAATAACAAAAAAAAAAAAATTGAGGAAAGAATTTGTGTGATTTTTGAATTATTTTTGATGAAAAGATAATTTTTTTTTTTTTTTTTTAAATTTTGGAATGGTGTAAAAATAATTCTTTACAATTATATTTTCGGATTTTTTTAAAATTTCAAAATTTAGCTCATTAATTAATTATAATTTCAAAAACTCTTTATGGTGCACATCAGTTTCATTTAGAAATTTTGATTGACTGTCTAATATTGATGCAATATATATATATAATATTTGCTATTGCTTTTACAATGACTAAAAAGTCCAGTCTTTGCAAATGCTTGAATGGAATGAAATCTGCAAAATGCTTTTGTATTGGAAATAAAATAATTTATACAAAAAATATGTAAAGTGGTTGATGAAAACTTTTCCAGTATATTATGTCCTAACAAGTATATGTTTTGGGGGAATATACTAAGATTTCGAACATTTATATTATACAGTATGCATTCAAAAATGGCGATAAAATGAATGATCCAACTCATTTAGTTATGGTTACAGTGGCAACAGTAACTTTTCTTCACAAAAATGTAAACTTTAAAAAGAAAAAAATTAAAAACGAAGTTTGATATTTTTAATGTAAAAAACTGAAATATAGATGTAGAAAAACACAAAAAGAAATATATATTTTTTATTTGTCCAGTCTCGTACATAGTGGTACTTCGCATTCAGCAGAGGGTCCGAAGTACTGCAGCACATGACAAGTGGTGATAAATCTGTTAAATCTTATAGTGGATGACATCTTTTAAATTAGCACACTATTTCGAGATTTTATGCATACACTTTGGATTTCAGATATTTGCACTGCCAAGAATCTTTTGGTGTGAGAACTGATGGCCTTAGCAATTACAGAAACATGAGACAGATGGCTGAAGATAACTCTGTCATCAAAGTTTTGTCTTAATAAGCATCTGGCAGAAGGCTCTACATGTGTCTTCCATCTATGTGGTTTCTGCCATCTTGCATCCACATTATGTCAAACTGGCCATATCATTGTTTCAAATGATGTTGCTCATCCACAAAATATAGCAGATATTACCATACTTATCCATAGATCTTGGGCAATAATGTCAAAAAAAAGTAAGAGCCAATGATGAGGGGGCTCTGCTTTTGATTTGTGTAATAGAATTCAATTTTATTGGGGGGGGATGAATCATCTGTCCAGTGTCTGTGGTTCCTTCAATTAATGTTACCAGTCAATGAAAAATGTATCTTATCTACCCTTAGAATTTGAAAAGATAGATTTTATTAGTGTCATAAGGTGTGAGTAATTCCTTAGCAAAATCTGATCATAGTGATCATCATCCTGAACAGTGGAGATGTGATGGATAGAGCATAGAATTTTGTAAGATAAAGGTATGCATTTTCAAAAAATTTTATCTATGATGAGATCAATCACATGTGCAATCAATTTCTTCCAATTTGCACATCAAATTCCATATAGTTTGCATCAAGCATAGGTGTTGTCATAGTCAATAGTTTTTATGATAGATACACAATGCCTTTACCAGGTTTTTTTTTTTTTTTTTTTTTTTTTTTTTTAATCTTCTTATAGTTTTAAGAGATATTCAGTTGATTATATTCAAATCAGAAGGCTTATTGTAGATTATGATATTGATATAAATTCATATTTTGGTAATTGCCATTGTTGGTGATAATAATAAATTTTTATGCCCTTTTTTAAAAATAATTTTACAAAATTTTAAGTTAAAAGTCATACTTGATTTAAGGTTTTGAATATTATGTAGAAAATTTTAAATTAAATATTTCAAATATTGGCCTAACTATGCATGTATTCTGAATATTATTCAGCTCTCATAATGGGTAAATATTCTATTTGACAGTGATTCTATGCTAATCATCCAATTATACCTTTTTAATAATATTAGATAGAAAATAGTGAGGGATTTAAGTGAAAATTATATTGAAACAGTAGAATCTCTCTTAACCAACTGCACAATAAGACTTCAATAACATCAGGAAAAGAAGATTTTTTCAGATAATTAAATTGATATTTTTATGTATAGTTTATTTATTCATATTTTATTATTCTATATTTGAAGCTGCTGTAGGCGAAATATGTTGCACATGCTTTTCAAATTGTCAAAAATTGCAAACATTGTTTAGAATCATTGTATTTATCTTTCCGTGAAAACTTTTCTTTTCTTAGTAAAGTTGTTGCATAGTTGGCTTCCAGACTATTGCACCACACTAAACTATATGTTATCTCAAGAATTTAAAAAATTCACTCTGTACACCATAAAGCCTCTTTATATCGCATGCTGGGATAAATTACTACTTCAAAAAAATGTATGTAAAAGTTTGCAATTCATGTAATTTTTTTCATTGCTTGGTATCTTCATCCTATACTTTCTCATCGTCATCTTTCTCTTTTACTAAATCGTGTTTGATTTTCTTTGTCTTTTACAACCTTCAGGAAAGTGAATATCTTAATAACACATGATTGCATTAATTTTTTTAATACATTCATTTGTTTATTGCCAACAACATAGTTAACAACAATATTTATTGCCAACCATTTATTGCTAACACTCAATTGCTTTGAATGTTTATCTTGATATTATAACATTAATATCATTCTATTTTCTGTAACTTTTCTTAAACAATTTTTTTGGACTCAATATATTTTACCCTTTGCATCCTCATTAGTACATCTATTAAATTCAATGGCTTTCCAGTTGATTATATATGGCATATAATATCATAAAAAAATATAAACTTCTTTTCCTTAAAATTGGTTTGTTTATTATATTCATGTTTTACTTCATGTCTTTGTTGACAATGAAGTTTACTTTTGATACTTAAAACTTCACTTTCTGTTCATATAGGTGATCGAGCTTCTCGGAGAGGACAATGTGAAGGTCACACCAGAGCAAATGGAGGGCATCATTGACCTCCTCATGAAAGAGGAAGCCCTTGACCTGGAGGAGAAACTCATGAAGGAGAATGCTGCTGATGGGAAGAAGACGGAAGAACAGTCAAATAAATAATGCTGTGATATCCATGACCAGTGATTTTATTATTTATTAGAGATTGCACAGTGGCCATTTGCTGTATCATTCAAAACATTTTATATTAGTGCTCATTGTGTAATAATCTATAACGTCATGTGAGTGATGGCTCCTAGATCTTTTAACCAAATAATTGATATTTTTTAATTGTGTAAAATCTTTTTTGTACATTATTTGTAAAGTATAACAAAGTCTCAGGTTTGAACTTGTACCCATCAATTAAAAGCTATGAAATCAGTGTAAACCACTTGATAGAGTTGGGTAACATTCACTAGTTTGGTAAACACGCAAAGAATCTTGCACAAATATGGGGGTGGCACAATTAATGTTGTATCAGGGTTCAAATATTCCATGAAGTTGATTTTTTTCAATCCAAACAACTCTCTTGTAAAAATGTTAGTATATATATTTTTTTTATGAAATAATTTTGTTAAAAATAGCTTTAAATGTTTATTCTGTATATATTATTGTTATTTCTGTTGTGTTTTGAATTTTGGCAACATTTTGTATTTTTACAAAATCGGGGACAAAAATTAATTTTTATGGTTTGAAGTTTATAATATGAAAATAAATAAATGTCTTAAACTTCCTAGTATTTAGACTTATCTCTATGTAAACTATTTATTCAGTCTTTGTAAATGTAAAAAAAAATTTGAATACATCGCATTTTCTTCATGAAATATGTCATATTTTCCATTTGAATTCTTGTTAAAAATAAGGCATTTTCCTCTTGCATAGTTTTTTTTTTTTTTTTTTTTTTTTTTTTTTTTTTAATTAAAAAAAAATTAAAAAACTAAAATTGAAAAAAAAATATTAAGTGAAAACAGAAAAAAAAATCAATTGGAAATGTAGTTTTTAATAAAATTTAGAATGAAATATATTGACACATAATTATTTTTACAGTTTTTTGTTTTCAAAAATGTTTTATGCTAAACATATTACAACTATTGAGAATTGTTTTGCAATGGCAGTTTCAATGTATCATTAGAGAGATGATAGGAGTCATGTGAAGACCCTCAAGAATATTTAGTATTTTGAAAAGTTTTATACTACTTAATTTAAAAATATTAGGTTTTTTAAAAACTTGTATTAAATTTTTCATGCTTTTAGTATCATTATTTATGCTAAAATTTTTAGTCACACTTAGGTCAAAACAAAAATGACTTTCAAAAATTAAATATTTTTTCCTTACTGTACTGCCCGGTTTTATTTCCCTTTCTTTAGATATAAAATTATTGAACTAAAAGCTTTAACTAAGAACTAAGCTTTATAAACTAAGTTTGTAGTGAATATGAAATTGAGTAAAATTGTGTTGTAATTTGTTCTTTAATTCCTTATAAAAATTTAAATAATGTAATTTAAACTGGTTTTTGTACTTCTCGCTTTGCTATTGCTTAAATGAATTGAACTAATCCATATTCAATGTCAAATTTTTTAAAGCTAAATTTTGTTATTTTTTATAACATATGCTCAAAATTAGCAGTTTTGATCATATGTTATAATTATTATCAAGTTCTAAAAATTTTGATTAAAGTTTGAATATTGCTAACAAAATTATATGAAAAATTGTTTAATGTTTGTGATTGTCTAAATTCAATGCAGTCTAATTCAATGCACATCTATTTGTTCTAAAAATCCTTATAATTACCTCTAGATCTAATTTTAGGATAATAAAAAGTATATTATGAAAACAAAATTTATAGACCTAATAAGTCAAACAGTATATGAATGAAAAGTTTCATTCATTTAAAACTTTTAACTTGAATTTTATACTTAAGAGAACATGGTGCCATTTCATTATATATTTTTTCTCCCCATTTTGATGACTATAAAAATTTTTGTTTTCAAGCTATATTACTTTTGTTTTTTAAAAAATGAATTGCTAATTTTTGTTCCTTTTTTCAAATTTCAAGAGTAATTATATTCTTCTAAGTGGTTTCTTGTGATTTACACTTTCTTACGGCTTACATTACTCTAGTCCCTTAAAGATTGTAAAAGTGGAATAATATTATATATATATATACATATTACAAGACTAAATTATTAAATCCTTTTTCAGTTATAACTATACCATATGCATATCATAATTATAAGCAAGTAATTTTTTAAAAAATCTATCATAAGTAGGAGAATAACATTTTGAAAACAGGAAAGTTAGGAGAAAATAAGGGAAAAGTCTTTTGCGGCTTTTATTTGAGAAAATATTTCATTTGGATTCGTTCATAAATAAAAATCTAAAATATTTTCCAAATATAAGACTGAGCTGCCACATTTTGGTGCAGAGTAGAAGTGCAAGAACATAGAAATATGGCAATAAAATAAAAATATGTTTATATGATTGTTTTTTAAATCAAATTTGACCATTTTGGGGGATTTGCATTCCCATATTGATTGTTCATGATGACTTGAGATATAAAACAAAACTTAAAATTAATGTTTGATTATAATATGTAAATTTGAAACACTTTCTTAAAAGAAAAAGAATTTCTGTATTTCTTTTTTATCAATCATTTATCTAATCTAGAATTTCATAGTGCATATAAATGGATGTGCCTTTCCTTTTAGCTTATACCAATAATTTTATCAGACCAAACTTAATTCACTGACTTGTAACTATCCAGTGCATGCCTCTCCCTAAAAACATAATGCCTGAATGTAGAAATAACATTTTAAATTCCAGTAGGGTGAAGAATTAATTTCTAATTTATTTCAAAAATCTCATTACAATATAATTTTTCAGTTTTTGTTAGAAACTAGTGTATATATTCACTTATTTTAATTTTGCTGTAATAAAAGAAATATATTTATTTATGTTAAATGACCATTCTTTTAAAAACTTTAAATTTAGACAAAATTGAATTTATCAAGATTTGTACTATATTTCTTCTGATGATTGTTTTAAATTTTTTACAAATGTTATATATGACTTTTGAGAATTCTTTATAGAATTTTGTTAATCATTATTAAATTATGCTTAAATTTATATTGAAGTTTTTATGATTCATAAAATCTTTCTTTCATGCTTGAAATGGAAACCCTGCTGTGTAATATTTTAATTGTATTTTTTAACCAATACTCATTTTTGTATTTCTTGTGCAGGAGCCATCACACCATAAAATGTTGTATTTTTATAGTACTCAAACTGTGTGGCATTAGCTGCAGGTGCAATTACTGTTTCACTGTTTCATGGTACGCATATATGTATAGTGTAGAAAGTTGGTTTGTAAAGCAAGACAGATAAATTATTATGTAACTAATGTAATAAAGGATCAGTTCTCTATTTTTCGTTAATTATTTAAGCTTCATGAAACTTATTTTTTATTTATTTATTATTTTTTAAAATTTGATTATAGCATTTTGTTTTAAGATTTTCACTAACCTAAACAACTATCCAAATTTCAGATTTTTTTTTTTTTTCCTTTGACACTGGGTAAACTAATGAAATTATTTCCTGTGCACGTTATCCATAGATCGCATTAATTCAACTTTTGAATCTATTACATATTTTAAATGGAAGCTGTGGGTGTGGTCTCCCAAAAACTTTCTCACACACTTTCAAATAAATATACTTGTGATTATTAATTGCATGGCTTTGCGAACAATAGTTCCAAAAAGGGCTAGTAGTCACGTTATTCCACTTTTCATTCAGTTCATTCATTTATGCTGGTCATTCACAACTGCTCTACACCAAACTGAGCATACAATATTTCATAGCCAACCCATCCCAATTTCCATCACTCAGTATCATGTTTGATGGGTGCTGCCCAAGTCAGTGAATTCAGGGAGATGGGCCTGCAATGTACTTTGGCAAAGAACGCATTGAAGAATTTAGAATGAAACAAACATGGGAAAAAGTGGATACCATCATATTATTTGGGTTGCTTGGAATTCTTTTGAATGGCCGGCTTTCCAATAATTTAAACCACAACATCCGTGGGTTGAAAGTTCGTTCATTTGTTTGTTTTTCTGCTGTAGGTTCTCGATTTTCATGGACTAATTTATTTATTTTTTTACTGTTACAGATTTGACTTATACAGGGTTGCAATGCCACCGGGGGAACACGGAAACACAAGAGAATTTAAAAATCATCTTAAAAAACGAAAAATTTGAAAATTTTCATAAAAACAGAGAATTTAAGTTTCTTAATTATTTTTTTCCCCATCCTAATGATGCTGATCTCTAAAGATTGAAAGAATAAAAAATCATAGTCATAGCTCCTAAAAACGAAACAATGCCATTCGTAATTGTGTAATGCAGAAACTAACTCTTTTTTTTACTCTCTTTCCTTTTTTTTTTCTGTATAGATAATTCCAGTTTCGTTTTCCGAGACAGTTGTTCGTTTTCCATGCGATTCCCGAATTGCAGCTAGTGAGCATGCACGAGACTTCTGCAACTGTGCGTAAGAACAATATATTTCTCTGGCAAGATCAGCAATATTGAATCTGCAGAAGCAGTGCGGTAGTGTTTAGTCTACCATCCTTGAGTTTATTGAATGATATGTTTATTATTTGAAAAACTGTGAGCTTATTCAGAGTTGATTAGAAAATATTTTTATGAATGAGCTGCTCAAAATCCGTACGTAATAGGAATGAGTTCGAGAAGTTCCACAAAATCAATTTGTTGCGTACTGCTCGCTTTATAAGAACATAATAAGCCTAAGTAATATGGAAAAACAGGCACTTACTAATCATGCCAAATAGGAAAACATGCAAGTCTGCGTGCCAATTCAAAAGAATTATCATTGATGCAGGATTTAGTATCTAAAATAATAAATCGTAAATAAAACGTCAGATTTGATGCCCTAAAATAAACCGATTTCGAACTTTTTAAATCAATCAAGAACAATAATTTAAAGCTGAACTTTTATGGACATTAAAGCTTGTTGCGTCATACTCGTCCTTTAATTAATTCAATAATATATCATCAATATATTCACTGAAAGTGAAGTAGCTAGAAAATGTACGTTAGGCCGTTCAAAAATGTTGCTATTATTTCTTATTTGTTACGGATTAGATCCATTAGCTCCATGAAATTAATGGCTGAAAAATCTCCATGAATTGATACCCAAATACTTGAATTGCCAAAAATGAATAAGTAAAAAAAATAATTTAGCTTTGTAATGTTTTTTGTTAAGTAATCATTAAATGATTTGTATCATAATAAAAAAAAACGCTTTGTGTTTTATTTCACCAGAGTCCTTAACTTTGTGTGACTTACAATTAAAGAGCATAAAAGGTGATATCCCCCCCCTTTAATATATAAATTTGGTCTTGCTAAATTTTAGATAGTAAATAAAGATAAATGTTGTTGTTGTTGTTTTCTATATTTAAATATAAACTTTTTCCTAGCATACCATTATTTCGAATAATGTTAAATTGTTGTTTCCTTCCCTTGCTTTTTCAACTTCTTAAAACCGTATTCCATTATAACTAGCACATGAACGATATTCACGCATTTTCTCGTATCTTGAATTTACGCACAAGAAAAACAAAGGGTTTTTTTTTTTTTTTCATATTTGAATGGCAACTTACTTATATCATGCCAATATCAGGTAACATACAATAATAGTTCGCTTCATTAAAAGAATATTTGAAATTATTTGCAATCATTGTATCGAAATAGGAATTTTTTTTAAAAAAATCGTCAATCAAGGCTTAATGCCTATAGTGCAGAAAAGGAAATGAAAAGTTAATTTATTCAGGTCATTAAAGAAGATTCTTACAGAGGAAATGTTTCACTTTCTTAATTTTCCTTTGCAATGAAGTTCAGCGGAACGATAATCAGTTTTTAACTCTAAAATTCTGAATTCCACTTATTAACAAATAATTTCATCTTTATTTTATCTTTGAGTTTATTATCAATAAACTCAAAGGAAAAAGCTCTTTTTTGTATCTATTTATTTATTTAGAAAATTAAAAAAGTGTATCTGATATTTCTTTATATACGGATATCATTTTTATGATATTCTGAAAGATAAAAATATAGAAAATAACAAAACTATGCATTAAATTTCTCGTAAATAATTGCTAGCACATCCAGCGGGAGAGTTCACCGTTCCACTTTTTCGTATGCTTGTACAATAAAACGCGTTTTATATTTAATTTTGTAGTATAGTGAAAAGAACTGTATATGTACTTTGGGAAAAATTACATCTTTCCATTGATCAATTTGGTCCAAAATTGGATGATGATCCACAATTTTACTATTAAGAACATATATCTTTCTTTATATTGTTGGTTATCGGTATTTGAATTCATGCCATTTTTGTTCACAATTGCCTGCAACTTTACAATTTTAGCTTTATATCGCCTTCTTTCTTTATATTGGCTGTCATCAGTGGCAGATTTCATACCATTTTGGCCCAAAACTGATGCGATGACAAAAACCATCTTCGATAGAATAAAGTTGGATAAAGATCCACAATTTTAATATTAAAACCACATATCCTACTTTCTGTATATTGTTTGTCACCAGAATATGATTTCAAGCAACTTGCTTTCAAAGTCGGTTTCGATGACCAAACCACGACCGATACTCTAAAATTGGATGCAGGTCCATAATTTTAAGGTCATATAGCTAATTTTCTTTATATATTTTATCGTCATTGCCTATATTTCAGCAAACATGCATTCCGCGTAACCTTCACGGCCTACTATGTTGGTTTCTCGAAAACAATATCACCCACGTGCAATAAATGTTTGCCGGCAAAAACGTGGCTTTAAAAAAATTATTTTTTATAAAAGGCCTATATCAAAACTATTTTTGTGTAAACATATCACTGTTTGTTTTGTAACATTTTTCTTTCCTGCCATTAATTTGTAATCTATTTCTTCCTCGATTCCTTAAACCAAAGTGCTTCTTTATCAAAATTAAATAAATAAAAAAAAGAAAGAAAAAACAGGTACTTTTTTCGCTTTGGTTAAAAAAGGTCGGCAAATGAAAGAGACAGTCGACGATCAACAGGTACTTTTTCACTGACAGGATTTCGATAACGGACATCGAAAGGTATTTTTTGCTAATATTATATACTTATCGCTCTTTTGGCGTGATTTAGAATGCGCTCATCGAATTTCCACTGAAAAAAAATTGCAATGGTGTATAATAAATTTGATATTGGCTCAAGTCATATTAGCCATATTACGGATCCAAAAATACGAAATAAAAAACTGGATTTAAAATTATGTAGAGCAAAAAGAAATATCAATAATGGTGTTAATAAATAATTTTAATTCATAAATTAGTTATAGTACTTTGAATGTAACATTTATGTAAGGAACTTGGAAGATGGGAAAAGATTTAAAATGTTGTCATCTCCTAAGATGTAGATAATTGCATTTAATAGATTTGAAACATATTTTATCTTCCGTGATTTAGTTAGAAGAGCTTTAAAAAAAAGCTTTTCTGCTAGATAAGTTGTAGCTTAGCTCAAATTCTATCTCTGATATTGATAATCAAAACTACAGAAGAAAATATGTTATTCACTTCTAATCTATTACAATTTTTTTTTAAATGATACGTTTTTTTATTAAATACCATACACAACAGCTGAGTTTTGAATAAATTAAAAGTTTCCAAATGCATTTATTTCTTCTCGATCATTAGGCCACCAAGAAAACAATTCAGAAAAGAAAAGAGGAAAAAAAAAATAATCTTCGCAATTTTTAATTTTGACTTGGAATGAACCAAAATAAATTCAAATCATAGACAATAATTTAATGTTAAATTAATTTTGATTTCAAAACCCCCAAATTATTGACTAATTCCTACTTGTAGAAAAAAATTAATCAAAAATTTTCAGAAAGCAACTATAATGATGTTCCGTTTTATTGTTAAATAAAGTATTTCATCAGAAAATCGAATTTCGGACAGTAATCATTTTTGAAATAAATAAAAATGCATAATTTCCAGAAAGAGGAATTATTTTTTTTTTTAATTTCAATTATCAATCAGCAATTTTAAGACCTCTTGGAATATTTTTTTCTGTGATTGAATTTCTAAATTAAACTCGAAAAAGAGTTCTATACTGATTATATTTTCAAATTATAGCTTAATAACTAGTTTCTAAACCGTTACAAATAACGATACAGTTCTAGCTGGAAGAATGCTGAAAGGAATTATGTATATATATATATATATATATATATATATATATATTGCTTGTTTCATTTAGTAGATCTGCAGCTAGAAAAATTTAAGAAATTTTTCTAGCTGCAGTTCTGCTAATTTCTATCGATATTGAAACGTATTTCATTCAACAAAACAACAATTTATTACATTACACAATTTGGTTTGTTGAAGATTTAAAAAAAGCATAAAATGTGTGCATGTGTCTCTTTTCCTCTGGGCGTGTACGTTTCGAGCTCCATAGTCCAAACCATTTGACCAAGTTTGATTCATGTGTACCTTGGAGCGATTTTTTAAAATTATAAACAAATAAAAATTAAGCTGAATTTTGCCGTTTTTTTTTCGCGACAACTTCCGAAAAACTGCAGCACAAAATTTAATTTTATACCATTTCGAAATTTAAATAATTGTCTTTTTAATAATACCAGTAATGTCGCAAAGTTTTGCTGAATTTTAACAATTTGAGAAAATTGTTTTTTTTTTGCCTAATTTCCACCAATCGATTACACTGTTACCTTGAAATTCAAAATGTTTTCATTGTTCCATCCAGTCAATATAGAATTGCATGATTTTCTTTCATTGTTGAAACCTAGAGAAGAATTTGTCAGTATACTTTACAAGACGTATAAAAAAGGAGTTATATTACAATACCATGAAAATATATGATCCGGATATTTACGTTTATAATATCACTATGGTGTCCATTAGGTAGGTTTCTGCACGTCATGAAGAGAACCTAGGCAAGATGTGAAATTATATCTAAATGATTTAACTGAAAGTAAATATAACCAACATATCCAACGAACCAGCTGGTGGCCAAAGGCGACATGTCATTTGTAAGGAATAACATGATTCGTCGATGACCGATTATTGGTCGTTTTTTGTCGACCAATCATTCTTTCTCATAAATGGCAAAGAATATCTTAGGAGCCAGGTTTGACAAATTCGAAAATGCGAGTATGAAATTATATTAATATGTAGAGGGACGAGACTCTTTATTATGTGTTATGCCATGGATGAAAGAATGAGTTCAGTTTCAGGAACTACTTTTTATTAGCGGGTTAAGTTCCACGGCACAAACATTTAACACAAGCATATTGAAGAACAAGGCATAGAACAAATACACACGGCAAGCAAGGACAACACAAGAGACAAGAATGAGGAATCATGGGAAAACATGGCTCTTGATAGGTGGCTCTAGTAGCGCTACCTATGAAGAAAGGAGAAGGCAGTAATTGTAACCGCTACAAATATTTCAAGTACTTATCGGCATTAAATCATTTTCTCTTTTGAGAGGAATTAAGTTTCCTATCAGATCAATGATTAAGGACATTCTTCTTCGGCCACTTCTGAAGCTAATCACAGAGCATAAGGTATCCCCCGAAGTAGAAAAGACAGTAATACAGAAGGTACGAAAACTCAATCAACGAGAACACTCTCTAATCGACTTTTTCGTATGCTATCAAAAAAGCTATTACTTTGGAGAAAGTGTTTGTAAGTTCGAAAGAATCAAATTCGAAATGCTGATGAACATCCGAATTTTCTACTTTTCCCAGTTAGAAAAGAATCAAAATTACATCTATTTGTTTTTGAACACGATAACTAAAAGAAACGCTCTCGGTTCAAAAAATGAAATTTGGTATGTAGTTTCTATATCACACTTATAGAAACATTAGCGAGAAACATTAAACAAACCACTTTCTACATTAGTGGATTTAGGTACTTAACTGCCCTAAACAGCGCACATCATAAGGCTTCTCTTTTAATAAAATAGCCAAAGAAGTTTCACATTTCAGCGTATTTTTAGCATGTTAGTAGTTTATTGTAAGCTAATATTTGTTTATTTTATTAATTTTGTGATCTTACATTTGTCTTTAATCATCTAACGCCCGGTAAGCACGTTAGTACACCATATCATTGAAGCATGTTTGGTTTCATAAATATTGAAATAACTATGTCATTGCAAGGAAACATATAGAAATCTGACCTTTTATACTTGATAAAGCATTCATATTATCCGAAAATTTTATCATTCATATTAAAAGAATCTGCATTTTTTTTTTTTTTTCAGAAACTTGTGGATTTGAAAAATTAGGAAAATAAAGTTTTCATAGTGACCTGTTTGCGGTACCCTTTCAGTGCCTCTAGGCAGCTATCTAGTCTGTCTAGTTAAAAATCAGCTATTTAATTTCTATCAAATATTGAATGAAATATATATACAGGATGTGTTTTTGTCTGTCTGACGGAATGTAGATGACCATAATAACTACAAAACAACAGGACTCAGATGGAATAACATTTAATACACAATTTTAGCGTCTAAAGTGTAGTTCAGTGCCAAATTTTGAACTCGAATTTGATCGCCAGTCGAACTCGCCGTCAGTTCGTTTTCATATGAACATGCATGGAAATGCGTTAGCTTAAAAATGCACCGGCTTAGATATTAATAATTAAAAAAAATTGTATGTGAACTTATTAAAATTGTAAGTCTATGTCAAAATTTGGTTTCAATCGGATGCCAAAAAGTTGCCGAAAATGCACACCTCGTTTTCTCCAATATACAATGAAGCATAAAACTCTTGTATATGGGGCTCTGAAAATAAAAATCTGAGCACTTATGGTGACACAATTTTTATGCTGGAAGGAAGGGGGGATAGAGATAACACTTTTTGTCGTCTTCACACGGATATGAGAGGACGAGAAGAGAGATATCAAATTGAGAGAAGAAATTTTTTTGTAAATCTCATGTACCAAGCTTAATGCCCGTAGCTCAGTTCATTTTAGAATTATCGTGTTAATAGACTGATCGACAATCATAACTCTAAATTAGTTTAATCATAACTCTAATTAATTTATGGGCTCAGACTAATTTAAAAATCGTTGACTCATCAAAATCTCGAGATTTAGTTTTTTGATGCCTACTATACCTTGTACACTTAGTGGAAGAGAAAGTAAAAACATTAAACGTTTGATGTTAGAAACTGATACGAAATCTTACACTAAAATCTAATAAATGTCTAATTTCGATCAAAATCGGCTATCACTGACAAAATATGTTTCCTAAACGCATACTTAAGCTTGTACACTGTGCTATAAACTTATATAGCATGAACGCGCACAAATTGTCATACTATTGTGACGGATCGGTATGAGCGAGGATAGAACCTGAAACCCAGTGGTTCGCAGCCTAGTAACATGACCACAATACAAAAGCAATTGCCCGTATAAGGTAGCTATTAACTGGCTTATAAGCTTTCACCACAGTATAAAGATATTTTCACCATGCAAGTTATCACGTACATTAAAAAAGATATTTCAGCATCTATTTAACTGCATGATACCTCCCATGTCTAAAATTTAATTTAGTAAAAATAACCTCTCGGTCGGATGCTTTTGAAAGGCTTATCTACTTATTCTGAACAGTGATTAATAAATAGGATAGCACCTGAGTAGTCAACACTGTTTTCAAACTTTAGAACCGTACTAAGAAAAGGGCATTTAAATATCGGCGGATATAAAGTATATTCGGAGTACGTATAAGTATATATACGTACGCATGGTGGTTCTTCCATGGACTCTTCTCGTCCACAGAAAATATTATATATTTTCAGATTAAATCGTTTGGCAAACGATTTAATTTTAAAAGGACATAAAAAACAATTTCCTTTGCAGCATATGTTCATAAAATATATATAGAAAATATCAAAGCTGTAAAATGAAAAAAGGAAATAAATAAACAAAACAAAAAATAATTAAAAAAAACAGTGGCGAATTAGAAAAAGACAATTTTGTATCCTTCATAGAATGTTTACTTTTTCGCATACTATTACTATCGTGGGTGAACATCATATAATAGTATGGAAATTAACGAAGTTATAGTTATTTCAATAACAAACCAAGATCATAAACGACGGTAATGTAATTTTTAAAACTGAATTTATAAAATTATAATCTAAAGATAACTTTTCCATTTTGGCTGGTTGAACAGATTAAACTTTGTTTTCATTTTAAATAAATATTTATATCAAATAAGTGTAAAATGCAATACTTATAAATAACATAATTCTTTAAGAACAGAGAAGGGAAAAAAGATTATAATCTAATCTGATGGACGTTTAAGAATTTATTTGAAAACCCACTACTTTGAAGAGCCTTGAAGTGTTTTTGATCGTCTGCATTTTATCTCCTTCATTATAGCTTTCGAATAAATAAATAAATAATAATGTTCCGATAAGTTTTATCTAGAGTGCCAAAACTTGAAAGACAAATGATCGAGATATATAAACAAATTCTAATACTATTAAAAAGTATATCTTTCACGTGCGAGAAATAAACAAGAATCTATAATAACTGGATTAATTTATTTAATTTTTATGCTTAGTTCGTTGTTATTGTATATATTTTGAATTAGCGATGTAATGTTAAGTTATGTGAAGCTCATGAAGAAGGGATGTTTATGTTGTCAGTGAAAACACGTTCACATTTTTCAAAAACGATTGCACTACTGAACAGTTAACGGCCAGTTTAAACCATCTAGTGCAGGGATGGCGAACCAGTGGCACGCGACACAATATTTTGGGCACGTCATCGATCAAAACGGTTTGCTTTTACGGTTTGCAAAACGGCTTGCATGTGATTTCATTTGATAAACTGAATTTATCCAATTCGATTGGTTGAAAATAGGAGAATTTGAAATGCAACAGTTTGATTTCCAGTCTGGTTCAATGTGGATTCAAAAATTTATTGAAATAAGGAAAAAGTTGGAAGTGATTGAAACAGAAGGTTTAACAAGCAACAGAAGTAAAAATGCCAGTAAGAAAATTTTGGAAACATGAAATTCGATTCAAACATTTGACTGTTTGAAGAAGCTGGCTCATTCTATTTTAAGCATATTTTCATCTATGCCTGCGAGTCATTTTCAGAGAGGAATAACATTAAAGACTTGCTTTGAAACCGTTTGGCAGATGATTCCAATTTAGTGTGCATTCTGAACATCTTACAATCCTTCTATAAGTTATTTATCATTTAATCTGCAACAAGAGAAATCACATTAATGTTATTTTAATTTGAATTACAATTATAACTAAAACATTTACTACTATACAGTGCAGAATGTATTTTTTCGTAGTCAATAGAGTTTTGAGTTGTTCGTATTTAGTATTATTATCTTCCCAATAATCACATTCCAAAATTATTTGATGGTACATCTATACATCATTTGGCATTTCTTTAGAAAAAATGGCACTTTGATTCATAAAAGTTCGCCACCCCTGATCTAGTGATTCTTAAGCAATCCCTTCAAAATTTTAAAACCAAATACATTTTCATCGATTTTAATCTTTATAAAAGCAGTTTTAAGTAGCAAATTTTGTCAAGCTGAAATAAGAAAAATTCTTAATTGCAGATCATTTTCAAACAAGTTGGTTTCAGTACATCATTTATAAAAAAAAAGGCACAGTTGAAATTTAAAAGGATTGTTTTTAATATTTTAAGCAAAATAATAAAAAAAATGATAAAAATTTTAAATAATAGGATTTTTAATTATATGGCAAATGGTTTTCTTATGATATATAAATGTTTTACCTAATACAAAAGTTTTTATAGTATAAAACTTGCAGTGCAATTAATTAGGAATTTAACAAAAATAATATTCGAAGATTAATTTGATCAATACTTTAACTTGAATAAATTCAATTAATTACATTTCAATTAATTAAATGAAAATTAAAAAAATTAAATAACTCTCCAATACCGCAAAAAAAAAAAAAAAAATCTTGAGGACTCGAGATATTTAAGTTGTGGACTTTCTAGGCATTTACTTAATTGGTTATGTAGTAATTCGACCTTAGAATGACCATTATTAACATTCAAGCAGAGCATGATTTTTATCATAATTTTTATAAGATAATACTGAAATTTATGAATGAAAAAAATATTTCTCCTTTAAAATTAAATTGTTCTTATTAGTTTTTATATTCGACAAGTAGAAATTTAACATTTAAATATTTTGAAAGGGAAAAAGAATAGAAAAAAAAAAAAAACATAGCCAACTTTTATTAGTTTGGCGTCGAAGTGCAACACCCTAGAAACGGCAACCCTAACATCCAATAGAACTCCACACATTGCGCGCGTCTGGTCGAAAAAGTAGTTTCATTCAACATTCAGCGCGAGGACTGGCAACATCTGCGTATGGATTCGTAATGACGTAACGCCGGTTGCTACAACAGCTTACGGGATTACCTGGCGAACACCGGCTTGTTTGAAAACTCAAAAGAAAAAAAAAATCATGTGGATACATCTTTGATTGGAAAGTGAATTTTTTTGCGCGATGCCGTTCCGCAAGTGGAATGTGGAGCCGGTGTTCCTATGCCGAAAACCCCTGCCCCCCGACAAGAGTGAACCATGCAATTTTTATCCTATTACGAATACAGCGCTGGTGAATTGTTTGCGGCAACTGTCATCCGTTGCCAAAATTGCAAATAAAATTTTCGAAGAAATCGGATGTGAATGTCGTTTGCTAGCTGAACGATCGGAACGCTTAAAGGATAAAATTACTACCTGCGAAGAAATTGTTAGCAAACTGAATGCTAAAGCCGTCCAAGTCCGTAAGTGGAATTTTATTTATTTTGTTGAATAAAAACGAAAGTTATATTGGCAGTTATATTTGAGTTCCGTGAAAAATTTATAGATTAAAAAAACAATAAAACAACAGCAAATGAAAACGACACCATTCAGAGTATAAAAGTGAGCATATGAGAGCAAATACCTTACAAGATATAATTTACGAAAGGTATATAATTTTATAAAAAAAAATAATTAACGTGATATATTCGAGTATTTGCTCGAATTGTTATTATTATTATTTTATTGGAATTTACGCACCAGTTTTAAAATTTTACATCGATACTCTTTCGAAAATTTCGCTTTCACTTTTAGAAATTAATTCAAAATTTGTTTTATAAACAATTTGAATTATTTATAACATTTGAATTATGTTCAAACGATTTAGCCGATATTTATTTTTAAAGTTTTCTGTTGTAGCCGTTAATATTCATTTTTTAGAATTTTAATGATTTCCTTATATAATATTGTGTTTTCTTTGAAAATTACATGTATTTTAAGCAAAAATAGTATAGAAACATGTATTTTAAGGGAAAAAATAAAATCAAAAATAATACATCACCAATATTTATTTTTTATAAGAAAATGAATTCTAGAAGCATTTGTTGGAATTAAAAATTATCTTTGTAAATGCAATCTATTAATGTATTAATAATAATTTATAGCATTAATGACCTCATTCCAGCCAGATGACGTTCAGATAAATAATAATAATTTATAATAATACCTTGAATTAATCAGTCCGATTTTAAGTTTATTTGTGATTGATGTAATATTTATATATTGAACTGGATATAATTGGTTGCATTATAATTTTTGAACCAGATGCGCACTCACTTTTAAATTAGGCCTTGAGAATAACTAAGTAGTAATCTTTATCTGTAATCATCGTAGTTTTGTTTATTTAAAATCTAAAAATTAGTGAATTTTTTTTAGCTTCTTAGCTATGGATGAACAAATAATCACTTATGTGGAAAAAAAAGAAAAAAAAGGATACAATTATTTTCTCGTTATCTTAATTGTAGCTGCAGGGAATTCTAGAGAGATTGTCACGGCAGCAAATTGACTGTAAAAGTGTAATTCAAGTTCTATACATCGCTCTTTATTTTGCGTATCCGCTCACTTAAACTACTCATTAAAATTATTATTTTATTAAAAATTTTGAGTTTACTGTCGATTGAGTTTTTATTAATTTACATCTGAAATAGAAGGGAGAGCAAATTAATATGGCTCTCCAACGCTGTTTCTGGACTCTGGAGATTTATTTTTACAACATTAATAGGAAAATCAAAATTATTTTCTGACTTAACGATCTTTATAATTAAATAATAAAAAAAATCAATTTCTTTTTTTTCTTTGTCCCATTTTTAATATTTTTGTTAATAGATCAATCAAAGAAAAATTTCAAAAGTAAGAATTTTTTTATTTCATCGTAAACTTGAATATTTGGGGGGGGGGGAGTTGATATTAAAAATGCGTTTTAAAAAATTAAAAATAATAACATATTTTGTAAAAAAATATTGCCATTTACGTTCTTAGATATAAAATATGATAAAAATGGATATAGCATATGTGCAATAAGAACCAACATGTAACCTTCAGAGTGAAAACTCAAAACATTGACATAAGAAAAACAAGAGAGAAGCAGTAGGGTGAATGTTTATTAAACAATTCTGGTTGGTGTGGTTTCTTTCAAATTTCGTCATTAAAAAATTTCATTTGTGTATTTGGAATACTTTGGTACTTTTTATTTTTGCCTTTTTTTTCTTACAAGAATGATTCGAATAAGAATTCTTTATGTAGATTGCTTACGATTAGTGAATTAATGATGAGAATAGTTTAGAAATTTTAGAGAAATACTTACTTTGATGAATAGTAGAATCGAAATATTAAGGCAAGAAATAATTTATGAGCTTTAATACTATCAGAAAAAAGGTTTGTTAGTCATGTATTTTCAAAAGTCGTCGAAAATGAATGTCACAGAATTGAATTTAATGTTTATATCTATAACAAATGAAAAGGATGAGAACGTTTGGGATCCAATTGAACTGTCAAGCTTGTACATCGATCATATACGGTCCTTTCTCAGGATACTAAGACAAGTTGAATGATCACTTTGTGTTTAGTGTTCTACATAAAGAATAGAAAGTGTTGCCATAATCGCATGAATAGTAATAATCTTTAATGCAATTCTTTACAAAAACCTTAGATGAATGATTGTATTTGTACCATTAAAATTTTATTCTCATCATTATTAACCATTGTTTCATTTTGTAATTAATTTTGTTATTTAAATTATATTTCTGTTTTATTATTAATCCTCATTTTGTATTATTCTACAATTTATTGGTATTGGAAGAATAGACTGATTCATTAATATTAATTTAATAATCATACGATAATTATCTATTAGAAGCATTCGATTTTTGTGCGAATAGAATAAGCTTCATAAGTTTAATATATTTAATTTCTGTTTATTTAGTTCTTGTTATTTAGTTAATCGATACAAAAGATTTGCATCC
Organism: Argiope aurantia; assembly: GCA_026543865.1. Lineage (NCBI taxonomy): Eukaryota > Metazoa > Arthropoda > Arachnida > Araneae > Araneidae > Argiope > Argiope aurantia. The sequence continues at coordinate 145,019 of JAPMOR010087718.1, forward strand.
CAGTCGATATTGGAGTTTAAAATGTTTTGAATTTGTAACCTAGCAAATGCTTAGCAAACTCAATTTTTTAAAAAAATAACACAAAAAAATTATTATTGAACAGTAATTCATTGTTTCATTTCTATAGAGAAGATGCTAATTTAACTCTTGAACTGTTAAATAATTTAATTTAGTTAACTTCACTGACGAAAAGTTTGGTTGATTCTGCAAAAATATGTTACAGAAAAAGTATTTGAATTTACGCGCAATTGTGTTCTTTTTTTGCCTTAAATCGAAAATTTTGTTTATCTGTGTCGATTCTTTATTTTATATACGCGTATTTTTTTTTTTTTTTAATTGCGAAAACGTTTTTTTTTTTTTTTTTATCTTGCCACAAATCTTCACATGACTGCAAACTACGTTGTTCTTACAACTTATTTTTCCTCGGCTATTTGTTAACCTTTTTAATAATCTATTTGATGCGTGTGTATTTTTCGGACCACACACACGAAGTTACTACATCTTTGGAAGAGCGCCAGTCAAAACCGCAAGGTCAGGTGAAATCATTTGGACAGCTACTGAAATAACAATCGGCTATGCATTTCGAACTGTTCTCGGATTTGGCGGGAAATCGGAAAGAAAATACGCCTATGGAAGAAGAATAGTTTTAAAAACTGTAAGATCACATATTGTTTGCGTCACACAATGTAATTTATAAGGCATATGACACATTTAAAAGTTTTTAAATATATTGTCTTTTTAATTATCGTTTGGTTGCTTAATATTAATCTCTTCGCTCGTCGTGATTAAACGACATGATGTTGGTTAATTGATAATCAGTTGCATAGGCAAGATTTTGTGTTATTAATTTGCCCTAATTGATAAAATCAATTTATGTTCTCACATAAAATTCGTGGCGTTGATTTAATTTTGGTGCACCTTGCAGAAGAAAAAGTGTAATTAATTTTCACATGCAAGCATTAGACGTCATGTAACTAATGTTTATCATGTGACTGGTCATGTAATTATCTTGTTTTTTCACTGTGTTGTGCTTAAAAGAGTATTTTGTATAATTTCTTGAAACTTAACATAATTCTGCTTGATTGTTTGAAATAAGAATTTCTCCCTGAAACGTTTTTTTAAAAAAGCAATAAGCAAGATTAAGGTGGTTCATAAAATTAGAATAAAATGTCCCTAATTCGTCTTTTTTTTTTTTTTTTTTTACTTATTAGTCACTTTTATTTAACCTTTTACATGTTTTAAAATAAAATTTTGTAATTAATTGTTCACGCATTTCCTGATGGGCTAGAATTTTGGAACTCACGTACTCTTGTGTATTCTATATGAGAGTGTACTGTTTTAATTATTTAGAACTTAACTATTATTTAATGGATTAATTTTATTGAGATTTTTATTCCATCCATGTGGCGCTTCCTGGGAATAAATTTGAGAAAGTTAATTTCAAGATTTCATAAAATTTGAAATAATTAATCATAATTTAAATAAAACTATATGAAAAATAGTTAAATTTTAAAAAATTAATTTTTAGCACATTAAAAAGCTAAAAAAGAATAAAATCGTATTTAAAAAAAAATGTTTTTATTTTATTTATGAGTGAATATTTCATCTTAACTAAAAAGGTAATCTGTATTTAGAATATTAATATAAATGGGAATAGAAATATTATATATTTAATAGTTAGCTTTTGCAGAATTATCCGTTTTAACCTTTATTTTGCATAGAATAAATTTACACTATTATGACGTAGACCTGCTTGGATGAAACAACCTTAAAAATTTACAATTAAATGTTTTCCTTTTCTTTTTTATTTTAAAATTCATTTATAAATATTATCTATTTAATAAAGTCTGATTGTTTATTTATTTATTGCTCCATACTTCTTACAATTACCCAGAATTGTACACCTAGGTTCTAGAACATCTCTCATAGAAGTTCAGAAGATGTCGTTACTTCAGTTGCGTAGCAATGAGGAAGAGGAGGATATCCATACCATCTTTCAAGTTATCATTATCGGAAAATATCTAATATCTATCTAAATTTCAAGATAGAAAAGTTATCTACAGTTTGCGGGATCTAATACATCCTTTGGGGAGAGGGGGATTGATTCCTCGGGCGCAAATCCTGTGAGATGCCATATGGATAGAATATTATTGCATTTATATTATATGAGGAGAAGGGAGTTAATACCATGTGATATTATCTCCTCCCACATATTAATACTGTTGACTTTCTGCTCTTCTGTGCTAGAGCACTTCAGTGGAAGCTGTTGATCACAACTGGGGACGCTAAAATCATGTGCTTCGGTGCCTCTTACCATCGCTGGACCATTAGATCTCACCGAGCGCACTTTTAAAAGAAACATTTATAGAATTATTTATAGAATTTTTTTTTTAATTAGACAGGTTTTTGTTTAAAATTGAGCACTTTTAAGGCAAATACGTTTTTTTCGATGAGATGTTTAATGCTAGCTTGGTTTCTAGTAATGAACTCTTCTAAATTTAAGCATTTTCCTAATAATAAAGTTTTTAAAATGAAGTTTTACAACTTGGTGCTTAACATTTTCTTAGATAAGGCATATTTTTATCCGTACAAGTGCCTCTTCTGCAGGGGGAAAGTAGGCGTACATATTCATCTTAAAAATGGGGATAAAATATCCCAAAATATTTCTGAAGCGAACTAGAATATTGGAAATGTTCTAGAAAGTTTCTAAACATTCCCTTCCCCCAAAACAAAAATATGATAGAGAACTGAATTGCGATCTAATTTTTATGTTGCATTTAATTTTCACTACAATTCCTTTTCGCAAAATAAAATTGCTAGGTAAGAACACAGCTTAGCCGTTTTATTTTATTGTGGAATAAAGAAAAGCAACATTTTTTTCTTCTACATTTATAAATATGCACAGGATTTCATTCAGTTGCAAATATTATGGCATTTCTTGTAAAATCTACTTTTTTTTTTAATCCCAAAGTTTTTTTGTTTTCTTTTACTTATGAATACAGATTCTTGCCACTTTTCTGAACAAAATAATTAAAAAAAAAAGACTCATGTGAAAAATAAACAGCAAAAGATTTTTTTTTAAATTTTCTCTTAAACTAATAACAAGTATTGTAATTGTGAAGATTTCGTTAGATTTTCATATTTTAGACCTTTTTGCGTCTAAAAGTAATCTCTTTTGGAATTATATTTTTTTGTGTGTCAATGCGCCATGGTTCAGAAAATGGTTCAGAATGAAATTTTGTTTTATCACAGTTCTAAAATTATATCAAATTTTGGGACGAAATAGTTAAACGGAAATCAGTTAGCTTGTCTTATCTGCATGTATCTAAACTCGAATACGCAAAGAAATAGGTTGAATGTATTATTTGATTTTATCATTATTACCAGATTTAAGATCTTATTTGTTAACGATTGACTGCCTATTCATTTATCTATTGTGATAAATAAACAAGGTAACCTAGAAATGTAATGAACTAGATAAATGAAATTTAGCATGTAGTTTTGCTACTAAAATTGCAAATCTGTATCAAGTTATATATGATGATTAAAGTATATATATAGTAAGTCCAAACTGTATATTCAGTTCTAATCTTCATGCAATGAAGCTAAACTCAAAGCTTTCTATATTGTTTTATTTATGTGAAAAAATAACCCTAGAGGCTAGTTTATAATTTCAAGTATATTCCTACTTTCAAATATTAGTATATATTATAAATTCAACTTGCATGTATCTGGAAAATTATTTCTTAAACGTATCAATGTATGAGAAATGATATGTTCTTTTGTGACCAATAATATTTCTGTGTCAAATTTTGATTCAGACCAAAAAGACATCCGTGGTACATGTTCGATTTTCACCTATTTGAGTATTAACTGCATCTCAGCTGTTAATACTCAAATAGGAAATCAAAAGAAGGAAAAAAAAAAAGGGGGGGGGGGAAAGCGCTAATAAGCTTTTTTGTTTTTCATAGCTATTTTTCGCCAATGTGCATTTATTAATGTTAGACACATTTTTTTAGCGAATATAGGAAAAAAAAAATTCAAGGAGACTACTACCGTTGGTTTACTTATATAAACTGAATAATAATTTTTATTATGTATTTTATTTCAAGGTCATTACGGTGCGAAAAAATACATTTTTAAAATTCTGTCCGTGAAAACAGTAATTTAAAAACACGTTGAGCTGGATAGATGAAACTTGGTATATGATCTCTATTCCAAATTTTGAAAGAAATTCATTCAGGAGGAAGTGTGCCTGTCCGGATACAATTTAATATGCAATTAATTCGGTTTCCATTTAACTTGAGTATTAACTGCATCCCAGCGATTAATTGCAAATAAATAAATAAATAATGCTAATAGATTTTTTTCGTTTTTCTTAACTATTTTTCACCAATTTCCGGCAATTAATAATGCAGGCCCTTTCTTTTTAACTCTTTCGATAATGCCATACAGTTAATAATGCATATTGCATTTTTTAGAGGATATTGGAGAAAATTTCAAAGCGATCGCTTCTGTTGGTTTAATTATATACACTAAATAATAATCTCTATTATATGTATTATTTGAAGATCATTATGATTTGAAAATATACTTTTTTAAATAGAAGTTCTGAATTATCCACCTTCATCTTGGAATTTTGTGGGCACAGTGCAGTTGCTATTCCAAAATAAATCTCTCGTACAAGAATTTCACCGTTTGCTATTTTACAGTTCACAAAACTTCGGCATATTTGCTTTGTGTTCGCAATTTTTTACCGGGATATCTGTTCTCAAAATAGAACTGCCGAACAAGAACTTACCACTCTCTATTCTGGTAGAGATACTTCATTACTGATGGGAAAAGACAATCAAGCAAAAATTCCCATTAGTGAAAAGCACGCCGCCATCGTTTTGATCCCTGCCGCCGTTTCTGGTCTTTTAAAAATTCTGCAAAATCTAACTATAGCTTACTTGCTCCAGTATGTTATGGATTTGATGCCTTTTCATCGGAAAATGACACAAGGAATTGTTTGTGGATCCAAAATCAAAATCGTTTGTGGAAGTTGTATTTATGTGAGCGCACAGCCATTTCGTTCCTAGTAATTATTTGGAAACCATGCCGTCTCCTGTCTCCATTTCGAATTCTAAATTCTTCACTGCATCTGCAGGTGTCTAATCTTTGAACAGCGAACGATTCACAGAGAGAGGTCAGTGATCTGAGCAATGAATAACTCTTTAAATTGAAACTAAATATTTGAAGTGTTAAATTTTGTTTCAATTGAGGTTATTAAACTATATCTTCCCAGCTGTGTTTCGGATATTGTTAATCAGACGTCATTTTAAACTATTTTCAAAGATTTAAAGCACTGCTTCACTATAATGCAATGTGGTATTTCTATTTTACTATTGAACAACTTGTGCTCTATTAATTTATTTTTATTAACCTATTTTACTATGTAAATGGAATATAAAAGTTATAAGTGGAGGAAAATCGAGAATAATTTTATGCGCTTCTTTAACAATATTTCTGCGATTAAGCGCCGATATTAAATTCTGAGCCTAAATATAATTCATTTCAAAATATAAATAATTATATGTTATGTAAGTAGTAATTTAATTTTAATGATGGAATATACTCTGCATAATTACTCTTCTTTAAAGTTCCGATTAAATTTTTACATTTTCTGATCTTTACGACCAAAAAAAATATATTGTGCACTTTATGTTTCCATGCATATTCTCAGCATTTGTTTTTATCTGTTTATTTATTCAAGGAACTTTGTAATATTTCTGTATTAAACAAGTAATATAATTTTTTTAAGTCAATTCCTACTTAGGTCAACAAAGGAAAATTTTAGTTTAGTTACTTTTTATTAAATAATTACAATTAATATAAATATGTATATATACATGTAATGATATTTTAACTCTAATTTCAATTTAATTAATTTTCAAAATTTTATCTTAATTTAGCCCATAGTAACTTTATTCTAAAATATTCTCTTATTTCGTGATTCAATTCCACTATCTCTACTTAATTAATTCAAGAGAAGCTTTGTTAAGTTGCAGAATCAGCTTAAAGTCTAACTTTCCCACATCTGCGTGAAGAGACAAAATACCGCTGATGAGGCAAATTCATTTTTAAAATCTCCCTGTGTTTCCCCTGCCTTCTCCGCGCGTGTAACGAAAATCCCTATCGAAATCTCTTAATATATTAGCACTATGACGAAATGTTTTCCCTATCAAAATCGTAGGTTATATAAGACCAGGGATAAAATGTCCAAGAGCTTTTTCCTCATTTCCTTTCTGTGCCGTTCTGTGTGCTCGTCACTTGTACATATGCCTGCTTCTTAAAAATGAAATAAAACGACGTCACGAAATAGCAAGTCTCTTCAAACTGCATTCTGCTTCACATAAAATAATGCTTACATATATATGACAGAATCACAATATTAAGTGGCAAATGAGAAAGCGAATTTCCTTGCAATTTATTTTTGTTTACTATTTATTCACTTTCTATTTGTTTTCGTTTCTAATTTATGAAGCTGATGATGGTTTATAATTTCTCATTCTATCCATCTCTTGTAATGCTTCATTATTGCAAGGAACCTTTCCAGTGAGTTTCGAGCAGTCCAGTTCTTCAATTAATAGTCCATCTCATGATTTTACACGACTCAAGGCGACATGTGCTTGATCTGCTGCGAAGAGTTTTCGTCTTAGACATATTACTGCATAATCTATAGTGCTACATTGCATCTTATGTACTGTCGATGCCCATGATAGTATTAATGGTAGCATTCTTCATTCAGCAGTGCCGTAGCTGCGTTTGGCGGGGAATTGCACTGATATTGACTTCCATATAAAACTAAAATTAATTAATTTAATTTAATAATTAATGAATATTCAAATAAAACCTGTATTAACATCAAGTGTCATCCACTGCAAGTGTAAAAAGAATGTATTTGAACTTGAGTGGATGAATAAAAAGTATTTTATTAACGACTGAAAATTTGAACAAGGTATATAAATATATATAGGGTGAGTGTGAACTAATAGTAGGAATTGGAGGGGAAAAAAAAGTCTTTTTGAAAATGATGAACTAATAAATAAATTTTAACGTTTAAATTAATTTTAAATTCTTCATATCGTTTCGATTTCTTATTTCAATAGTCATGTAAAAAATAAGTATTAATAATCACTCGATATGTTCTGGAATTTGCGAGTATAGTGGAGTCAGGAATACCTTCGAATTCATAGGAAATAAAATATACGAAATATCGTGCGTATTTAATACAAATTCAAAAATGTCTATATCCTGCCTGAAAATATATGTGATCATTTTATTTTTATTTATAGTTGAAGGCTATAAATAGAATTAAGTTTTAATAAACAACTGATTTCTTGTTTGGCAGTTTGTTAGTTTACTTGTTTGCTCATTTGCTTTAAGATTTTTTTTTTCATATTAACATTTTTTGTTGTTGTTGTTGTTATATGTGTTCTTAACAAAGAGTTTCTTAACAATATTTTGGGATTTACAGTCGTGAAAGTTAAAGACATTCTGATATGAAACTAAATTGGCCATCCTACCAGCACACAATACTGTGCGAGACTACCGCGTTGTTGTTCTATATTCTGTATGGTATGCAAAACTGTGAAGATTTCACAGTGTTGTTGATAGGCATTTTGTGCTAATATTGCAATTTATTTTAATAGGAACTTTATAGAACATATTCATTGCGTGGAATTGCAAAACGTTTAAATTCACATATGTACATTATGTTAAGTGTTTTACACAGAAAATTCGCTTTTTTTTTTTTTTACTTTTTTGTATACTTAGTGTAGAAAAAGTATAGTAATCGTCAAAAAATTCGAACTGGAGATTTTGACGAACCTTCTCGTTTTAGACCTCCCTGAGTTTGTAAAACACATTTTTGGAAAATGTACTTATGTCTTTTTGTGACAAAGATAACTCAGAAACGCTTTGAGCTAGACCGGTGAAATTTGATACTCGATCTTTACACCATATTGGTAGATTTCAATGAAATGGTGGACATAATCCATTCAGAGGAAGTCTGTCTGTCCAGCTGTTCAAATATAAGTTAACGCGATAACTAAAAAAGGAAGAAAACTAGATCGATAGATAATACTCAGTGCACAGGTTTCACATTTATATTGTAGACACCTGTCAAATGTTGAACCAAATACAATAAAGAGTTGTTTAGCTGTACTTTCAGAAATATGTAAATGCGATAATTCAAAAACGCAGTGACTTAAATATATCAAATTTGGTATGGGGTTTTGTGACTACAAGTGTAGTTGTGTGTTAAATTTAGGTTTCAGTCGGTTGTGAAAAACGTGTCTAAAATACATTTTTGATTTTCGGATACTATTAGCCACATGCCAGATGCAATCGCCAAAAAACTCGCCAAGTTTCATATGACAGCTTTAGTAAAAATGCTAAATTCACGCCAAAGATAAATATTTCGCAACTATTGTATGCTTATGTCATACAAGGCGTTCTTTGGAATAATATCTTTATTAGAGAGTATGCGAGAAAGTTTTGTGGAGTCCTTTCCCCTTTGTGGAGTTTTTCCCTATGAGTAGTTATTTCCACTTCAGGTGTACGTACACACTTAAAACTTCGAAAATCGTTCAAAATATAGAATATTTTTTTATTGCTTAATAATGTTCTTTGATCCTTTAGCTTTCAAACGATACCAAGATGTTGTCAATATTCGAAATATTTCTCGAGATAATTATTTTTCTTGATGTGCTTTCATTAAAAACTCTAGTTTCGGTTTTTTTAAAAACTCATTTTATGAAGAATGATATTTTCCCACTATGTTGCTTCATTCAAACAATCATAACTCAACAAGAAATTAACCAAATACAGTTATTTATATATCAAAATAATCTGTATGAAATAGCGGATGATTTGTACCACAATCAAAGTTATATTTATAGAAATAAATTTTTAATAGCTATTTAAATGTTAAAATTACAGAAAAAATCTCTCTTTTTCTATTCGTCGTTGATAAAAAAAATTGTTAAAAAAAACTATATTTTTATAACTTGATTGAGGCAGACAACATGAAGACTAATATTAGGCATAATTTCCAACTAGAATTGTGTGTCTGTACAAATTAGAATTTAAGGTATCATGTTTCAAAAAATATGCTAATTAGCTCATTAAATATCATTTAATTAATTAATAATTAGTGTAATATGGTTTTTTCTTACTGAAATGAGTTTAAACATATATTAATGACCTACTGTGAAAAAAACTGGATTTTTAAAGTTAAAATTAAAAAAAAAATCTTCTAGTGTGTACGTACACCTTAATTTAGTAGTGGTAATCGATCTCGAATATGTGAGATTCTACTCGAATGATTAGGATTTCTAGCGTCAGAGCGAAATGATTATTTAAAAAAAAAACTTGAAAATATAACGAACTTTCTCTCCATCCGCTGGCAGGTTGCATATCAGGACAGGATGGAATTGCATCACAACAACCCTTTTTTCCTCCCTTTTTATGATTCGTTCCACTGGATGAGTCTGACGACACGCAAGCAAAATTGAAAGGCATAATTACCCCGGAATCAGCCCAAGTGCGATCCTAATCGTATTTGGGTTACGGTGGCATTACGTAGAAAGGGTTCGCTGTACTCTCTCGTCTCTGCTTTCCCGTTGTTTGAGGTGGGTGATGGCTTCCGTTTGCTGAAAATCGTTTGCAAGTGCAGAAAAATTCGTTGATTTATGCCGCGCTAAAGTTGGCAACAAGGCCGTTTCGAATGCATAGTTTCTCAGACGGGCCTTGTTCATGGGTGTTGATTGCTATTATACTTTTTCTTTTACGGAATATACAAGGTGAAAGTGTTTTAATAATCTATTAATTTGATCTCAGATGTTAATGAATCCATGAGTTTTAGGCCTCCCAAAAAAAAAAAAAAAAATCTTTTCATTCTATTATATACAAAAAAAAAAAAAAAGTACTGTAATTTCCATAGAATTGAACTCGAGATATTGACGAATCTACACATTTCTGATCTCCTTGAGTCCGAAAGACGCGTTCTCGGAATTATGCCCGTCTGACTGTGAATCTGATAATTCAGAAACGCTTTGAGCTAAATGTATGAAATATGGCACGTCGACTTTACGCCAGATTTTACGAATTTTGGTCAAAATCTAAGCATATGAAGCTTTTATGTGTATCGCACCATGTGAAACACATAGATTAATAAATCTATGCCGCACAGCTAGATTAATAAAAGTTTGTATACAGTTTTAGTATCTAATGTGTAGTTGCGTATCAGATTTTGAATCTGTCTATCGGTGTACAAATTCGCATACATGTAAACACAAAAAATCAAAAGCAAATTGATTCTCAGATAAATGAAATTTAATATTAGATTTTGTGACTGAAATTGTAATTCTGTATCAAATTTCAATTTGAAAGGACCGACATAAAAAAAGGCATCTAAAAGACTTACTGGAATTTCTTTACTAAACTACGAAGCACAGAACGCTCATGGCGGTCATGGTCTTGTCCTCTATCTACTATTTTTAAGCTTGGAGAAGGGGACCACCTTTATTTTGGGCCTATGTGAAAAAGTTTTCTGGCAGACCGCTCCCATTGGTTTGAACTACTATTGTCAGTCAATGTATACGATAAAATTTTAAAACGGAATTATTTTCATGAAGTTTGATTAAAGTGTTTACACCAGAATATTTGATCTGTAACAAATTTTAACTCCTTCAAGCATGGTGATTTGTCTCCTGAACCATTATATTAAAATATTAAATGCATGGTGATCATATTTTAAAACACTTTATGTAGGAAGTATGTAAAAAGCGCATTACTTCAAAATTTAAAAATATACTCTCAATATTAAGTAGTTTTAAACCTGAATCACCGTGCCCTAAAAACTTTGGTATAAGTAGTTCAGGAAATAAACCACTATGCTCAAAAGATTGAAAAGAAAAGCTATCTACTGATCGCGTGCTGAAAAGGATAACTTAAAAATGCAATGAGCTATGAAGAAAATTTTTTTAATTAATTTCTACACTAAAATTATAGATTTCCATCAAATTTTGGATTAAATCTACCAAAGGAAAGTCTGTATGTCCGTCTATCCTTGCGTGCTTCAACACAACTCAGAACGGTTTCTGTCTTAAATTGCTGAAGTGCAGCATATAATGTTCTCATTTAAATGCTGTATCACGTTTGAGAAAAAAATCCACCAACTGGTTGTCTGTCTGGTTGCTCTGCGTAGAGTTACGTACAAAACAGTCATTTGTTAGGTAAATAAAATTTTGTCTGCCGTCTTATTTAAATTGTATATTTGCGTCAAATTTTGGACACATTAGATGGAAGAGTTCCAAATGGAAATGCTTCAATGTTGTCATATCGTGTATTATTTCTCAGTTTTGAAAATAGGCGCAAATGATGACAATAGATTTTTTGCATTAAAATAATGTAATTTTTAAACGATTTTTGCAATAAAAACCTCAAATTTAATCGTGTGAAAAAGAATTCTTATGTAATTCAAAATTCGGTAGAGCAATTATATAACTGTATAATTGCACGAATCCTAGATATCTTAAAGCAAATCACTAGGCTAAACTGTGTTCAATAGTTTGGCTAAATTTGAACTGAAATTCCAAGTAAGAATGGCTTGATGGGGCGTCTAACCCCGAGCAGATGTCTAGCGAAGTGAAGAGTCGAACTTGCCGGCGTCCTGGTAGAGGGGTAGCGCGTCTTCCCTGTGGTCTGGGCGTCCCGGGTTCAAGTCCCCGTTTGGGCATGGTTGTTCTTCTGATGTTCGATGTGTGAATGTGCCCTCCTGTAAAAAGGGGTTGTGCAAGCGAATGAGTGATGCGTGAGTAGCTAAGTCGTACTCTTGGCCCTAGTTGGCGCTACTATAAAAACAAGAGATGCTCCCCCACAGGTTTAAATCGGTTTGAAGCATTTAAAGAAATTAGAGACCCACTAAAAGAATTCCCTGGACTACTAACTGCTGCAGCCAAATTAAAAGGAACTAAGTCTAAAGATGAAAGAAAACTCATTCTCCTAAATGTTCTTCAGGAATAAGCCACTAACAGACCACGCCCACTGCCGTGAACAAGACTTCCGATTCGTCCACCCCTACATCACCCCAATACTACTTAAGAAGATTCTCCTTGCCACAATGACCTCAAAATTGAATCAATTGAAAACTACGTCACCAAACTTTCCAGGAGCTTCTTCCAAAGTATTAAAGATCATCCCAATCCCAACATTGCTCAGCAAACAGAGTTCACCCACTGCAACAGCAAGTATAACTATCCATATGCCACCACCAAATGGTCTCTTCCTCTCAAACCTCCGTAATTCATTTGTCTCTCTGCTGCATGCAAGCCCTCACTCTTTTTATTACCGATCCCAAGTTCTCACCTTCACACCTCCCATATGTCATCCGGTCTCATGACCACACCTAATACGCATTCTCGCTAAAAATTCTCAGGGTTCCCCATCAGGTTCCACAGTCACAATCATACTGAGTAGAAGTGTTTTCACTGGCACTCAACAAAGCATCTAATGTCAGTCAGTCATTCTTCCTTTTCTCCCCTGTCTCTGGAACCGGCAACGACGTTCCATTTTCTCTGCCATTAGGCCCAAAAGACCAGGGCATTCTATGACGCCAGGGCTCAAAACTACCAGGATCTTGGAGATAGCCTTGCTACGCAAGGCGGGAGCTCTAAAAAGTCTACCATCATCCCACAGGTTTAAATCGGCTGTTTTCGAACAGCGGGTTTATCCGTGGCAAGTGCCATAAGAAACAACAACAACAGAGTCGGAAATTTCTGGAATTTTTTTGATACCTCGAGAACCAAGGCTCGCCGAGATTCGAGACTTTGCACTTTGAAATGAGCATTTGCCCCAAATTTTATCGGCAAATCGCCTAAGATACAAGAAAATCGAGAAGACCACATTTCCGTTGATTAAAAAAAGCTTTTTTTTAATTAAAATTACATGTCAGACTTATACATTGGATTAAAAATTTTTTTTCTATTTAAATCTGTACTGAAGTAAAAGAAGTAGTGATTTAAATAGACAAAAATTACTTGCATCACACTTTAATATCCCAGTTATCCCTTCTTTTCAATAAGGGTGTAAATAACAATATATTTCCAAGAGAAAATCTTGCGTTTAATTATGATTCATTGCAATAATAGATTTTTAAGTAAATTCTCAGTTTATTTGGTTAAGATGGTGATACATCCAGATATAACTGTTAAAAATTGTTAAAAAAAATCGAGGTTTGCAGTTTGATTATTATCTGGAAAAGTTTAAGCCAACGATGTTCACATATTATGAGGCACTTTTAGAGCTTAAAATTACAAATGGCTGAGAGTGTAATTATTATTAAATCATTGAAGAACTGTTAGAACTAATTACTAAAATTGAAATAAGTGAAGATGTATGATTTTAATGTAAAATAGGATTTTATTTGTAAAAGTAGGCCACTATTTAATATTAAATACTGGTCATATTGGCGACCAGATTTTTTTACTTTTTAGGTTGTTAAGCTATTAATGTGGGCTGTATTTGATAGGACTAAAAACATGAATTTAATTGAATCAATCGACTACAAATTATTGCGTTTCTAAATTAGAGAGAGTAAATAGTGCGAAATAAAAGCGGGAATGAAAATCTTGTTTTAGAAGATTGAAATCTGCGGAAAAAAATTTTTTAATCCTAATTTTAATATTGGCAAAAGCACGTGATTGAATGTTTTGATGGGTGAATTTGGATTTAATCATAATATCAAAAACATTGTTATAGATTGTGCATCAAATTAAATTTTAAAAAATCTACCAAAGAAAAAAAGAGCGTGGAAATGAACATGACATCACTAAAAAGTAATTTTTTGAGTTAAGATAATACAGAAATTATTCTTATGAGATAATAGTTAGGAAGATATGAAAATCAGTTTCCAAGTCGTAGCGATTACCTTTCTGGCGGTTAAGCCTATTTTCGCGTCAGATGAAACTTTCTATTAGATGCCTTAATCTCGATTTCTTTTACAACCCCTTTGCTTTGATACAATGAAGGTTTTTGTAGTACGACGGTCCGTTCTCTTGACATTTATAATAATTATTTTTTCAATTTCGTTAGTTAGCTAAACATTAAATGCAACGCAACAGTCAGAAACGTTCCTATTGCGATTTTTTTACATTTGATTGTTACCTCTTGCGTTATATTATATTTGACTGTTGCGTTCTTATTATTCGACTATGAGTAATAAGAACCGTTTTTGTGCCACGTGTGTTAGCGTCTTATATATCTTAATGTTTTGATATTAACTGTTTTAAATTCTTTTTAGAATTGTCAAAATTGAGCAAAAAAAAAAAAAATGTTCATCGGAAAAACAAAATAGCGAGTAATAATTTTTCAGGAAAAATAAAATACAAATTATAGTCACTATAAAATACAATCCATTAGGTTTTTAATCTATTAGCTGTCATGTTCTTTATCAAATTTTCTTATTTGTCACAGTTTACACTAATTTTTAGATTTTCTTGCTATGTTACTTTTTTTAGAACAAAATTACGCAGGTATTAGAAGCCTTTAAATCCAGGATTTCCTTAACAATATTTCACGCCGGAGGGCACGATCGCGAGAATTTTTGAGGTCACCAATTTTTTTTCTGGCAATTTGTTAAACATTAAGGGTGGCGAATTTATTGGAGAATTTGATTTTGTTTATTTATTGTCACAGAAAAAAAAGCTTGTAAACTTCTTCAATGATATACTCACACTATTCCTTGTAAGAAGATAAGCTGCTTAAGCGCACAAATGACCCGTTCCATCACAAAACCTTTCCACCCCTACAAAACATCTCACCTCGCGTTTCCTCTCCTCCGGTAAGTTAATCTTCTCCAGGTTGAAACGATTGCGCGACATTCCCGATTTAGCAACACCCATCCCTTACCCCCTTTTACGAATTCGTACATTTTCTTTCCATCTCCGCCCCCCTTCTGTCTCATTCGCCAACAAGAAAGAAATGCCATTTGCACACAAACAGTTGACTTTTCATCGCTTTCCAGAAATCCCAAAAGAGAAACCTCACCAAACGATTTTGCAGCACCCTCACCACTGTCATACATATAAATAAAGGGGTGGGTGAGAGGGGTGGCAGAGTCGCTTGTCCTCGGTGTGTCATTCGTGCTACCGTGCCACCAAAATAGCTCTGTGTTTCTGGGGAAGATTAGGGGAATCCAAGATTAGACCACATCTTTACTGACGTTAAGGTAGGAAAAAATAAAAGCGATGTTTTTTTTTGTTGTTTTTTTTTTCGAAACGTGCACGTGTCGAGTACGCTCTTCAGGCCCATTTATGGATAGACCTTTTTAAGGTTTCTAAGTAGGCCACGTCAGAGTTTCCAAGGGGTGGCTAATGGCCATGAAGGCAAAGATTTGCTCATGTTTGTAACTGGAAACTCAGGTGTGGGGTATGACTTTTAATAAATCAGCACTTTTAGCCCACCGTTTGTCAGTTGTAAAGAAGGAATTGTGTGTCATCCCTGTGGCATATGAAAAGTGATGTCTGAAGCACATACATTGGAAATAGGATTGCTCTATCGTCATCTAGTTTATGTGTTTGATTGTATTATTTGTTGGAGACAATTTCAAGTGACAATGCGACAGAAATTTTCGGAGTGTAGCAGATTATATTGTTGCATTTACTTTATGAAGTGAGATCGAAATGATAGGCAAAATATGGGGGAAAATAAAAAATAAAAACTCTTGTACTGGAACAAAATTTTCGTATAGATAGAAAAGAAGAAAAAAAATCAGTTAATTGCTTGCCTATTATTTTGGCCAAATTTTATTTTTGCGTATCAGTTGGTAAAATAATAATAATAATAATTAAGAAACTAATTTTGGGGGAAGAGGGTTAACAATTTAAAATTTTTATCTTATTAGACAAAAACAAGTACTAAATTTGACAAGATTGGATTTGTTTGAGTATCGAACCTGTTTATATTTCCTTTATGCTCAATGCATACTATGAAACAAGCAGAAGAAAGAGAAAGGAATTTTTTTACAAGAGTATTTACAAAAGAAAGTTAACATCAAATTCTGTCTATCAGAATGTTCTTAGTGCGCGGGGGCCATTTCGCTCTGTAAAAGTTTGACGAATCTTATTTATGTACCGAATGTTGCCACATTCATGTTATATTGAAATAGCGTGGCACTATAATGTAATGGAGTTTGGGTGAGCAATAAATTAATAAGTTAATTATTAATCAAAATGAAATTAAGAAAATAAAAAAATAAATATCAGACATAAAACTAGAAAATAACTTTATTTATTGTATAAATAAATTGTGACCCACAGAATTAGAAATTATTTGAATATGAATATAAAAGATATTTTGATATTAATTATTTAAAATTGAAAAAATAAAAAAAATATAGGAAATGGATTAATTTTTATAAAAGTGATACTCTTATTTTGATATGAAAATGAAGTTGCGAATACAAATATATTGAAAATTCTTGCTTTCTAGATTTCTGAAATATATTTCAGACATTTATTTTCTGAATATATTTCAGATAATTATTTTGAATAATAATTTTGAACATAACACAGAAATTTGTGAGTAAATAAATTTTTAGCAAAGAACAAAATAGATAAAACGTAAAATAATTCTCCAAAATATTTTCAATTTGTATTTTTGTTTACAAAATTTATGTTATTAAATAATAATACTTCTGCAGAAGAATGCTTAAGGCTGAGGTATTCAGAAGAAAAAAGTTCGTAAAAAAAGGGGAGGTGGGTATGGTGAAGATTTTTTTTTTTAATGCGAAAGTCGTCTGATGTTTTTATCGTACAATCTGAAATTCCTATCCGCATTGACGAAGGTATGAAGATGCATCTGCTAGCTAGAAAGTGTTCGATTTAACCCCAAGGGTAAATGAAAGGTTAGAACTCTTCCTCTTTTCCTTTTGGAATAAAATCAGGCGAAAGCCATCTGCCTGACATTCTGTAACATCTGGATGTCATATTACAATTCTTGCAGATGACAGGTTCTGGCTTAAAAACGCAGGGGAAATTATAATTTGTAAAATGGAAAAAAGTGGTTAGGCATCATTTTGTATCATTTTATGGACGTAAATTATTTATATTTCTGATTTTTTTATATTGAATAAGATGACGGATTTTTGTTTATTCATCTTTTTGATTTTAAAAGTTTATGTTATTGTAAAAATTTTAATGCCTTGCTTCGTGATTCTTTTTCTGCAATTTCAAGCTATTATCAATATATATTAATATTATAGTATTAAAATTTCTTATGAATAAAGAGTAAAGAGTAAAGGAGTAAAGGAGCTTTCAAGAGTAAAGGAATTAATTCTAGATTCTGATGAAATAATTCGCATAATATATGATAAGAAAATAAATTATACACATATGGATACATAATTTGGAGAAATTGTTTAAATCGACTTTTTATAAAATTTAATCTTGTTTTCAATGTTAAATATTGATATATTTTTATAATTCAATGTTAAATACCTTAATGTTATATCTTAAATATTACTATTTACTTTCCAAGACAAATATTAGTGTATATTTTCAAAGTGCAGCGAAAGGAACTGAAATAATGCAGTAGTTATACTTAAAATTAATAGAATCGTCTGATATAAAAGATAAGAATAAGAATTAAAAGAATAATATCGTCTGATGTAAAAGGTAAGATAACTTCTATGTAAAACCTGCGGGAATGGTCTTCCCAAAACTTTCTCGCTTAAATCTCGCACTCTCTAATAAATTTGTCATGCCAGAGAACGCCTTACTTAACACTAGCATACAACAGTTATGAAATATTAAATTTTCGCGTGAATTTAGTATTTTTACTGAATTTATCGTATGATATTTGAGCGACTTCTTTTGGTGATTAATCCCTGGCACGCGTTAATAATATCCATTGTGTATCGAATTTGTGTTTCAGGCATGTGTTTTCTCAATCGACTGAAACAAAAATTTGACACAAAACTGCACTTGCCATCACGAATTCCCATATCAAATTTGATATATTTAACTCATCGTGTTTCTGAATTATGACATTTACTTATTTCTGAAAGTACAGACAGACGGACATTCAACCCGTAGCTAGATTTGGCTCAAAATTTTACAGTATCTTACATTATAGATGTGAAATCTGTATACTGAATATTATGTATATCTAGCTCTTTTTGTTTTGTAGTTATCTTGTTAATTTATATTCGAAGACCCGGACAGACAGACTACCGTTGTACAGATTTTGCTCAAATTTGATAGAAATCTGCAAATTTGGTTTAAAGACCGTATATCAAATTTCATCTATCTGGCTCAAAGCGTTTTTGAGTTATCTTTACCACGGACGGACAAACGAATGTGCTTTATAGAGTCCCCCCCCCCAAAAAAAAGTGTTTTTCGAATTTAAGAAAGTCTAAAACGTGGAGATACGTTCGAATTTCGAAGTAATGGAACTGTTCAATTTATGGTTTGCAAGTTATGGAATTCTCCAATTTATTTATACTTAATTAAAGCTTCATTTTCTAAATACGTTTTCATATCCTATTTCCCCATGGCATGTTTGAAAAAAAAAAGTTTTTCTGGTTTACTAATTTTCGTGTTTCAGTAATTAAAGTCAGTGGGAAAAAAAACACAAGCAAAAACGCAGATATTTGTCTTACTTCCAAAATGATTAAATCGTTTTTTATATCTTAAAATATGTTTTATAGTATTTAATACACAAGAAAGCTTGTATTCTTGTTAAAATTTTCTTATCGTTTGCTGTTATCTTGAACTGAATAAATAAAATTAGAAAAAGAATAACTTATTCTTACTTATTTAAAAAAAAGGTTTTTTTTCTCTCTTTTTACTAAGATGGCTACAGTTAGTATGCCATGGAAATTTAGTTGCATACCATGCCATTAACATTATAAAAACGAAACATAATTTACGACTAATATCGTAATAATAGTAAATAATAAAAGACGAAAGAGGGCAAAAAAAAAGTACCAGTTCATGCTGCGCAACATCCACTTTTATTTTCTGACAAACAATGGATAATAATACGAATCTCAACAAAGAAAATTAAAAGCTCTAATGATCTGGAACGCAGATTCGCGGTTGGAAAGATTCTCAGTTTAATAAATACGAAGAAAAATGGTGGCCATATCACGATTCAACCGAAATTTGAAGTTCATCGTACTTGAAATTAAAAGAGTTCACGAATTCTTTCATTAACATGACCTTTTTTAATTTAAATTTTAAAGACAATCATTTGTATTTTCATACGAATTGCTCTTGAAAGAATTTTAATTGTTTTGTGGAAAAAAATTGTCAACTTTGAATCGTTGAACTTCAGATAGAATATTTTCCATTGTTCTTAGTTATCATTTCTAGCAAAGTTTGTTTCTTTGTTCCTTTGAAGTTGATTCTATTTTTATATTAGAACATTTCTTTTTATTCTTTTTGTTTGACCTTTTTTTCCCCCGAAAATATCTCCCAAAAATTATAATAAAAGATTCCAAATGCTTATATTTTGTGTTCAGTCTAATTTATTTTTCCTTATTGTGGCATTTCTTTGCTCTATTCAAATATTTTATTTCATTCTGATCATTTTCGATCGACAAGTCACTATTAATTAAAGTTTTTTTTTAAATTTATATGTTGAATTTAATAAACTGAATATTTAAAATGTAAATTTAAATAATATATGAAAGTGGAGGAATCATAAAAAATTGTAAATAATCAAAATAGCGTTGATTATTAAATAAAATTATGTAGATTAATTAGAATTCGAAAATGCATTTTTAAAATAAAATTAAAATTAACACTTGTTTTTTGATTCTGTCAAAATCATTTATCTAATTTGATTATTCTTATTTTGTTGTCTAGAAAAAGACAATGGCTGTTTTGATAACAGTTGCAGAATGAAAAAAAAAAAATATTAGTGAAAAAAATTAAACTAAGTTAGAAATACTATCACAAATACTCTTTAAAGAGAATTAGAATTATTCACTGCATGAAAATTATATTAAATTTAATAAATAATTAAATTTTTTAACTAAAGAAAATTAATTATAATTGTTTTGGAATAAAATTTCAAGAAGGGATTAATATTTATATATTGGTTACTCAATTTAAGTACCAATATCGAAATATCGAAGAGATTCGACAGTAGAAATATTTCTTCACAGGATCAAATGATTACTATTAATTCGAATTAAATTTGGAAATTGGACTATAAAAATTACTCGGTGATATTTTAATAAATAAAATATATTTCAATAAAGTCTCATCTAAGTCTGTATGATTTTTTTTTTTTTTTTTTTGCTTTTAGCTAAAA
Source organism: Argiope aurantia (assembly GCA_026543865.1). Taxonomy (NCBI): domain Eukaryota; kingdom Metazoa; phylum Arthropoda; class Arachnida; order Araneae; family Araneidae; genus Argiope; species Argiope aurantia. The sequence continues at coordinate 165,386 of JAPMOR010087718.1, forward strand.
ATATTATTTCGTACAAAAGTTGTTTATTAAAAATTTATTTTACACACACACACTCGCACACACACAAAATGGATTAATTCACACATGGTTGTCGACTTTTCAATCAAATTTCATTCAGAAATATTTTTTTTTCTTTCAAGTCTTATTATGCTCTTAGGGGAAAAGAATTCTTTTTCCGGACCTTTCTACTTTTTTACCTGTTATTGGTTGCTTTTCCATAAAGAGGTTACCGAGCTGAAATAGTGGGTGTGGTTCTTCAACGCCTGAGCAGGAAACTTTCTTCACAGCTGCGAAACATTTCAATAATAACAAAATAAACAAAACAAAAAAGTTTTCTTTTGCCGATATGGACGACTGAATCGTTTGCACAGATGCTTTTCTACTGTGCTCATCTCAACTCTGCTGAAAGGGTGTCTGAATTTTCCTTAATTTTGGCGCGTATAACCTTAAATAAGGTTATGTTTAACACAAAAAGTTAAAATACATATAGGAATAACTTTTTTTCCTTCCGAAAAATTCTTTTTCAAAAAAAAAAAAAAAAGGGTTGATAGATATGCAAAGTAAAGAATTCTGACAGGTTTTCTTAATGCAATAAAGATATATATATTTTTTTCGATGTAAGAAACTATACAAAAATACTGACTTTCTATTCATTAAAAAAAAATGGTAGAATCCATGTTGGTAAAATGAATTTCGATACATATGTTTCTATTAAAAGTACCTCATAAAATTTAGTTATTTAATGAAGTAACTGATCAAACTGATTAAAGTGTATATTAATTTAATAATTTCGTGCTTTAACTACTTATTCTGTGAAATAATTAATTTTTCCATAAATCAAATGATAGCAGATATATAAAGTTTAAATAAACATTTTAATTGATGTATACAGCATATTAAATATTATTTATGAAAACTCAGTACCATAATTTCTTACATCAAAAATTACTAAATTGCATTTGGAATCTCCTGAAACTTTAGTTTTAAAATAAATACATTTTTTTACACATTACATTTTTCACAAACCTTTTTTAAAATGCATGAATTTATAGCCTTTTGAATTCGGAATCGCTATACAGTAGTTAACTAATATATGAAGTAAATCGTACGAGTTATTTTACACCTAAACAAAATGTAGATAATTTATGCATAAAATAATTAGCTACTCCTTTATTGTGACTTCTAAGCTTTTAACTGACTTGGTCGGTTATTTTCATCTGTTATTATTAGTTATTGTTATAAGTTATTCAGTTATTATTAAGTATTAAATGAACCAATGGATTTCATACTTTGGCGCTAGCATACAAAATAAAAAGCTAACTGCGTTTTTACTTAAACCAAGAATTTAATTTGCATTATTTTTTCTTTTGTTCTTGAAGAAGCCTTCCTTTATTTTAATAATAAAAGAGGGTTAATAACATCTAAAATTGCTATTATCTGTATGTAATGAAATTTATTTTTGCAAACTTTTCATCTAAAGTAGACAGGGGGAGGGAAGGAATCCTCAGTTAAGTATTCTGTATTGAAAATTTTTTTTAACTCAAATTGAAGCAAAACATAATTTACAGAATCGATACATAAAATCACAAGAACTTCAAAGTATGTTTAGAAATTTGTAATGCAATATTTATTTTAATTATTTATAAATTATTATATTTTTTTCGGCGTATTATTGCTAAAAAGCAACAAAATTATATAAAACCCATCCCTAATTTTTATATGAATTTAAATAAAAAAAAACGTTTTTTTTTTTTTTTTTTTTTTTTTTTGCATGTGTTAGTATTCTGGAATGAATAAAAAATGGTTCTAAAATACAAAAATTGCTCGAAAACTTTGTAGCGAAAAAGACAGTCGAATTAGACCATTAAGTCTTTTGATTCTAATGCATTCTGAAAGCATCATTCTTGATAATTCGGTGTAACCAATCGTTGAAGACTCATTTCATATACAGTGTTTGTTTTTGCATAAATATAAAAAAAAAAAATTATACGGATTTTTGTCTATCTGTGCTAGAGAAATAAAACTTTCACCTGGGTTTTTATTTTGCCTATTTATGTAAGCTGAGTCAGAAGTTGTATGTTTGTTTTCGTGTTCTAAAACTCCATTGTTTTATCATTGTTTGAACAGCTGCGTCGAGTGACTGAATGCTAATTATAACGTTGTAACATCGCCATTTTCTATAATTTAAAGTACAGGTTTATGTCCTTTTTGATGAATTGATGAGGCATTTGTAAATGCTATAGACCATGAAACAAATTGATCGAGACACATGGATGTTATTTTGTGGTGTGGCCTTTTGTATGAGAAGCGTTTGCAAATAACTTATCTTCAATTGGCGGAAAACATAGGAATTGTAATTAGAAGTCAGTGCCCTGGTATTGGAAAGAATATGCAAGAATATTGTACATAAAGATACAAAAAATTTGTTATATAATAATTGTAAAATTTAAAAAATCATGTTTTCTGTGAAAATATTTTGTAAATATGCAATTTCTTTTATATATCTCTATATATAATATTTCATTAACATTTTAAAATATGGAAATATGGATGGTTTTTATATTTTTAAGATGTATCGAACTATAAAGGCGCGACTTCGAAGTGATGATTAAATATGGATCATTTGATGGTATCAAATTCTTTGTTACTAGCAAATAATATTAATTGTATAATTATTTTAATTGAAATATTTTCAAAATCTCCTAAATGATCATTTTAAATTCATTTTTAGTTGCTAGTAATTAATACTTTAATAATTTCTTTTCTCATATGTATGTATATTCGTAATCGCATACCCTTATATATATTATTCATTATATAAATGTCCGATTTGTACAATAACCGCGTTTGTTATTCGGATATATTCTTGTACAATTTTATATATACTCAATGATAAAGAACATTTAAAAAAAAAGTTTAAAAAAAATATTTTTATTAGTGTACCGAAGAATTGAGAACAGACTGAAGATTAGAATATTCTAAGTAAATTGAAATGTTAATGAAATTCTTAAGGAATTTCATTAACATTTCTTTTCTTAAACGTTTCTTATGAATGATTTGAAATTTTTTTTTCTTTAATGTCCATTATAACTTATTTCTTTTTATATGGTTTACAATTTTGTTTTGACATCTACATTTTTCATAAAATAATATTGTGACTTTATACGTTTGCTTGCATAAAAAAAAATCTTTTTATTATTATTCTCCATTTTTTTGTCATCAATATATTTTATAATTCACTATTATGGAATAATATGATTATCATTTCATAATTATGGAATCTTATAATCAATTCTTTATGAAATTCTCTGCCAGATGTAGTCTCTCATATGGAATGAGATTTTAAATAAAATGAATTCTTTATTTGGTAATTAAATAGTGAAAATATTAAAATATTGTAATGTTATCAAGAATACGCAACTGTATAGAATTTCAGAGTTCCAATGTAAATGAAAACTTTCTTACAATATTGAATTTTTACAAATACGAAATAAATTATATTAAGAAAATCCTTTTAAAATTTTACAAGCTCCCAAGTTTATTTTATTTTTGGTAAAAGAGAGATTGTCAAATGTTAGAAAATCAAACATTTAGAGAAATGTATATTAAGGCTGTAAGGCTTCAAACTGCATTTATTTAAAGTTCAGATTTAAGACCATTGTGGTAGTTTGAATCTCTTAATTTCCGAACCTGAGTTTAGTAGGTAATGGAGACCCACCTTTATCAAAAATAAACTGTATATGCAACTTCAGAATAGTTATAATGTTTTGGAGATAAAAGTATTGCTACTGTTTGGTATGGTAGAAAAGATAAAATGTCCATATCATCTTGCTACTGTTGAAACATAAGAGGTTCTATTCAAAATAACCCTAATATGAACTTCATAAAAGTAAGTTTTATAAAAATAATTGGGACAGATTTTTAAGGATGTACTCTTTATTTCTATGAGTCGAAACATACGTTTTTCTGAATAGTTACTATTTCAACTTCTAGTGAACAACAAAATTGATTTTTTATACAACATTCATCTCCAGAATCGCTATACGGGTCGTTACAATAAATGTAAATTTTATTTCTTTTTAAAAAATCAAATAAAGTCTTCGTATATCTCTATTTTCTA
>JAPMOR010087718.1:175418-229764 GCA_026543865.1 Argiope aurantia
AATGGATTTCGTTCAAACTTTGATAGAAATCTAAAAATTTGTTCAGTCAGTTACATAACAAATTTTATTCAAAGCATTTATTAGCTCAAAGCGTTTTTGAATTATTGTGTTTTCAGATAGAGCTGAAAAATGGGAATTCATCTAGATTCTTAAAGTCTTAATTTTTGGACGATTAAAATACTTTTCTGTTGTATATATGGTTCGTATACGAGGAAGTAAAAATTTGCAGACAATGACATAATATTGTGTATTATAAAACTGGTATATTTAAAATTAATTTTTATTTTTAAGATATGAGAGTTTTTTCCATTTTGAGCATCGCGGAGTATATTTATTAGTTTAAACTGAAACCAAAGTGTAAAACTTTAAATTATTTAAAATAACAAAACCAAAGAACCAATCTCTGTCCCTAATTACTCTTCCGATTTCGCTAAGTTTTATTTCGTAGGAAAACTCATGGCCTCTAGACAGTGATTGTCTCTTTTTCCACCCCTAACCTCTATTTTTAGGAGAATTCTCTAAAACACTGCTCTTTACTATATATTTTCTAGTAAAAACTCATGATGGGGATCCTCTTTTCCAACCTTTATATCGATTTCTCTAATTTTCATTTAATTTGGAATATCATCAGAAAATATCGCAGAAGGAGTGGGGAAACACACTGTAGTCACTCAAAAACTACAAATTTCACCATTTTTCATGCATAGCTATCAGTTAGTATTCTCTGTGTTTATTTTGTAGATGTAATAATATTAATTAGTATAGGATGTTCATTTGATGTGCTATATAATTATTCGATATATGATGGTCGGTCAGAGAAAATTATTAATGAATAATTTTTTAAAAATTCATGACTCCTCTGGTATTTTTCGGAAGCCTAAACCCGCTCCTTCATTATTAATATTCATGATTTTATTGTTTTTTATTATACACAATAGCATGAACACAGCACCCGGTCTTTCTGGACGTCACAAATTCCTGCGTGTTACTTGCCATTAAAAATGCACACATTCCAGTTTTCCATCAGACAAACCCACATTTACCACCGGTCGTTTGCCAGCGGAAGTTCATTGGAATTAAAACAAAGAACGCCGCAGAAGCCGGAGCGAATGGCTTTCACTACCCCTATCCTCTGGGAGTCACTGTACCTGTAACCGCATGGGAAATTGGAACTACTACCCCGACAACAGGTGCCGTGGGAACTATCACCCCGCATAGACTGTTGTTTCCTCTTGCACCTTTGTGGACTATTTTTTATGGAGTGCATTGAAAGAGGGTTCGCTATGCCCTCGAAACCTTGAAAAGCATCTCGCTTGAAAAAAAAAATTGCAATAAAAATGTGAACACATATATGTTCTTTCAGATGATCAAGTAATATTTACTGGAAATATATGCCCCTTAGTAGTTATGTAATGTCGTTTAGATTCAAACATTTAAATCGTTTTAAATTTTTTATGTAAATTATTTATCGGTATGTGAGATATTTAAATTATAAAAATTGAATAATTTTTATTTTTTGATATATCTATTATATATAAAAAAAATATGTAAACACTTATTTCGTATAATACAGAGGAAGAAAGTATAATAATCGTCAAAAAAATTCAAACTCTAGAGTTTGAATTTCCGCGTTTTAAACTTTCCTGAGTTCAAATAAAGCATTTTTGGAAAATGTCCATCTGTCTGTCTGTGACAAAGTTAACAACTCAAAAACGCTTTGGGCTTGACTGTTGAAATTTGGTGCACCGCCTTTTCAACAAATTTGCAAATTTCTAACAAATTTTGAGTAAAATCTGCTCAGAGGAAGTCCGGCTGTTCGAATATAATAATTGTAAGCGAAGAGAGCTAGATAGATAAGATTCGGCGCACAGATTTAGGTGTATTTTGGCGGGTGTCCCTAGTGTATACACCTGTCAAAGTTTGAGAGAAAACCAACAACGGTGTGACTGTCTATCGGTCTATACTTTCAGAAACATGTCAACGCGGTAACTCAAAAACGCAATGAATTAAACATTAAATTAGGTGTGGGATTTTGTGACTAAAAATGCAGTTTTGTGTCAAATTTTTGTTTAAATTGGGGGAGGAAAACTTTTCGAAAACACAATTCGATTTTCTGATACTATGAACAGCATGCCAGGGATTAATCGCGAAATAACTTACCAAGAATCGCACCATAGATTCAGTAAAAATGCTAATTTTACTGAATCTATGGTTACCCCAAAGTTAATTTTTTGTGGCTACTGTACGTCAATGCCATACAAGGCATTTTCTGGCACGACAAGTTTATTAGAGAGTCGTCTCTGAGAAAATTTTGGTAAGACCTGCTTTTTTAAAAAAATTTATTTGACATTTTCCTAACTATTGGATTTTTAAAAATCTTTAAAGTCAAATAATTTTTATCCATTATTATTCAAAACAAATTTATTCGTAGTAAGTAAGCATCATATATATTTTATTATTTAGTTGTATCGAAATCAAATTTTTTTGGATACAGAATTTACCGTCTAATTATTAGAAAGTTGAGAATCCGCTGTGCATGTTTAATTCTTGCAAAAATTAGAATTAGCAATTTATCGTGTATGTACTCCTAATATGAAATACATTCCATTAAATATCGCTTGTGAAGGAAAATGTAGCATTTTAATTTAAATACAACGAAATTATGTAGTAAGTAAATCCGGTATTGCGATTAATTTTCCCCCATATTTTCCATTTAGTCAAATAATAATGGAAAATTTCTCCTATCGCATTGGCAGCATGCCAGAAATGAGAATAAATCTCTATCATAGTCTGAAGTGAGGTCAAGCCGTAGTTGACATGCTGTGAAATCGTCCTTGGACTTGGTAAATAACTGTGTTTAGAGCTTTAATTTCGTTTCTTTAAGCCTTGTATCCGAGACATAATAACTAACTGTATCGAATGAAATAGGCCTTTTTCTACTACGCTTTCTAATAATGATTATTTTTCGAATAAGATAACAGCAAAAAGTTGAAATAGCTAATTTTGCTATGTGTTAGGATTTTAAAAATTATTTCGGGATTCAAATAACTCAACACTGGATTCTTTCCTGTGTATTGCACAAACGAATTGTTTCCATAAATTGTTTTTAATAACTTTTTCTGGATGAATAATTTTTTTGAATTTATCATTCAAAGATCTTAAACGAAGAGCTGCTTATTATTATTATTTTTTAAATTTCAAATTATATAAAAGTTTCTGTTTCCTAAAAATAAAATTAAACTTTTTTAGACTAAGCTAATTTCACTATGTAATAAAACTATTATAAATTCATTTTTTTTCCAAGATTTATTTCCAAATATAGATGGGGGGAAATGAGAGAGAAAAAAAAAGATCATAGAACTTCCATTACAAATTATTTTCTTTTCTGATATTGCTGTTCCTAGAATTCCAATTAGTTAACTTCCGTCAGTAAATATTCAGTTCATTGAAATTGTATATCCTCATTTCTTTCTTGAAAAAAAAGAAAGAAAGAAAAGAAAAGCCTTTTTCTCTGCTTTGTATTCTTTTCTACAATTAATTGTTCTTTATTCTAAACAGTTTTATAATGGAAATTTTTTCGTATCTTTATGGAACAATACATTTATTTTCGTTTGAATAAACAATTGAGCAGTATTTTATATTTCACTTTAAGAAAACAGCATTCCATTGGCGTGAAAAGTTTGACGAATTCAATTTTATTTCGAATCAAATAAAGACATAAAAATCATTTGATCGAAAATACTTTTACTGGAAACCCATCAACTGAAACGAGAAATAACTTAACAGCAGACGATTTTTATAATAGAATTGACTTGTTTAGATAGTTTTATAACTTATGTGTGATTTAAGTGATGGATACTTGCTTCCGAGCTAAGTATTGTTTCGTCATCTGATGTAACTGCAATTGTAGCTTTATTGAAGCTTGAACAATGGCTATGCTTCTCGGATTTCTCGTTTTCACGCTTTTACAGACCAAATTTAACTTCAACTGACAGTAAGAAATAAAAGGTTGGCAACATTTTTTTTTTTTTTTTCTCCTCTCAAGAATTTCTATTGTGTAGAATGAGTGCATCTGTTCCGCTTTCGTTCGAGTAAATGCTTTGTGTCTTACGTAGAAAGGACAAGTTCTGTATGTTTTTATCTAGTTTAGAATTATTGTCCCGTTTGTGTCTAATTTCGTTTCTTTTACGTGAATTCCGTTGTTGTTCCATGATTACAGGTTGGCTTACAGGTGCTTTGCAACGTTGGTGGTCGTCTTCAATGAACCGTTGATTTCTAAAGGATGAGCTGGATTAAAAGCACAATTTAATTACATTGGGAAGTATAAATTTAAACCTGTTTTTCTGTCATCCTCAATTTCACTTAAGTTGGAGTGCACGGAATGTTTAGAGTAGTTTACGGTTTCAAGAGTTTCTCATTTACTGTTTTGTGTTCAATCTTGTATGAAATACTAGCAGACGTAATACTAAAATTTCTTCTCCCTCTCTCTCTATATATACATATATTTGTCTGCGTATGTGTGCACGCGTGTTCGTGCATGCGTGTAAACATATTTTAGCAGTTGCGTAACCGAGAAGAAGAGAAAGCTTTTGAAATTTTAAAATTAAGTTTTATTTCATCCCGGAGGCATAATTTAGGAACAAAGAATAAGTGGTAAGAAATGCGTCAGTTTACGTCGCGGCACAAGAACAGAAGAGACCAAAATTTTTCCCTTCAGTAATTTTACTATGAGATCTTTGATACGTGTAGACTTATGCAAGGGAAATTTAGGTATTTTTAATAAATGTGGTAAGCATTAATGATTTTTATTCCTTCACTCGGAGCGTGAGAAAATGCTGAAGTGAGCAGTTTTATAGCGTGCAGAATTAATTAAATAAAAAGTGGAAATTGGATCATGAAATAAGAGAACATTTTAGAATGAAGTTAATATAGGCTAAATTAAGATAAAAATTAGGAAATGAATTAGGATTTAAATTATATATGTATAATATTTTAAATAAAATCATATGTCAAAGCACTTTGGCTTGTTATAAAGCATCATGAAATATTTTGTGTGATCATGATAATGTTGTAGTTTCCTCCCCCCTTCTTTTTTTCAAATGTCCATGATTTGTTTTCGAATATCGTTTGTTCTGATTTGCAGTAATTAAAATAATTTTATTTTTGATTTTGTTTCAAATCCATTCTTTTTATTCGGTCATGTTTAATTTTCAAATTTTGGAATTGGTGTAGGTAACGTCATAGTTATATAAGAAATGTAATTGCAGATGTCACATCATATGCTTAATTGTACTTGGTGAGTTTACACATTTTGTAGAGCCCATTTCAAGTCTTAAGCAAAGAAAGTACGATGAGAATTATGGCACATTCCTCATTTTATCTTTTTTGATCGGTAGCACCCTTTCCTTGATGTAAATGTGCCATTTTTATTTATTTCGCGTGCAGGCCTTGAGACAAAAATGCAGGAAACTAGGCTTCGTACATTCATTGTATGGAAGTATTTTCTTTTTTGTCCCGAAGCGATAGTGCATACAAATGAACTGCCTGAGTGACGTAATTTGTCATTTATATTTTCTCATTCTTTTGGTGTCTTGTGACGTCAAATACGTTATTAATGAGAACATGTGAAAGAACTTTCACGCTGTTCGCGAACATGAAATTAGAGTATATTATATTCATTTTAATAACTCTTCTGATTGGGACAGATATTCGACAAGACGTATTCATCCTTTGATCTTTTTTTTTTATTTTATTTCTTTTTCTAAGAATGGCACCTATCGCATTTGCTAATTCATGAAATTCACCAACAATTCGTAAAAGTTTGTTGGTAAAGAATTCTGTGGCTATAAAATCAGTTATGTCCAATAGAGCAGAGAATTAAATCTGTATTTCAGCATTTATTTATTATTTATTTTTAATATCATGTGGATATTTAATTTGGATAGATCAAGTCAGTCGAAAGTGGCCATGAGAATAATGAACATATTTTCTAAATTTAAATCCAAGACACTGAGGGAAAAATGAGTGAGAATTCGGACTGTCCCAGTTAATACAGAATAATATTTTTACTTTGCACTAAAGCTAAATTTTGATTAATTTTCTTATAAATGAAATAATTAATATTTAATAAATTAATGATATGGAATAACTGTTAAAATGCCATGATCACATTCTATGTATTGTAACATCTAAAAAGCGGAATGCGGCAGAAAAATTCTTTTAAATCAGGATCAGGAATTAATTAGTGTGATAATTGACACCACGCATGCACACATACATATATGCACATAGTTCTTCTTAGTTTTTAATAAATTTTAATTGAAATATTTTCAGATTAGAAAATTTATATCCGAAATCATACTTATTAAGTCACACTGTCTTTATTTTATTATTGCAGTTTAAAATACAAAAAGAAAGACACATGAATCCTAAGTGCTTTCAAAGCTGTAGATCCAACCATTGGCAAAAGTTTTTTTTTTATTTGGACCATGTGATGAATGGCAATATGAGAGGAGGAAAAAATGATTAATCTGATACATTGTATTGAAGTTCGACTATAATAGCATCGTTGAAACAGTAACATTTCTTTAGTATAGCATGATTGAACTAGCAAATAAAATAAATACCATCCTCATATTCATCCTTGGATTTCAGAACATTTGACTAATGTAGTGCTTTCACTACTTTTTTGGGGTAAAACTGATTCTATAGTATTCTATAAAAGTGATAGAAATGGAGGTAAAAAAAAAAGGTGCAATAAAATAAAATAAGAAAATATTGAATTCAAAAGTATTGAATTTTGCTTGTCCTAACCAATCATAACATCTGTATTTAGGTTTTAGGAAGATTATGTGAATGCATACATTCTGCCTTCTCATGAAAGGCATGAATGCTTCTGTATTTGTACCATTTTTCCTAAGCTTAAAATACGTCTGTCGAAGGAAAAAAAAGAAAATACCATAAATGGAAGGCGGGAGATCGGTCTCTTTCTTCTCTGTTGAAGAAGTTTGGCCAACTCTTCACCAGGTACAATTTAGCGCAAAGGATGCTCTCGACTGGGTGTGTCCGCTTGTGTGGGTGGTGCGGGGCCCCCTGCTGGGGCCCCTATATTCTTGAGCCGTCGGCTATCGCATTGTAAGGCAAGGTCCTTGAACTCGTCCTATTAACTTCAAGTATGGAGATGGATTCGGGGCTCTTTCTTGGGTATTTATTTGCTGGGATGGTGAATGACTGTTTGACATCGGCGTGTTTGCTTTGGATTTCATAAGGGAATGATTCAAAGCCCTACGCAGTTTTATTTGGGTGTAGTTACGCATACTGGTATCAACCGTCAGTTTATTAATAATTTAACGTGTTTGCTATTAAATAACTTGAATGTGCAAAAAGAAAACTTTCTGTTTAAAAATTCACCTAAAACTTTAATACTGTATCTTATTATTTATTCTTTGATAAAGAGTTTATTTTCTAATAATCTTTTAGAGACACGTTATATATTTTTTGTTTAGTTTGTTGCAAAGAAATATTTCTATAAAACTAATTGGTGCGAAACTGAAGGTTTTATTTGATGTATTTTTCTTTTATATGTATTTTTTATATGTTTTCTTTTATATTATATCTTTTATATGTATTTTTCTTTTTGACTTTATTGTAGTGGTGTGTATATCATTTGTGTTTGGTGTTCTTTTAATTTTTTATTACCGAGGAAAAGTAAGCTTCATTTCAGTAACGGAAGCTTTGGAATCATATAATGGTAACTTGCTTTCAATTAGATCTCTTCTTTTAATTGTTCAGTGGTAAATGAATAACTAAATATCCCATATTTACAAATATAATTTTATCGCAATTGAAGTGATTTCCATAAACCTATTGTACAACTTTTTCTCGTGAAGAAATAACTGAACTAGAATTTCGGTGGCCTTTCAGTTTTGAAGCCAGATTGTTACTTCAGACTCACAAAATCATTTTTTGAACCATGCTTGTCTGTTAGCAAAATGTTTGCTAGGGGAACTAGATAATATTAAAAAATAAAATCTAGTGGATGATTTTACATCGGAGTGCAAATCTGTATCAAGTTTTGGACAAATTCCATTTACCGGCAGTCTGTCAGTTAGTTAAAAATAATTGCACTAAAATTAATAGATACCTAGATAACGTTTTCGCATTGTTTTGTCTCTAGAATTGTAGATTTATATCTTATTTTTTGCCAGTTCTTTACGCGATTTCTGTGCATTTTTTTATTTATTAGCACGTGAAAGAGATCTCAAAATAAAAAATATATATGAAATTGAATAGATTGACGTAATAATTTAAATGAAGGTCATATATTTTTATTTCATTTTACATGCAGTCCATTGCTGAAAAGAAGTTTAAAATGCATGCTGTTTTCTCTTCACTTTAATATATTTGGCACTACATGATAAAAATCTTCAATCATTAGACGCTAAATAGTATTAGTAACACCGTGTGACGGAATTTTCAGCCTACTGGCTTCTAATGTTGTGAATGGTTCTCTTTTGGTGTGAATTTAACATTTTTACTGAATCTATCGTGTTATCTTTGGCGAGTTATTTGTTGAATTATCCCTATGAATGTGGTATCCGAAAATCGAATTTGTGTTCTCAATCGATATGTTTTTCTCAACGAATTGAAACAAAAATTTGACACAAAACTGCACTTGTTGTCGCAAAATCCCCTATCAAATTTGATATATTTAAGTCACTGCAGCTTTGAATGATCGCATTTACATGTTACTGAAATTACAGATTGACAAACAGTTAACCCGTTGTCGGATTTGGCTCAGAATTTGGCAGGTTTCTATACTTTAGGTATTAAACCTCTGTGCCGAATTCTATCTATCTAGCTTGCTATTTCCGTTTTGTAATTATAATGTTAACTTGTATTCGAACAGCCGGACAGACGAACTTCTTCTGAACAGATTTTGCACAAAATTTGCTAAAAATTTGCAGATTTAGTGTAAAGACTATGTTTAACTGTGTAGCTCAAAGCCTTTTAGTGTTATATTTGTCACAGACAAACAGACGGACATTTTCCAAAAATGTGTTTTTCGAACTGTAGGAATTCTAAAATGTGGAAATTTGTCAAAATCACGAGTTCAAATGTTTTGACGATTATTATACTTTCTCTATACGAGATTTTTTGAGAAAGTAAAATGTACGGGAGACAGTATGAATTTAGAAATAAATGTAATTTATTTCATAAATGTAGAATTTCTTAAAAGTATATATATATATACTGTATATAACATTTGAATGAAGATTCACGCATCGAATAGCGTTAACATTACATAACTCCACTTTAAAAAACATACGAGCATTTAGCGAAAGCATACGAGAAAGTTAAAAAGAAACTATACCCGCTAGTTACCTTAAAAAATATGTACCCCTGGATACACTTTGTAATATATCCAACTGCAAGGAAAGCTATTAAACCGAAAACCCCAACTACCTCTCTGACCTTGATACTCAAACTGCCATGGGACGTCAGTGTCTTTCGCTGAAAGATCGTAGATCTCTTGAATGGGTATCCCATTAATGATCCTCGCAAGGTTGCCCCATGCGTCCACGCAGCTCCTCCGCCCTTGGCCTCTACTGAGAGGGATGCTCTTCTCAAGTGTGTTGCTGTTCATGGGTCGGATTTGCGGCCCGTGTGGGCGGCCCACCGCACGCCTGACTTCATTAAAACGATTCTTTCAACATCTCCCCGATGAGGGCCAACCTTAATGACAGAGCTGCAGATGATCGTCAGTTGTGTAGTGCGGTGGTTCTTTCCGTGGAGATTGGTTCACTGATGTATTTGTTGCCAGAGATCGGGGTCAGGATAGGGTTGGAATTGAAATACCTTTAACTGGGGAAAGTTTTTAAGTGCTGAGTTCCTTTGTAGGATTCTGAAATAGATGAAGAAGCCATTGTTGATGAGTTTGGGGGGGGGGGAATCAGTTAGAAACAAAATGGCCAGATTTTCTAAACTTCAATCCGTGAGTTTAGAATTTATTACTAAGTTTCAATTCATTACCAAGAAAAATTTAAAAAAAAATGTAAATGCTTACAAAAGATTCAGAATGAATTAAATAATTAATTATTAAGCTTTAAAAAAGGCACGAAAACGATTATGCTGTTGCTTTTATTGCTCTTCTTTCGTGTTTACCCATTCACGTGGTCTTATTAGAAAAATGCTATGTTGTTTATAGTAAGATGCTAGAGAAATAATTCTACGGGTACATTTTTTAAAAATTTGAATCTAATAAATAAAGAATTTATAGAGCTAGCTGAATGAAAATATAATAGGGTTTCTTTCTTTTCTTTTCTGTTCTGTTCTTTCTTTCTTTTCTTTTTTCTACTTTGACATTGACTACAAGTCCGGAACACTTTCCCAATCCTTGACAAAGAATTGAAATTCAAGATTAATTTGAGCACTTTAACCTTTGGCAAGTTTGAGAAAAAATCATTTTTATTTTTCTAATTATTTTATTCAATTTTTTAAAAAAATCTAATCTAGATCATCGTTTTTACTTCAGTCGATGGTAGTTAGAGGGACAGGGTATTAGACAATTTTATTTCAAAATTTTAAGTAAATTTTAAAAAAAATCGAGATCAGGTAAATAGTCAATTATAATTATTATTTTTTAATATAAAGGATGAAACAAAAAATCAATATTTTGCTATTATATTAACCGATATTTTTCTGGATTCACTCGTTTCACATGGTCATATTAGGAGGATCCTATCCAGGTATAGTAAAAACTGGAAGAAATAATTCTTCGACTTTGCTTTGTTTTAAGTTTAAAGATTAATCAATTTTTTAAAATATAAATTATTTAACAATGAGTAAATAATAATAGTCAAGATTAGTATAGACACTTGATACCTATGACAAATTTGAAAAGAATTCACGCTTATTTTGATGTTAATTATTTTAACTTAACTTTTTACAGATTAAATTTAGGTGATAATTTTTTACGATTGGTTAACTGCTTACTTAGAATAGAATTCAGAATAAATTTGGAACAATATGCTTTCAATCCATATCGATTAATCTGGTTTTTGAAACCTAGGACGCATTTGTAAAGAATTACTTTTACTTTGAAAATCCCACGAACCAATATAAAATCCTCTCCCATCTGCAAGTTCTGTCCCCATTCGCAACTAACTCCAGATCATGTTTTTGACTGCCAGGCCATTATCGGTTCCCTGTTTTAACTTGGAGCACCCCCAATTGAAATCCTCCATAGCCATCGGGCTTCAGAACTTGCAGATCTTGTCACCAAGGCGTTTAGAGGACTCTAATCTTTTGCACTGGCCACTGTATGCATAGACACGACAACAACAACAACACTTTTATTTATTATTAAAAATTAAATTTAGTTAATCTTTTTATTATGAACTCATTACGTATAATAAGAATTCGAGATAAGTATAGGGCATTTATTTTCCGCAAGAGATATTTGGCCACCTTGAATTACATTTTGAATCTGGTGATTACCTCACTAAAAAAAATCCCATTGCATCATCTGTTCTCGAAGGTTAAGATCTTAGCACTTGCCAGTGGTGATTTAAGGAAAATTCCATTTTTTTAATCTCTTTCGTACCTCAAGCGAATCGATTTTTCATTATTCTTCTTCACCGAAAACATCCATTTGCTTTTGCTCAGAGTCACAGCCATGGCGATGCAATGCGAACTGATGGACTAATTATAGTCATTTTGGATGATTACTCCGTGTTTGTGCAATGTTAATAGAGTAATGTTTACGCCCAGGAGAACTGTAATAGTTAACAGGATCGGAGGAAGGTGTCACGACGAACTAGAGCGTGTCTCGCTGTTAGATGGAGCATTCATTTTGCAGGAAGAACAAACATGTAACACTGTTATTTGTTTTAATTAAATGACGCTAAGAGGATTTTGTATTTCTCGCGCATCTAATTTTCGTTTTCGTTTATCTTTACTTCTTTTTCTCTGATGAGTACATAAATGGCATGGATGGTTTTTGTTTGTTTGTTAAAATAATAGGGAAAATATAAGATTGCATTTTCAATTAAAATAATGCATGCTATTTGGTACACAGATATGAACAGTTCGCATAATGGATTTCATACTCTATACTTGCAATATGAAAGAGTTGCCAGCTGGAAGGCAAAGGTAGGTTCCTTTACACCTGGCAACAAAAATTGTTGATGTTAGACACAGTCAAAATTAGGGTGTGAAAATCTTGAACATCTAAGATATTGCAGCTGCCGAAAAACTTTAAATACAAAATTTGTTCGTCTTAATGAGGCGCTAATTTGGCTGATTGGATTTATTTTTCTATCTTCAGTATTAAGAAAATTATAGCGAAGTGAAAATTTCAACCTCCCCACCACTATTCCACCCCCTTTTTAGTTAGATGGGCCATTTACGAACTCGTCTGAGATTTTTACATTTCTAACAACATATCCCGAGCCAGTGAAACAAAATTACTCTAGTTATGCTGTTCACATATTTATATATAAACACATATCATATATGTATATATAAAAGTGTATATGTATATATAAACTTTTCAAGGAAGGGTGGTTTTATGTTCTAGGGATCACGATTGACGAAGAACTGAAGAAATTTTCCCGAAGTCTTGTCATGAAAACTATTGCATTAGGTAACCTTCCTGTAGGAATCTATCTAAAAAAATTATGGCGAAAAATAAAATTTATTTTAAAAAAATGGATTAAACAAGTGTAAAAATTACTTTTTGACTGAAAGTAAATATGTTTTTCAAAACATTATCGACACCAAATTATTGCATTGTGGCTTGTTTCTGTCCTTTTGACTCGATGCTAGACATGCATATGGAACCGGGACTTTCAGTGCGCTGGCGAAACTGATAAGGTTTCTACTCTAGCTGCTAACAACTCAATAGAATTTTTTTTAAAGTTAAAATATCTCTTCAAAGCCCCCACGAGTTGCCGAAAGCTTCTCGAGTTCTATTATAATTCTTCTGATGCAGTCATTTTATAGAAACTCATTATTTTCCTATTTCAAAGAAAATTAGAAAAGAAAGAAAGGGCTAAAAAAATGCCAAAAGGTATGATGGTTTAACGGAAAAGTACTAAAGCAAACAAACATAATTGAGAATTTAGGTAAAAGAAAGTAATATAATTCTATACAGTGCTTATTGCATTTCATCGCCCGTCTCTTGCATCGGATATCCACTAAGTACACGAGGACTCTCCAATTTTATAACTCTGCAACATTCCTAGCTACCAAAACATTGACCTTAATACTGTTCCAAATCTGTAATATAGCTTTCCTATCAAGCTAGTGCCAATATTAGAAAGAAATTTGCTTCATGAGGAAGGCCTGGTTAATGATTTTCGACCTTTGGGACCATTTAATAACAAAAATAAAGGTTCTGGAAATATACAAGAATTTTGGCTCCATCTTTATTACAATAGATCTGGAAGTTTCTCTGCAAGATTCCAAATTCTGTTGGGCAATTATAAAATTCAAAACGTTTATACGAGGTAGGTTTAATTCTCCCTGTAAGAGTGTTGATCACATTGCGAGCGGATCATTGTGACCCCAAATGTTAATTGTGCTTTCATTTAATTAGCGATTTGTTGTTTGCTTGTGCGTTATTAATTTCCATAAGTGCTGCTCATTTTGTTTTTGATATTTGTGCTTTGTGGAATAAAATGTCGTTTCTCTTTATTGAACTTGTTAGACTTTTATGATGCATTTACCAAAAGATTTCCGTAACATTTTCTCAATATGGAAAACATTCGTTGTATAGTAGAAAGAAATTAATTATGGTGATGATTTTTTTTTAACCTTGCGTGCGTCATTTTGATCATTGCTGAAATATTTGGATGAATGAATTAAATTACTGCGATATAATTTGTTGGCTTGCGCTATAATTGTTTTTTTTTTCAACAAAGTCGATATGACCAAACCAGAGTGTAAATAATTCCCGGCCAAATAATTGTGATCTTGGGGTATGCTTAAGAGAAAGAGGACTGAACTGCTTCTTACAAAATGTATATACTCTTCGAATAACTATTGCCCGTGAAGAATTAATTGCATTCATTCAAAATCTGCATCACAGATTTATTAATAAAAGGATGAAATATTGAAAAGATTATTTGGAGGTGGTCAAAAAATTAATTGTCATTGTCCTCGATAGTGCTACGCTTGTAAACCGATATCCCGAAGCATGTCACTTACTATTTGCGCATTTACTCTATCAGACGAAAAAAATTTGCAGTTTGATTTACGGTTCACTTTTTACTTTAAAACATATAAATGTAATGTATTGTTACAAACCTGCAATTCGACTTCCCAGCATAGTTTGTTCCATCAATAGAAAGAAAGTTTTACAGTCATCTGAATGGGACTAGCGCGTCGGAGGTCCCAGAGCTTGGCGACAAACTTGGCGACCACTTTGGCGACTTTGGCGCCAAAATAGATAATACCCGAAACTTCGAGAATTTTCCCGATCCGTCCAGTAGGAACCGAGATACGTCTCGAACGTTCCTGATTGGTTGAGAGGCTTCTAGCCCCGCCTCCTGAGACCTATAAAAGGAAGCGGCCGCCGCTGCCAAGGGAGGCGACGAAGCCAGTAGTCAGAGTGGACGGAGTGGTCGAAGAAGAGTAAGCAGAATCGACGGAGCGGAGTCAGAGTCGGAGAAGTAGAAGACGGAGGAATCGGAAGAGACTGAGGCAAGCTAGTGTTAACTGAGCTGTGCGCTACTGTCTGCAGTAGATTCTGGTTGTATGCTGCTGTGTGTGCTGTTGTATGCTACACGTCTCGGGTGAAGATAATCGTCTTCTGCGCTGTATATAGTTGTCGCTTTTGTGCTGTCCTGTGTGTCTTCGTGTAAATAAACGTCGTTGTTTTTATTCTACTTCTGCCTGCTGATTGAGCGTTCTTTACACCATATCACTCCCAGTATCCAAACGAACCCAGGTAAAGAAAAATTCGCAACAGTATTTTTTGCATTTTTTTAGAACAGCGTTACCATATTTCAAGATTCTTTTTTGTAATGATATTCAAACAAAAGTAAGATTATTGAACAAGAAAAAGCAAATAGTTGGTTTCTAATGTTTCAGTAAAGGTGAGGTGAAGGGAGACTGTTATAGAAATTGTATCGAATTCTGCATTTCATTTTTTTAGAAAAATCACCTGGCATTATTGCATCCTATCAAATTGATTGAAAAAAGTAAAATGCTATTCTATTTCAGCCAAATGATATCTTTGCGTATATAGAGAATTAATAATTCGATATGCTTATCAAGAGATATATCATTGCTTATCGATTTAAATTGAATTGACAGATGCCCCCCCTTCACCTTTTCCCTCTCTCTCTCTCTCTTCTTTTTCTTTTTCTTTCCTTATCGTTCGAATTTTTCCACTTTGTGTGCCCCACTACGGGTGGTCACGTCGCATTCCATTTATTTAATTTTTTTTCTCTTCCTCTGCTTATGTCGGTTGTGCTGAAGATTTATGTCCGATTCATGATCGATCATCTGTAACTGTAACCGAACTCCTTTTGGTGACTCTGTAATCCGGGTCAGAAGGTCGGAACCCGCTGTCGGTGGTCCCGCTTCCAGTTTCATTAAGGGTGTTCATTTCCAATTGGCAATTAAAATTCTTATTATGCGTTTAAGCATATTTTATTTTAAAATTAATCTTTTAATGTCCTTCATCGAATAACGTATATTGTGAGAATGTCCTCACTTATATGCATTTTACAAAGAATGCTTTTTTCCCATTTTATATTTTAAAAAGCAGCGAAACGAAGGGAGTTGGTGGCTATATAGAGGTTAGGCCTTCTAGCGGGTACTGCGAAGACAATAATTTTGGGTGTTATATTTATGTGTTAAGATATTCATTGCATATTTTGAATTGTCGTGTTATATGCATATTGTGGTGGGATGAAGATCATTATGATCCGTGCAGTGGAAGCAAGAGGATGTATTTTTCTGGAACATTTCTTTAATGATCACATTTCACACAAAACATGAAAGACAAGACATTGACGCATGCACCTTTAACAGAACAGAATCTCATCTCATTATCATAACTATCGCAATGCATTGTGGGATTCGTACCTAATCAGGCATCGCCAATCTATATCCAAAAGAGAAGTAATGCGACTGCTACAATATGAATGCACAGATCGACTACTCTGACGGATTCGGTCGGCAATTTGAGATGGATCTACTACTTCATATGTGAAAACTGTGTACTAAATATTATTCTTGCACATTTTGTAATATTGTGGTCACTTGCATTACGCAGGTAGAACAGCTATCGCACAATATTGTGCGGTGGGCTTATTCAATATTGAATAATATACGTTGCGAATATTGATTAATATACAATATTACCCATTATATTTGTACTACTACGATGGAACTAAGACACAAGCTTTATGCAATGAATTTCGCTGGAAATTTGATAATAATCTATAAATTTGTTGCAAAGCCCACTTATTAAATTTCATGTGTCTACTCAAAGCATTTTTGAGTTATCGTACTCACGGACAAATAATATAATTCCAAAAATACGTTTTCCGGACTAAAGGAGGTCTAAAGCATGGAGATTCGCTAAAATCTCGAGTTTGAATGTTTTGACGGTTACAGTACTTTCTCTTTTTATAACTTCGTTTGCGAGAAAGTAAAAAAGATATTTAAAAATTTGTTTTTATCAATATGTTTAAAACTGGAGAATATTTTTTAATCAAAAATTCGGATGTCAAAACAGAATCATAGAAGTGAAAAGCTCTGAAACCATTTCAATAAATATTAGATTTTCGATAAATTTTAATTATCTAAACAGACATAAAAATAATTCGTTTTAAAAAAAATTGCATTTTGTTATTATTTTATGAAATGTTATAAAAAATCCACATTTACAGCTCTGAAAACAATGCTATGCGATGAATATCATAAGAAAAAGAAGGGGGAAAAAAAACTTTTTTTATTGATATTTTATGAGTGTTATAAAAAAAAACCGCATTTACAGCTCTGAAAATAATACTATGCAATGAATGTCATGTGAAAGAAAACTTTTTTTATTATTATTTTATGAGTGTAATAAAAAATATGCATTTGCAGCTCTGAAAATAATACTATGCAATAAATATCATAAGAGAAAAAAAAATTCTTTCTATTATTTTATGAATGTTATAAAAAAAATCCACATTTATAGCTCTGAAAACAGTACAATACAATGAATATTATACCTGAAACTTAAAATTCATTGAAAATTCAATTCATTTATAAATGCTATTAAAAATCCGTATTTGCTTATCGTATTTCTATTGGCGACTCACTATTTCTACGTTTCCTGTTTGCTCTGCAGATTTTCAATAAAATTTATTGTCAGCATTTAAGCACTCTAAGAAAAATTCAATTTTTTGAAAACTATTATTAATTTTTATTTTCTTACTTTTAGTTAGAGGATTAAAAGATTAAAATACAGAGGATGTTGCAAAACCATGTGTTGCTATAAATAATGTATGCTTATAGTTGAATAGGGGCCCCCTAGGAGCAAGGGGATGAAAAAGGAAGGGAGAATTATTGAGTTACAAGAATAAGCATATCCTTGGCTTAAGCAGGGTGTACATTGAGAGGCGCGACTTCCTCTTCGGTCGTTGAGAAATTCTCACGCCTTGTCCGTGTTGACACACATCGTCATGGATATTTCCTGTGAACCACACGTTGACATTCTCGCCAATATCATCCGTTATTTAGTTCGAAAAGAATTTTTTTTTTAATACTAACTAGCCGATTTCGTTGACCAGCTGCTCGCAAATTAAGGAGTGTCCCAAAACAACGCAAGATTTAAATTCGCCACTATTCAAACAGTGAAGTGTTTGCAACCATATTAAAAAAAGAAAAAACCAATCGACCGCTGGTCTTAATTAGTTTAGGGAGATGGAGATTTAAAAATGGAGCGTTACACAATAGAACAACGTGTTAACGCAAGATTTGAATTAAATAAAAAGAAACAGATTTTTTTTTTTTGAAATTGTTACATTTTTATTGAATTGCAAAGTATATGACTTCCACGGCTTTGCTTACACATGCGCACTCTTTTGTCGAAATTTTTCATGACCATTTTGCATAAATGGTCATGAAAATTTCGTTGATGTAATGTTGAATATTGTCCTTCAATCCACGCTTGCTTGTGAGTGTGTTGCCATAGCCTTTGACTTCAAATAATACTATAAAAAGAAATCTTGTGGTGTTGAATCACTAGATCTAGGGGATCAAAACTCAAATTTTCAAACTGCAGACGTCAGACTTTCATTATTTTCGAAATATTGTTAATAATGAAAGCGCGTTCAAATCTTGCGTTAATTTTGGGACATCGTTTATATTATTAATAACATTAGTTTAGAACTTACATAATCTATGTCTTTTCACGCCAAATGAAAAG
Source organism: Argiope aurantia (assembly GCA_026543865.1). NCBI lineage: Eukaryota > Metazoa > Arthropoda > Arachnida > Araneae > Araneidae > Argiope > Argiope aurantia. The sequence goes on from JAPMOR010087718.1 coordinate 193,852, forward strand.
TTGAAATCTATTTAATGTGCCGCTTCACATCGCCGGGGATGTCAACAATGCTATCTAAGTCAAAAATCACGATGGGTGACTAAGTTTATTGCTACAATTTACAGACATGTGTATTCTCAGAACCTCATTCTCTTTTTACATTGTTTTGGTTGCCTCCTTCTTTTTCTAAGCGATCCTTAAGAGAAAAAAAGTAGTATATCTTCAAGTCTCATTTGTTGTTGTAAGTGGCCTTCCTCGTTGCCAATTTACCAAGAGAAATAAAATAAATCGGCGAACTGCTGGATGCGTCACTCTTCGCTCAAGTGGGTGGCAACTTTATGAAAGGACTGTGGGGGGTACCCCCCACCGAATGCCGGAGCGTGAGAACTTTCCGATTGACGAGATCTTACAGCATCTTCAAGCGATCCGTGAGGAAGAGGGTGGAATGGCGTCTATCAGAAATAAGAATTAATCTTCCTATGAGTTGTTCTCTGAAATTTAGAATACATCAGACAAGAAATTTATTTGCTTTGCTGAACGAGAGTTCCCCTTTTCTTTAATTCATCGGACAATATTGTTTAAAATGGCTGTGAGTTTGTGCCTAGAGATGAAAATTATTAGAACTGATTTAATTGTATGCTTAATTTGCTGACACATTTGATTCTTGGCAATTGTTTGCTGAAGATATGTCTGTTATTACATTAGAAGAAATTTAGTATTGAACAAATGCTTACTAATTCGTTGATTAAATCTCGACTTGTGTTAGTTGAAGTGATATCTCAGTGAAGTGATATATGTTAGTGAAGTGATATATGTTGTGAATGCCTGTCTTTAGTAGCACCGTGATGATAGTACATTTTTTTTTTTTTTTTAGTTTCTGTATACGAATTACTCAAAGAGAAGTTATAGTAATCCCCAAAAAAATTTGAACTTGAGCTTTTGATGAATCTTTACTCCAGAGTCTTTTAGAGTCAGTCCAGAGTCTTAATTCTTTATTTGCAGAGCTCCCTAAATCCGAAAAACATATGTTTAAAATTATGTTGTTGTTTTTTCTCTGTGACAACAATAATCAAAGACGATAACCTTCAGCTAAATAGATGAAATCTGAAATGTGTTCTTTACACCAAATGTAGATGTCTGTCAATTTTTTAGCAAAATCCATTGACAGGAAGTTTGTCAGCCTGTCTATCCGTGTGTAGTGAGCATGATAATTATAAAACTATAAGAACTAGATTGATAAAATATGTTGCACAATTTCCACATTTAAATTTTAAATCTGTATATAATTTTGAACCAAACGTGATAAAGATTTGATTATCTGTCGATGTGTAGAAAAAAATTGATTGAAAATGTATGTAATTAATATCATTAAAAGGATAATATTTAGATTTTAATATGTGTCAAAGTCATTTTTGTTTGGTAATATTTCCGGAAATTAAAGACGCCAAAATTTTGCTTAGTTCTTAATTAATTAGAATTTAAAAAAGAAAAACTGCACTGAGAGCGCATTCCCGTTCATCTAAGTATAACTGCGCCAAATTTGAAAGCTAGGCCCAATAATCTGATCTGTGGATCGCCAACATACACTCACATTCCATTTCATTATTTGTAAAGCTGTAATTAAATAAACCAGGACTCACCGAAAATCGAATACCACCCGAGAATTAAGGTTTCAGAACTTCTTGGGTTCTTTTCATACAGTTGTACCAAAGACGGAAATTGCAGTTGTACATCATTTTCTCCTTTGTTTTCCCATTTCGCGAGTAGGCGCTTGTACCATCATCGTGCAAGCTTGCCATTGACATTGATGCAATGATGGGTCCTAACTTCCTCCTCACGTCAGTTGTGAGTGCTCTTTTATTCTCATTGTTTTAGGTCCATCAGTCGGTCCATTTGATATCAGTGGAACTAATTTAGGGCCTTTCGACGAGGAAATATGAACATGGATCTCTATGTCCTCATGTACATCGAGAAGATTATATCAAAATAGACACTGCAAATCATTTTTAAAATGGTATTAATTATTTAAAAATAGGTTAAATAAAATTTAAGAACCAATTACCGTTCATTTAAAATTTACTTTAATCATTCTGTTCCAACTTTGCAGTGGATTTTCATCTCTAATAGGATAATCGCACCTATTATTATTTCTTAACTTTTTATACCTGTCATTTATTATGTTTTTTGTCGTAATGATTGACTTGAATTAAAATTGCCTTAAACAAAGTGGCGATTTTTTCGCGCCAATCCAAGACACTGATTTTAAGGAAGTATAGGAAATAGTGGCATAAAAATTATAAAATAACTACTTATTTAGATTAAAAAATAAGAATGAAAGAAACAGAAAAATATTGCTATAGAAAATATTTTTGCTATTGCTTTTACTATTTTTTTCTTCTGTTTGGCTCAATCACAGTGATGATATTTTAGGGTCTCATTTTTACTGTCTAGTATACGTAAGTATGTGAAGAGCTTATAAGCCAGTCAACAGCTACAAAACACGGGCAGCTGCTTTTGTATTGTGGTCTTGGCACTCGGCTGCGAATCACAAGGACCCAGGTTCTGCCCTCGCTCACATCAATCCGCTACAAGTATAGCTATAGTAATGTATAATATTAATTTTTAAAAAATTCGAACTCGAGATTTTGACGAATCTCTACGTTTTAGACCTCCCTGAATTCGAAAGATACATTTTTGTTAAAATGTCCGTCTGTCTATGACAAGGATTACTCAAAACGCTTTGAATTAAACGTTTGAAATTTGGTATACGATCTTTACACCAGATTTGTAGATTTTCAGTAAAATCGGTTCAGAGGAGGTCCGGATGTTTGAATAAAAGTTAACACGATATTTACAAAATGAAGAGAACTAGATATATAAAATTTGGTACACATCTATAATGTAGACACCTGTCAGATTCTAAGCCACGGGTTGACTGTCTGTCGGTTTATACTTTCAGAAATATGTTAACGCGATTGTTCAAAAATGTAATGACTTAAATATATCAAATTTGGTAAGGAATTTTCTGACTCCAAGTGCAGTTTTGTGTGAAATTTTTGTTTTAATCAGTTGAGCAAAACGCGTCTGAAAAACAACTTCTGGTCTTTGGGTATTATGAACAGCATGTCAGGGATTAATCGCCTAATAATTCGCCTAAGATGGCACGATAGATTCAGTAAAAATGCTAAATTCACGCCAAAGGTTAATATTTCTTATCTATTGTACGCCAATTCTTTGCAAAACCTTCTCCGGTATGGCACCTTTATTAGAGAATATAGAATGTTTTGGTTAGACCATTCCCGCTGGTTTCTTTCCTTTTGAGTAGTTATTCACTTAATTCGATAGTGATAATCTTTCATTTCGCATATGTTTAGCAGTACGTGCCCCTAATTGTCGCGATTTATTTCTGGCATTTTCAGTGTTATACCATTTTGTGCATTTGATGTTTTATAACAAACATGCACTTTAGCCTGTTAAAGTCAGGTGTCGCTTAAACTGCATAGAAAATTTTGTATTTAAACATTTAGAATGCCTTAAAAATTATTTGGATTTCTTTTTTTGTTGTCATTTTATTTATAAAATAATTTTAATTTTTTAAGCCCGAGATACTAAACTTTCTTGAATATGATGTTTTTTATTCATTTTTCTTAATATTTGTGACTGAAAAACCGCTTATGTAAATTAAATTAAAATGAATTATCTAATTTTGGAAGGGTTGTAGGGGATGTGACTGAAACTTAACATTACCTTTGAGCACCTACAGAGCTAAATCCGGCCCTGCCAAAGGGAAAAACTTATTTGATACGTGTGATTGTGAATTTTCTGTACATATCAGCCTTGGCAATCTCTACGAAGATGAAAATCGAGCCAATCTTCCAGCATCGGAAGGGTTTCAATTTCACCTCTCTGCAATTTTCATAAAACAAAGCAAAAAATATCGTCAGTGGCGTTTACTCTGGCGATATCTTTCTTTTCCATCATCTGGAAATCAGAGAGCGTACCTTCTCTTTTTATCTTTTTAAGAGGAAAAAAAAATGCCAATCGTTTGAACTTAGTCGATTATTCGCGAAGAGGTCTCTAATTTCTGGTGCCAAACCGGTTCTCAACGGGATGCAGAGCAAAAAAGAGAGCAAGAGAGAGAGTTAAAAAAAAATGGTAAACTAGGAGGGGGAAAACTACCGCACAAACCCTTTAATTTATTTCTCATAAACCATCTATCTGCCTTATAGTAAAAGTAACTCTTTCCTTCCTTTTGGGTCGTGCAAAAGCAGGTTCATTTTGTAGCGAATTCCAGAGGATTGCCCGAAAGAGGCCTCATTTTGCCAAGGTTTAGTTGCGAAAGCCCTTCTGGGTCTTGTCCGTAACAGATATATGAGCGATCTTTTGAATTTGAAGAAAGAAAGAAGACCTTTCCTCTGTTAAAAATGAGTTGTCATACTGCAGGCCTTCGTTTTTACGAATTGTTTGTTTATGTTATACATTTTTATGAGAAGTCATGGTTGCCAAAAGAACTGTTAGGTCTCAATATATTTTATGATCCTACTTCTTTTGTACATTTAAACACTTCTTTTTTACAAAAAAAAAAAATCATTTTTTGTTTATAAAGATGGAACATTCTAATACAGGAATGGACAGACTTTTCGAGGGTACGGGCTACTTCTAATTTTTGCAAGGTGTTGTGATTCATCTAGTGGCGTAGGTGTGGTGAGCTATAAAAAAAGGTCTGTAGTATTTATTATAACTTAATAATAAATACGGAATATGTACTTACCTACATAGCTACAAACATAATTATAATAGCAAGATAACAAACATAATAATAATAATAATAGCCACAAATATAATAATATCAAAGGATGCATTTAATATCAAGCTATTCAAAATACTTTAAAAAAATAGATCATTTTCATTTAAAGTTAGTTCTAGTAGTTACAGTTAGTAGAAGACTTAGTCTGCATACTATCGGCCTATCTTGAATATCTCGGTATATAATTACTAACTGCTAATCTTGTACTGGATTCTAAATGATCGTCTGTGAAACGGGGACGATATGTTGTCTTAATTACATTCATCGTTGAAAATGCAGATTCACACATCTACGTAGAGCCTTAGAACGATATTAAATAATATGCAACTTTTTTTAAAATTAGGATACTTTACTTCGTTTATTATATTCCAAAAGTTATTCTTAGGTTCAGAACTACGTGCTTTTAAAATTATGTTATTTTGAAGGAGAAAAACTTCGTTTTCCTCAAGAGATAAAGAGAATATATAATTTATATTTTCAGTTAATTTTCCCGCATCAGCATTACCAAATAGGTAATATATGAATTTATCTATTGGTTTCTTTTAGTATGCATGTCTTTGGTCTTAGTAAAAGCGGCCGTTCCAAAATGTCTTGGCAATCCACCGATCGAACGCGATCTACTTACTGCCCACCTTTGTTCTAATAGATTATCCACTCACTTCCTTATGCATTAAGAGTTCTGAAATTTTATACTTTTACTTGTTCTTGCTCTTTTTCAGTATTTTCAGAAATACGTTATTACTCGATTGATTCATTGTGACTAATTTGGATTTCTTAGGTACATTTGACGGTGAATTTAAACAAAACTTGATTGCGATTTCTTTTTAACACTTTTATTAATGTTATATTAAAACCTAAAATAAAAAATGATAAAGAAAAAGTTTCTAAAGGGTGTTCCAAAATTAGCGCAAGATTTGATTTTGCCATTATTCGTGCAATAAAGTGTTGGCAATCCTATTAAAGAAACATCTGACAGCTAGTAGTTTAGGGTTAGTAAAAATCGAACGTTACGCTATAGAACAGCATGGTTTCATTGTTGAAGAATATTTCAAAAATAATGAAAGTCTGGCGGCCACAGTTAAAAATTTGAGAATTGGCCGCTTATATCGTGTTATTTAACACCATTGGATTCCTTTTTTTTATGCGATTATTTGAAGTCAAAACTCCATGCTAACTAGCCCAGAAGCAAGCAAAAAATTCATCGCTGTACCAACAATATTCAGCCATATTTATGCGAAAATGGTTATGTAAAATTTCGACAAAAGGGTGCGTATATGCCAGCAAAGTCGTGGAGGTCATTTCCCCTATGTGTTATTCCATACATAACCCTATCCTTTGTACTTTACCATTCAATAAAAATATAAAAATTTTAAGAAGAAAAAGCTGCGTTTTTTATTTAAATCAAATCTTGTGTTAACACGTTGTTATGTGTGTATCGCTCTATTCTTTTCTAACCCTAAACTATCAGCTGTCAAATGGCTTTTTTTAATAGGTTGGTGCAAAATCAGGTAAATTCAAATCTTGCTTTAATTTTGGGACATCCTTTATAAACTCACTGAAAAAAAGAAAATAATTTTTTTGAATGAACGTTTGAATAATAAATGTAAATCCCAAGATTTTTTTTTTAAATAAAAAAAAAAGTTCTAAACATTGATAAATTTTTTATTAAAATTACGGTTGTGATTGAAATTCCTATTCATTCCGAATATTTTTCACTCTTCTATAATTTTCATAATTTTGTTTTTTGACACATTCATCTTTTCGATAAAGAAATTATATTTTTTTAAGCATTACAAATAAAAATATGTTTTTAAAAACTCATTTATATTTATTATTCCTTTAGTCGTGACAAAGGGGAAGTTCAATGTTATGCCGAAGAAAGCAAAAAAAGTAAAAGAAATTGATAGGATGTTTATGATTCTTCACGAGTTCAGTAGCCACTTAGTTGGCGCCACTCTTTTTTGTTATTTTTCTTTCTTTAGATGGATTGTTTCCTCTTGTTTATACCTGGAATTTATTCGAAATACGTCTTCATGTTTAAAGATTATTCAAATCGATTTTCTATTCATCAATATATTTTAATTAAAATGAATACTTAAAAAAATATTACTAGTTTATTTAAAATAAATATTTTTATGTTATCCTGTAGAGGGACGAGTTTCATAATTTATAGTTTCATTTAAAGGTAAATGAAAAGTTATTTAATTATTTTCTAAGTTCCACATTTCACAAACACGAAAATACACGACACTCACTTGGAAAACAATTTAATAATGATCCCCATGAAGGATCATGGGAAATATATCTTGATGTTAATAAGTTATGCCGTCTGTTATATTAAAAGAGAAGGTAGTAGACATATAACCGCTACAGTCCTTTTTCAAATATTGGCTTTTTTTTTTTAAATTTCTTATTTTGTTTTTCTCTTTCTCCTCACAAAAGAATCAAAGAGTAGGGTCATAAAACTTTTTGCTAAATATGGGTGCGAATTGAAAACCTAAGAAGCCCTACCCTACATGGGAAGGCTGGTCGTCACGTTTTCCAAATGCTTTAAAACTTGACCTTTGCACTTTCCGAAGCATAAACAAGAAACTTTTATGTTCATTGTCTTGAAGGACTTGATGAAGGCATCATACATCCAATTCCGAATTTTTATACCAGGCTATAAAATGAGATGTCATGCCTTTCGAAAATTGGCATTTTATTAAACTAGTTTATATGTGTCAGAATTACGTCATTTTTTAAAAAAAATTTAAGTAGCAATTTCCAAATGCTAATTAGGGGATAAGGAGTGTTTGACTTATAATAATAATAAAATTTATAAATTATTATTGAATCTATGAGATTGGTATTGGTTGGTATGAAAATGACCAGTTTTTATATTTTCAATCGTGGACAATCACTAGCTAGATTATTATATGAAGAAATGTAAGTTTTTGCTTTGAACAAAATATAAATTACAAAGAAATACATGAAAATTCCAAAATAAGTAAATAAAATATAATTCCTAAAAATTTATAAAAGGAAGTTACAAGTGATAAAGTTTTATTATTAATTTGCTTTTATTATCATTTTCTTACATTTGATTCTTATTAAGATAACAATTTACACTTTTAAAAGGAAGTGTGTACTTATGTGTGCTTTTCAGATAAATCTATCGCACTTAAAGCCGTGAAATTTGACAAACAAGTTATCGTTATAAGGATTCAATATATTTCGAAGACCGAATTTTAAAATGTAATGTAGAAATATCTTTACTTTATATTTTGTGGGTTTTTTTAACGATTTTCTCAAATGTATTTATCGTTTGTATCGTTCTTAATAATTATGGGGAAGGACATCATTGTTTTTGCACCATCGAAGAGAACAAAGAGTTGTTGTTCTATTGAATTTTAAGAAATTTGTAAAAAATAATGTCTTTTCCCGAAAAATTTTAAGAATTATAACTAAAGTTCATGCGTCTGGGATTCTAATTGAATTAGCTATTCCAAATTTTTCAGATGATTATTTGAACAATTATCTTTTGTTTAAAACAAAAACAATCAAAATATCTTTATTTATCGCTTTGTAATTAACTTTTCCTGGCGAGTTCAAAAATTTTCTTCCCTGATCCACTAGAAGAAAGTTTTATTTCGTCTGATTTAGCAAGAACATCAATAGGAAATTAAAATTCTCATACAATTTCGATTTCTATCGTCTGCAGTTTGTTCACCAATGATATCATTGCCACAAAGGTAAATAAACGTAAAAAATTAATATAATTTTTTGTATTTCGTTTTCATAGTTTTATTTTATGTCATTGTGGTTTTGATTCCTTTGATATTTTTCACATCATGTGTCAGACGGTTTGGATTCTGCTAGTATTCTGCGAATAGCAGATGTTCGACAGGAGAATTCTTCATAAGATATTATTTTATAATTAACTCTTGTTATTTTTAAAAAATATAAAATGATCTGTTTGTTGATTTAAAAAAAAACAACTAATAAAATTCGGCTTTTTTTTTTTTTTTTTTTCCCAAGCCACGATTTGTAGTCAAAAATTGGGATTGTCGTTACATCTGTTCATATTGAACCTTGCCGCAGTGTGTAATAAATTCATTGCGTAATTTGACACTAACATGAGGGAGCACCCTCTATGTGGTATTTTCGGCGACGATAAATTTTGAATGCCTATGATCACGAACAATGAGCTTCTGCTTTACGTATTTGAATTGGGTGAAACTTGTTTTGACTAGTTACTCACCTAATTTGCTTGTGATATGGTATGGCTCAATTAATTTACATTTGAAAATTATTTAAAAAGTTATAGAACACGTTGAATGTAGTAATATGTAAAAGCAAGTTCATGGTGCATATGCTCGAGTCGTAACCTCTAATACTGGTAACTAAAACTTATAATTTAAAACACTTTAATCGCACCGGGTCATTAAATTCTCCTCCTACCTTGCCCCTCGGTCTTCACGCCTCCATAAGTAGAGTTTAAACATTCTCTCTATAAATCTTTCGCTATTGAAAACCATTAAATACATTTAGCCATAATGCATTAAGATATTTGATGATTGCCGCAACCATGCATATTCATTTATGGTTTTTATCTTAAGACTGTTTATCTATACGTTCAAGCTGAAGTGAAAGTTGTATTTTTCAGCTATTTAAATAGCATTGGTTAAATAAAAAAAAATGAAAAAAGAACTCTGAGGGCATGTGTGTTTACTTATTTGCTCAACCCATTTCTCTCGATTTGTGGACCATCAAATCATGAAAAACAAACAGGAGAAAGAGACACAACATCATGAAGCCAGATTCCAAACTGGTTTCTGTCTCATCAAGCAAAAAAAAAAAAAAAAAAAAAAAAGAGGAACTTCGACCCAAATGCACTTTGGCCCATAGAAGGAAAAGCGATTTGGATGAAAGAAGGGTGGGGAGGAAGGATCTCTCCTCTTCCAGTTCGAAATCGAACCCCCTCGAGGAACATTCTTCAGTTCAGTCCCCTCCCTCTCCTTTTTCGAAAGTACTGACTGACAGACGATCGCTAAAAAATGGAGGGGGGGGGGACAGAGTTCGAAACTATTCAGCTCACCGGTTTGTTTAGGAATTCTCGTATGATATATTTATATTTTTCAAATCTTTATGGTATTTGGAGTCAGTTACAAACTCATTAGACACGCTTGGGGTGCTCAATGCGAGGTCTGGTAAATGTCTAGAGGTATAATATATCTGATAGCATGTGGATATTTTAATGTCGAATGACGTGTAATCTGTTTCAGTTAACATCGTTTTCTGTGAAACTGCTTGCTCATCTACGCGGAACATGATATTTATGGTTATACATCAAACGTTGATGCAATGGAAATATAATTTTTTTTTTAAAGTATGAGTCATATATCATAAATCCTAATTTAAATCTAATTTATCTTCTGGCTTTGTCATTATAACTCTGTTTATGAGTCATTAAAAATTCATGGATGTCCGTGACCTTGGATTGAGGGCATGAGGAAGTTATAATTGAAATTCTTACTTTTCAGCCGGTCAAATATATATTAATATGAATAAAAGTCATTGTGGCTATGAATGTATGTTCCACACACCCTCTGTACGACTGGGCCGATTTTAACCAAATTTTGTATACATTTTTTTAAGGCAAGAGAAAGAATGTCATCGCTCTTTTCAATGCACTAAGGTTTAACAATATGTCCAATTAAGTAAAAATTAATCGACTTCTTGCCATTTTTCGTCAGTAACTTCGAGGCAAATTTTCTTAAAAGAAATAATTTAATAGCATCTTAAAGCTTAAAATTTTAACTTTTCCAAGTGATACGAAAATTCTTTTTGTGGAAATTTTTCTTTGAAATTTTAATGCAGACGATTTTGAAATAAGATACGTATAACTAATTCTGACCTTATCTTATCATTTTTTTAAATTTTTTTTTATATTATTTGTAAATTTCCATGATTTAAACTAATTCTTTAATGATGCCTAATTTAACTGCAGAAAGAACTGTGTTAGTCTTCATTTTCAAGCAATTATAAGTGGCCATCAAGTGATGTGGTATAAAAAAAGGGATTATGCATATTATAATAATTTATGGAAAATTAATTTTTACATTAAAAATATTATACATGAAATTCCGAGCAACGCCGGCTTTATCAAGTAGGTTACTTTCATTTTCGGATTCTGAAATCCTCCGCGCTTTTGCGCATGCGTGAGGATGCATTTATTTCGTCCTAAAAAGAGTGATAAAAAATATATTTTATTTAGCAATATATAATATTTACATTTAGCAATAGGGTTAATTCCGATTTTTTTCGCTGAATTAGGAGGCGTAATAACCGCTCAATCTAATACGTACCACCCCTTAACGAAGTGCAAGCGCCGAAAGTTCTAGTCTCGGGATCATGAAACGAACAATTTATGTAATTCTTTCAATTGTTATAATAAGGTATTATAATGTTTTAATATTACCAATGATATTTGTAAAAGGCCTATTTAATAAGCTTTAATATTAAATTGCTATTACTAAAAGAAACTGATAGCATGAATGTTTCCATCACGATGTCAGATTTAACGTGCACTAGATCCGCTTACACGATGGATCGTTAGTGGTATTTCGTTTTGAATCTATTGCGTGCCGAAGCCGAGACCTTACCACTACGCCACCGCTGCTCAGTAGACTAAATCAAATACGATTTCGATTAAATAAGAAGATATCAAGTGAATTGATTAATTCAAAGTAATGACGCATAACAGAAATGGATAGATTTGTTTATTCTCTTTCGTATCTGAGAACTGAATGTTTTGCATCATATACTACTAAAGTACGAGTCAATGGAAATTAGAATGGGAAAGTAAGTTATTTCATAATTTTATTGTCTTATTTCCTAATATTTATACGTAGAGAAAATTGAGTATAATTTGGTACTTGCATTTTAAATTCGGGGCGTATGGATAAAATTCTAATCTATCTTGAATAATTCAAACTATCTGGTTACTTGTGTTGTTATGACACACACCCACACTGTTCAAACTGCCTTTAATTGTTAAAATTACATTATAGGTGAAATTATTGCCAATTTTGAATTCTAGAAAATGGTTGAATTATGGACAACACGGCATGCTTTAAACCCATAACTGGTTTTGTTTATATATATATATATATAAAAAGTAGAAGATACCTTTCGTTTTAAGAATTTGCTGTTGTACTGATTTGAATAAGAATTGTATAATTTTGTATCATGTAAAATTTTTGTATAGAATTATACCATCTTTGAATGATTTAATTTCAACTTAACTCTTTGCTATCCGAAAAGCAATGCGATGTTTAATTATACATATATGAGTATAAGGATAGTCTGCTAGTATACGGTTTTTATAACAATCATTATCTAACAAGAATGTGAAATAATGCATATTTCAAAATCTGGACGTTGGACGTTGCAAAGGGCTGAAGTTTGAGAAACAGTAGGACCAGATTAAGCCTTATAAGGATGCTGGGGCAATTCAAATTTTGGACCCCAACTCCCCCCCCCCCCCCAGTTTCTGAAAAAAGGGTTTTTAAAAATTGATATTAGTTTAATCTCTATACAATGAACTCTCTCTCTCATTCGACTAGCCCGTCTTCCACGCCCCTTCTGAAACATTGTACTGGTAACGAGTCATTCTTTCCTATTAAAATTTGAAAACATCTCCTTTTTGTTACATAATTTGTATGTTTAATGTGTCGTTACTCAATATCTTAACATATTATTAAATCATACCTCACACTTAGAAAAATGCATCATTGTATAATTCACTGTTGTCTATATGATTCTCTATAATCCGACAGTTGTCCCAACCCATATATATCGGATTAAGGAAAATCTGTGTAAACAGTTTTTAAGAATTAAGTATTGTAACTGATTGGTATAACAAAATATTTACTTTCAGTTTCACCGTCAAAAGAGGTGGATTTAGTAACCCACGTATAAAAAAATTATGCTGAATTTTAAAAAGTAAAATTTAAAATAATAGTTAAAAGAAGTTATATGTTTGTTAAAGAAGTATACAACTTCTTTAACATAATATAAATACTCTAATTCAAAGTTTGCCAAAACTGTTGACTTGGGGTAACATTCAACCAGCCGCGAGAAAGATTGGGCCACGTTAGTCTGCAAACCAATTTTAAAACATGAAAGAAAAAAAAAAAAACCTTAAAATAATAAAACATTTACTTTCAGTTTCACCATCAAGAGAAGGGGATTTAGTAAACCATGCATAAGTTAAAATTTTGATGGTAAAAACATGTTTAAACTAAATGGTAAAAAGATTATACAACTTCTCTAACATAATATAAACTATCTGTTTCAAATTTGTAAAACAATCAACCAACTGTTAAAAAGATTACCATGTTTATATATAAACCAATTTAAAAACATTGAAAAAAAATTCTAAAAATGTTGCCCAAAACTTAAAAGATTTTGATTTTAATTTGAGTAAGTCAATGAATCTTATAAATCAAATGTAAATACGAAGTTAGTTTACACTACAAATAACGCAAAGAAATTTATTCGAAACTGGTGCCTATAGGCAATTGCCTCTTTTGCCTATTCGATAATCCGGTTCCAGTAATTCAATGCCCGCATGGCCTCGCCGGTTAAGGGGTTAAATAATATATATTAGTAATTCGCATGGACAAGTACGTATCGGTTTTTCCTGGTATAGGCCAAGCCATGAAACTTGTTATACGTCAAAATAGCATGAACATAAAGGTATGATTGGTTTATAGAAAGCATTTGGTTTTTATCTAAGATGAAGCAAAATTGAAAAATCATGACATTTCTTTCAGATCAGCCAATTTTATTGTATACTCCAGTTTGTTTATTTCGCAAGAAAAGCAGAAGGAGCACCCAGTTTTACTTTTTCCTCACGTTGACGGTGAAAGGTAAAGGACAATTTTTTATGCAGAGGTAAGCTGTTGAATGACCTGCTATTGCCATATTAAATCTCCTTCTTCTGTGATTTTGGCTATTTGCATTCGAAATGATGACATAAACACAACAGTTTGCTGCGGCTGAAATGGCAACACGAATAATTTGGCGGTTTCGGTGAAATACTTCAACTTTGGCCCATTGTTTGGCGAAACGGTTTGAAATTGCCTCTGTAGCCGAGAAATGCCGTTCGCCATCGGGAAGGTGATTTAACATATCACGAAGTTGTATTCTAATGTGTCATAATAATTTCCATTGCGCTATTTGACCTTGAGTCCTTAGGTGTAAACGCCAGCCAACCAATAGGAACACTGTAATATCATAATGATCTGTACTATAAAACTTTATGAATGCTTTTGGATGTGGGATTTTATTTTGTTTTTACCGAATTTTTTCTTTTTTTATGTTGGTCCTCTTTGGATATAAAATCATATCAAATGGCAGACCTCGAATTGGTTCTCAAGGTGGTTATGTTTATATTTTGTTGTAATTTAAATTCCATAAACAATCCAGAATTAATTTCTCGTTATGTTTAGCGTCAGGAAAAAGAAATCGCTAATGGAAACATGTCAGTCTATCTATATGTTAGTACAACAACTGTAAAATTCAAAGAACATGGTAGACAAAATTGAGATGATTATATCACCTGAATTATTGATCTGAATTAAATTTTGGATTAAGTTCGGCTTTGGATTGACTGTCTGTTGATCAGTCTGTAAGAATTCAGTTAACCACGTGGTCATCCTGGGCGGAACTAGCTGCCAATCATGTAAATATCATGTGGTCTCCCTGTTGATGTTAGTGTATATTTTTTTACAGGAAAAGGGAACTTGACTTGTGTGCTAGGGGCAGTGTGATCTCGGCTCTCTCCCGAGAAATTTTTTGTGTAGTTTTCTAGGCCTACTACACTATGGCGTAATCCTGTGCCTTTTGTTGTTGACGTTACCAATAAACCATATAAAAGACAACATGTGTCTTCAAATCATTTCACCCAGGAAACGATCTTCACTATCATTAAATTATTGTGTAATCAAGAAAGGCAGCAATAATTTATTTTCAAGTCTGCTCGTTCATGTGGGAATGCGGCGACTTCAGCTACTGAGATGAATTAAAAAATTTAGAATGTGATCTTTCTTATGCACCAAAAAGTAGATATGTGCTTCTATACTTTATTCTTTTCGCTTTGCTATGAAGTTAAATCTAAATTGAATCTGTTAGTCTACGAAAATGTCAAGAAAAAACTATCGTGGATGAACATTTTTTAAAAGCGATTCCATTGTTTTTTTTTTCTTTTGATGTATTTATTGGCTTAATTTTTACCGCTGCAGTAATTTGCAATTTAAATTAAGTCCAATTCTGTCTTTATTATCTTTTTGCTCTTTGTTAGATATTCTGTATATTCGTAATACTCCCCCCCCCCTCTCCTCCCCTAGTGGAATTTTTCAGCATTTTCCCATAAATAGTGTCAATTTGGCCCCGTTTTGTATCGATTGTTGGTATCCAAGCCTCCTATTTTATTTGTGCAGAAAATGCCATGCCAAAGACGATTATATTGCTAATGATAAGATTTTGACAAATATTTTTTTTTATTAATTAATCCTTTAAAAAGTTCTTTTGAGTTTATTGAAATTTATTGCATGTAATTACAGCTGTTTGTAAAATTCAGTTTTAGCAAATTAGTTTCTGTGCATGTGTAATAAAATATAAATTTAATGTGTGTCAATGTGAATTGATAATATATTAAAAATAAGAAAAGGATGAAATCATAAAAGGAGTTAACATGGATTGCTAAGAAATATTATATACTGAAAAGTTTATTTGAAAAAAAATATGCTGGAAAAAAAATCTTGAATATAATTATCACAAATAATTTGTTGGTAATTATAATTCTATCTGCCCCTCCCCCCAAAAAAGTTTCAAAAAAATTATTTTTTAACCGGTTAATTGTTTCAACATTCGGAACATTTCTAAATTGTGTCACAAAAATTGAGCGACGATGAGTATACTGGTCAAACTCAAAGTATGTGTAATATGAAATTACTTTTAATGTTTTATTTCAATAATCACATTTATTTACTTAAACTGGCATACATTTTTTGCCTATGAACGAAAAGAAACATAAAAAATTAATTTATTTTAATTTGCTGTTAGAAAATGGTATTGAACAAAGTGTGCTACAATGCATAATAATCTTTTATTTGTTCCTTTGATTTTGACTTGGCTTCACAATATTTTAAAAATCTTGAAATTTACGAATATGTTTGCATTTTTTACTAAAATTGTAATTCAAACTGCAAATGGTCACTACTTATTACTCCTGAATTCGTCATAACGCAGTATGTACTTTTTCCTTGACGGGTATACTCGTCAAAAACAATTAGCTGGTTAAAAACTTCTCTTTTTTTATTTCATCTGGTTAAACGTAAATGATCTGTTATTCCTTAGAAATCTCTACAAGGATATTGTAAAGAACCTCTTAAGTACTCCCTATCTTATCTTGACATATTTATCTCGCCATAAATAAGTAAATACAATGGCTAGAAAACTCTGCTTTATTTCTTTTTAAAGTTTCATTTGGTAGGAGGGAATGGAGGGGGCAACTACCATGCATGTTAAGATTATTCTTAAAACGTGACATTTTTGAAAAGGAAAGAGGTTTTTCTCTGCTATTATTGCATTAGTTCTCAATAGGAAGATAAATTGCCTTCATTCTGGTCACTTAGTTGCGTCAGCGCGGTGTGAAGGTGAAGACATGCGAATCTTGATGAACATGAAGGTTTATCTGAATCGCTGATAGGCGGACCGCGAAAGCAAATAAACACGGAATAACTAACTGATAAATGCTTCATTTTATTTTTTTGTTTATTGAAGCGTTTCCCGTTAATCTCTTGATGGATTGTCCATTCGGCCTCAAATATTCTTGATGAAAACATTTCTTCAAGTTGCCCGATTAAGAGGGTCCTAATCGACCTTAAGATCTTGTTCTGTTTGTTTATTTTCTCCACGCGTGATTGAACTGCATGGTTTTGTTACTTTAATGGTGGCTGTGAGATTAAATTGGATATTTAAGGCAGGAGAAATGTGGTATTTATGAACGTAATTAAAAAATTGGATTTATTTTAAATTTCCAGCAATTTATGCTTTTCTAATTATTACTACTAAATTTGTTGTATATTGTGAGTACGATGACTTTTTTTTTTTTTTTCATCGCTCTATAAATGTAGGTGCTGGTATATGTATGTTGTAATATCCTAATCAAGATCGATCAATTAAGAGAGTGGCGTAAAAATTCTTTTATTTGCAGCTTTATATATGTCCAAAAAGCAACTTGGCTCCAGAAATCCACCGATCTTTATCGGGTGGATCCTAACGCTGAAACGCGATTCACAAGGAGCTTCTCAAAAAAAGCAGGAACAACTTCTCCGGATACCCGACGTCTCTCCGAATTCCAATTCGAGGCCCCTCATTGCTTTCCTCTCTGAATTCAATAAACCAAAAATACCACATTTTTTCCCGTCAGATATCCGCCTCGATTTTCTCATTGATAAGCTGGAGTTCCCTATCACCCAATAGCTGCTCAGCAATGTCTCTTTAATAGTCTCCACACGATCATGGGAGTTTCTATTGAGGATCCAACTTTGTACTGACCTATATCGAACACATGTTAATTATAATCAATTCACACCTAACACCGGCTGAAGTTCTCCTAGATTCGACACAATAACAACGGTTGCTGTTGATTATAGTTTTTTGATGATTTGAGGTGTCTCCTTCATAAGGGAAAGAAAGTTTAGCATTTGGATGTCTTGACGTTCTTCTCCCTTGAAGATATGATGGATCTTTTTGAAACGACGAGCCACACATCTGTGTCTCCTCACCTGAATATAACAAATGACCAGACACAATGACTGTACTAAGGGAAAGGATCCACATCTAAAGGTCCGTATGCACTTAATTATGTGTGAGAAAACAGGCGATGTTGCGTCTGGTTGGAATGCCAATTATGTGAGGAAAAATGGGAACGTTACAATGTCCGTTTCTTATTGCTGTGCACCGAGACTATTGGATATATCGGGACCAAATTTATCACTGTAATGAATTAAAATACGTGGCTATGAATCCTTTTTAAAATTCGCATTAATTTATTTATATGCGGTAATTCCGGGTTTTTTCAAACTTTTTATATTCATATTCTTATTGGAAAATTTTGATAAATTCTGAGCTGTGAAAAATACAAATCAAAGTATCCGAAACGGAAAAACAGGACAAAAAAAATTGGCAAAGTAAGAAACGCAGATCAGAAACAGCGAATTGATAATGCGCAAGGTGGACAACTCATTTGCAACAAAATGTTTTTTAAAAAAATTGCTGAAGAGAGACTTGAATGTTGAAATGAAACCAGAACGGAGGCTTTAAAAGATTGAAGAAAAGCGAGAACGCAGACTTGAGTTAAAAAAAAAAAAAAAAAAAAAAAATCAAGAGCGGTCATATACGGGATCAGATTGAAAGAAAATCTGACAGTCTTGATTGTGTTACTCTAGATCCTGAAACAAACTTTAATATATACAGTTTTATCCAGATTGCATTCTCTGCAATTTCAGTCACATGATAAATGCTACTATGTGTTTTAATTAAATTATTTCTTCGCCTATAAAGTAACTTGAATTGTGCTCTATTTATCCCAGTGCTGTTATTTTTAGATATAAATAGGAATCAAATTCTTTCGATAATATCTTATACATACCTGTTAATTAAATATCATTAATTTTATAATTATCAAGATAAGAACGAACGATTATTTAAAAAAATCCGTTTCTATTGACAATATTCGTATTCGGGACTGTTCTTGAAGCGATTGTTTTCTGAAAACCATTCCACCCTAAACATTTAATCAAAATTTAAATAAGTCCTAACAAAATGATATTCAATCTTCCAAATTTGGTATTTATTTTTCATAACTGAGGAACCGTGACCAAATACTTGATAAAAGTTTGCGAATTTAATTTTTTAACAACAAGTAGGAGGTAAAAAAAATCTTGAGTGAAGAAATTTTGGTCTATATTCTAGATAAATGTATATCAAACGATTATTTACTTCTTCAAAAAGCACTTTGTTATTAATGGTCCATGGCAGCTGAAAATAAAAGAATTGTTTTTATTTTGCGTGATGAGACTTCTCCGAAACGCATTCGATCTCCAATTCGATACATCGCAATGAAAGAAGTGTGCGTCACTTGAAACTGTTCCATCGGTTACGGCTCATCGCCCTGCTCCTCCTAATGAGCGTGTCGTAATTTGTCCGACAGTCCCGGCCTTGCCACCCTTTTGTTTCTTGCCCTCTATTCAAGATGAGTGAGTCATCTAGTGATGTCTTTCTTATTTAGAGTTGTTGCAACACTTGTCTCGGTGATTTTTTTCTTTTTTCCCCAAGGCAATTCAAGAAACTCATTCCCGTTGATTTGATGAAATAGTCGAGACGATTATTAAATCAAGAGTTCTAAGTTCAAGAGAGAATAGACATATAAAAAAGATTTTTTTTTCTTTTTTTTTTCTTTTTTTTTCTGAGCTGCAATAATAGTAGAAGGTGTAGAAATATTGGAAAAATCCAAAATAATTTGTCTGAATTGAAAGCAAAATCATGATTATGATTAAGAAGATTTTAATGTAAACATCTTGACAATCTAATAGTTTTTTTTTTTTTTTTGAATTGGAAACATTCTAGGAAATTCTAAGCTTCCCTATGGGAGAAAATATTGGGGAATAATACTTTATATTTAGTGCAATTATATCGCATATCATAAATATTCTGTATCATTTTATTTGTGTTCGAGTTTCCATTCACAATGCTATTAAATTTAATATCATTCTTAAAATATTTTTATTAACATAAAAAAAATAAGTAGCTTTCGTTAGTTTCTAAAAATCGTTTTGTTAATTTAATCCTTAAAAAAATGAGATTTGAAAATCGTTTGGTACTAGTGATATTTTCATTTTAATTATATTGATTGAAGGATTTTGTGTATTGTTAACATTTTAAACGAAAGCATTTCATACATTTAAAATGTATTTTAAAAAGTTTATGCATCTATTGTTTCAACCCGTTAATATCTGGGTTATCAATTAATATTAAATGAATTGAAACTGGGAAGAATTTTTTTTTTTTAGATTACTTTATATTTATTGCCATTCCAATTAAATATCATGAATTGTATTATTTTATTTGCCTTCGAGTTCCCATTCGCAATGTTATTAAATTTAATATCATTCTGCAAATCTTATTAACATAAAAAAAATAATTTGCTTTCAGTAGTTTTTAAAAATCGTTTTGTATAATTTCATCTTTCGAAAAAAATATGAGATGTGAAAATTGTTTGGTGTTACTGATAATTTCATTTTAATTAAAATTTGATAACGAAATAATATTTGATAACGAAAGCATTTCATACATTTAAATTGTTTTTATAATAGTTATACATGTACTAGCTGACTCGGCAAACGTTTTTCTGCCTTATAAATTATTTCTATTGAATATTTTGGTTGTTGATGAATGGATTGTAAGTGTGTGGGGATGGGATCTATGACAGAAAGAGGAATGGAGCACTGTAGACGATGATCGCCGATAGAAACAAAAAAACACCATTCATTTTCTCAATACAATGTATTTCATTAACATAACGAACATATACATTGTTTGATCGCTTAACAATTAAACGTAAAGTGAAAAAAGTAATATTTTTGTCCTAAAGTATAAAAATGAAATAAAGAAAATCAATATTCATTTCGAAGAGCAATTGAGTGTACGATATTTTTCTCACTTCTTCTTTATCCAACACAAATAAGCTCGATAGTTTGCCCACGCGAGAACATACCATGTGTGAAAAACATGGTGTGCCCAAATCTAAGCGGCAAACAGATATCGTTTGGCCATGCGACTTATTGATTGTCACTGCGAATGCGAAGTTAATAGGAAATTGAACGCGTTTGAATTCGATTGCCACGTCCGTGAGAATCATTGGAATTCGTGGCAGCAAAACATTTTCGGCTCGGAATTTGCCATTCAAAATGGTGGCTTCGATAACGTTTTTCATCAATTTTTTAATGGTCAATCGCTTGCCATTGCACAGCCGTGGAGGGTTCAAATTCCGAAGTAAAATAACCGGAGATCCAACTTTCAGTCTTAGAAAGTGTGATGACATGCCTGGCAAATCCAGAGAGTTCAAAAATTCTGTTGGATAATTTACAGCTTCGTTAGCATCGCAAACTGTATCGATCAATTTGTAAGATACCAAGTCGCCTGGCAACGACTGCTGTATCTTGAAGTTCAAATCGTCGACGTCCACATTTTTTGCTACCAAAATGGCTTTCTGCCAACCACGCGTGATGTATGTATTTTGCACGCTCATCGGGAAATATGCGGTCAGTGAGAGCATTTTGTGAATCAACGATAGTGCAGAAATTAGTGGGAAATTTTATGCATCCAGTATTTTATTAGACAACAACTTTTTTATCGCCGATATCTAACAATTGGTCTGAGAATGTGTCAGCAGATGGATCTTGTAGCATTTGGACGCGCGTGTTTATTTTTAGCTGGACTGTTTCAACATTACGTCACAGTGGCGATGATTTCAAGCAAGCGTTGATCTCATCAGCATACGTTGAACGTGGAATGACGGGATAGGAACGCCCTAATTGCCTGGAGTTATGAAATATACTTTACGACCTATTCTCATACTTCCAAACACCCATAAGAAAATTCACGAAAATCGGTCGAGCCGTTTCGGAGGAGTACGAACACAAACACCGTGACATGAGATTTTTATATATTAGATAGTTTCAACCCATTAAACGTGAGGTTTATCATTTAATATAAAATTGAATCTGGAAAGATTTTTTTTTTTTTGTTCTTTAAATTATTTTAGATTTATGAATGCGAATCCTCATTAGTTGCCAGTGATTAAATTTAATATCATTCTTTAAATCGTATTTATAACAGAAAAAAATGACTTTCAATAGTTTTTAGAAATCGTTTTGTATAATTTAATCTTTTAATTAAAGTATGAGATTTGAAAATCGTTTGGCCTTAGTGATATTTTCATTTTAATTAAAATTATATGGATTGAAAGATTTTTTGTATTATATTTTAAACGGAAGCATTTCACATAACTTAAACAATGTTTTTTTTTTAATAATAATGCATATCTAGTTTCAACTTTTTAAACGTGTGATTTGTCATTTAATATAAAATAAATTAAATCTGGGGTGATTTTTTTTTTTTTTGAAATTTAAATCATTGTAGAGGATTCGTATTCATATTTTTTCCCAAGCGAATGATTCTTCTGAAATGCTTCCAACTTTGCTGTCAATCTCAGTTTTCTAATATAAAACTTCATGTTATATAATCGAAAGAGTCACATTCATCCAGTCAAACATTATTGCATCCGTCTATTTCGAGAAACACCTCCAGTAAGCTCCGCTTTTGATGGCTTGTATATTTTATATGACCGGTAAGATAAGATAGCAAACGGGGCGTTTTCCAGCAACTGGTAGGATAGGAATACCGATGTTGTTGCGGAAAGCATTCCCGCTGTTTTCTGACCGAAAAAAAGATGAATTTTGACACCGCACGTGTCGGTCAGGACGACAGTCCTCAACGCCAAACGACAGAAAGATCAAGTTAAAAATGATTTTTTTCCCCCTCCCTTTTTCTCCGTTTTTTTATAGACTCGCATTAAATGTTGTTACTATACTTTAATTCCCCCCCCCCTCCTCTTCAGTCTATTGCATCAGACGATTTGATGGTCTAGAGGCGTATATGATAGAATGAACACGTGTTTTTTCCTAAATGGGAGTGTCGGGAATCGTTTATTGAGAAAAGGAGGCCACTTCTTTGTAGATATCTGAGGGATATATTGCGTCTTGTAACATATTTAGTTTAGTGAGGTCGTTTTTTTTTTTTTTTTTTTTTTTTGAATTTCTTGAAGGATCTCGATAGTTATTCCGAAAAATTACTCTTACACTAGGCTTTATAATAGATTGTTTTTCCTTTATTAATGTTTTTCCCAATAGAAACCCTTTTTATTTGGGGGTGAGGGGTGCAGTCAGCTGCTTAGCAAAATAGAAAAAGGCTCCTCTCCAACCCCAAGTAATCTAAAATGTTTCATAACGGAATTTTTTTTTGTTAGACTTCGGTATTTCATGAGAAAGTGTTTGTTTTGATTATTCCAAAATGGTAACATTGATATGACTTCTTAGTGAGGAAGAAGTGAAACATCTTTACAACCTTACTCATTAACGCATTGTTTTGTCTTGACCTCATATTAATTTCTATTCTTCGTAATGTAAATAAATAAAATAAAACGGAAAAAATCTTTATTTTTTCTTAAGTGTTCGATAGTGCCTCGATTATTTTGATATTCCAATACCTTCATCGTACCTTTTTTACTTTCTCGTATACATAGCATAGAGAAAGGATTGTAATCGTCAAAAGATTCGAACGCGAGAGTTTGACAAATCTCTACGTTTTAAAAACTCCCTGGGTTCGAAAAACACATTTTTGGAAAATATCCGCTTGTCTGTCTGTCGTGACTAATATAACTCAAAAGCGATATGAGCTAGAGGGTTGAAATTTGGTATATGATCTTTACATCAAACTTGCAAATTTCTATGTAATTTTGAGTAAAATCCGCTCTGATGGAGACCGTCTGTCCAGCTTTTCGAATATGAGTTAACATATAACTACAAAAAAAGGCTACATTTATAAGATACGGTACACAGATTTGATATCTATAGTGTAGACACTTATCAAATTTTGAGTCATATTCAACTAAGGGTTGACTGTCTGTCGGTCTGTACTTGATGACACATGTAAATGCGATAATTCAAAATGACTTAATATACCAAATTTGGTACGGGATTTTGAGATTACACGTACAGTTTTGTGTCAAATTTTTGTTTCAATCGGTTGAAAAAACGCCTAAAATACATGCGATTTCTGGATATTATCAACCGCATGCCAGCGATTAATCGCCAATAACTCGCCAAGGATGATCCGATAGATTCAGTAAAAATGCTAAATTCACGCCAAAAAGTATTTCGCGACTGTTGTCTATTACCATGTTCTAATTTGTTCCAGTATGCGTGAAAGTTTTAGGTAGGCTACTTCCTCTGGTTAATTTATATAAAGTTGAAAATTAAATTTCATTTTGAAATTAAATAATTTTTATCACAATATTGGTAGCCAAAAGGCTGGTTCCTATATGTCTTGGTATTTCTCTGTCTTAGATGCAGTTAACAGTATTTTGATACCTGATATTTATTATAATAAATATTGCATTATATTGGTATTTATTCCTTGAAAAAAATTCAAGAAAGAAATATGATGTATGATTATTTCAAAAATGTTATTCCAATGCTGGTACTTAAATTATCGCTTAGCATTTCTAAATTAATGAAAAATTAGAAAATTTTGACAAATTTATTATTTATTAATATTGCCTACCATTTTAAAGCATACTGTGACGTCTCTTACGAGTAATTAATAGTCAACAACCTTTCAGTGCAATATGTTTTAATAAGTATTTAATTGCACACATCACAGGCACACATATATATAAAAGATATAAAGTTATTTCAACATTAAATGGGCCGTTTGTCAACAGTCTTCTGAGGCCATATTCCACGACACACTTTAGGATCACTGCTCATTTCCTAACTGTCGGGCAGCCAAAAGTTTCTATGAATTCATGATCATCGCATGCTTCTTCGTTGAAAACTATATCAAGTGACTGCTAATACGCAACCGAAATCTCCCATTTCGTCGATGGGAGTTCACTAGGTCAGCATCCCTGGGGGAGGGGGATGGGGAATGACCTGATCGTGACCCTGTCGTTCGAAGGGGGGGCTGGCGCCTTGGAATTCCCACCGTTGGATTCCCAGATCCTCTCTTTGGAAGAGGATTCGAGGAAAGACCTTTCACTTGTTTTTATTACCCTGTTGTTCTGCGGATGGCGTTCAGGGTGCGAATGACTCTTGCTGTGACTTCACGCTGTGTTTGCAAAACACGAGCCGGCTCTTGTGTCATGTCCACTGATAAGCCACTAGAACTTGATTGACTTGAGCGTGATTACCCCGGAGGGAGTGTGCTGTCATGCATTGCCAGAGCCGTTTGTTGGTTGAAGATTTGCAGAATCACGACCGTCTCCAGGCGAGAGAGGCTTTAGCATATCTAAGTATGGGATCTCTATTGGCTCCGGGCGAGTGTTTTAACGGCTCCCTTCTGAGAACTAATTTGACTGTTACGATGTCGTGAGATCAGATATCATGGGATTCGTCTCTTGACTATAAAATTAAAAGCGTGCTTTTTAATAATTGCCTTGCTTTATACAGTATGACATTTCTTGATATTTGCAATTTTATGTCTTCACTATTACCTTATTCTTACACTTTTCAAAAGGCCAGAGGAATAGCGATACAAATCGTTTTCCACAACAATATAAATCGCAGAAAAATATTTTGACTTAAATTTCGGGAAATCATTAAGAAGTGTTGTAAAAGGTGGGGAAATGTTAGAGAGGAATATAAAAGCGAAGGAATACTGTATTTCTTTTTCGAATATCATTTTTATAGGATGATTCAAAAGTTCGGGGTAACTTTAAAGATTCGTTAGTACGAGAACAATAGAAAGGAAACCGATTCCCCCCCCCCCAATCAGTTTAATTGGGTGCAAAGTTTAAATCCCCAGATGTTTCTGCAATATAGGAGCGATGCATAATATAGGATAATGGACTGCAGGTAACCGATTCCATCTGCAACGTTCTATCTACCCCGAACTGACCTGTTTGTTACTGGATATGTATTATTTTGGAAAACTATAAAAAATGTACTCTAAAATTAAGTTGGCATTTTCTTTTGACGAACGCAATTGAAACTTTTACGCGCCATTTCCGATCTCGTCGACCAAATCAGTGGCATAGCAAAAGTAAATGGCGCCTTTGACTTACTAATTATTTTCGCCCTCACCTCCTCCCGATTTCATTCGTCGACTTCTGGTCTTAGAAAAAAAAAATTAACCTAAAAGTATTGCCTTCATAAATCTCAAACGCTCATTGTGATTTCTTTTTTTGTGCACCCCTCCCTTCGACACTGTACCGCATATCATATATTATATTAGTTCCCATCCATCTCTGCAAACCCAAACCATCATGGTGGGTTTGGACTAACTGCAACATTTTTACCGCCCTCATCGAAGAAAGTGCGCCCTTGCCCGTCTGGTATGCGAGTGAATTTCGTCTGTCTCTACTTGCTCTTCTTGGAAATAACTTACCAACTACCTGAACCGCCCCGAGTGTGACGCTGACCTCAGAGGACCTTCCTTGAAACCCACGCAACGGAAGTTGGTTCACAAAATAATGACACGGTCGCGCAGTTCGATTTCCGCCCGGTCAGCAGAGGTGTCATTTTCGATTTCAGATTTGTTCTTTCCAGTGTCCTAGCTAGGAACACATATATAAATTCTTTTGTTCTCCATCTGGTTGGATATTTAGTTTTGAATAATGAATGTAGTATTTATTATTAAAAATGTGCATTATTTCGAGCAATCTGGCTTGGCTCGAGATGTTTCTTCCCCCTTATTTTCAAATAATAAAATATCATAAATCTTTCTATAGAATCTTGCTTTTACTTCAGTATTTGTGAATGAAATTACGTTTGGAGTTCTCGATGACGGTACACTATTTTGATATTTTTTTATAACTTATTTGTCAGGTAAATGATAGCTTTATGTGCCAACTTCGTCTATTTCGTAAATTTAATTTTGTTTCCATTTGAATATCTCTAGCTGATATGGAATTGGTGAAATTTATCTCAAACCAGTGGCTTGGTGACCGGGACCAAAGAGGAAAAGGGTAGATGCCCCTGGAATCAGTGTTAAAGAAAAGCCATGGAAAAATGTTATTTGTAATTGAATGCTTTTGTTGCTTTTAAAAGTGAAATATCACGAAGGGGCGAAAAAGTATAGTCAGTTACACTCCCTATTTCACTGTTTCATGCTTTATAAAGTTTTCAATAAAATGGAATACATACTTTCTCATAAATGGGGTTTCAGTGAAAATATTGTGAAAAATTGTTTATTTAAATTGTCTGTCAGTTTACTATTCGTTTCAGTATTCTGAGACGACCACTTTTCGACGGTTCTATCTCACTAAGGGGTGACACGGAAGGATGTGCTTCATTTTCGAAATTGATTTTATTGTTAAATGCAAACATTTCCTCTCGCCCCTATTCTGCCGAATTAAACCCATCCTGACGCATGCGCAAAAGCGCGGAGGATTTTAGAATCCGTTGGCAAACCATAAAAGTTCTAGTTATAGGAATGTGCATGGAATTTCTAAAGCTCATTATTTTTTAAATCTCGGTTGAAACTAAAGTATCGAGCTTCCTTGTGTGTGACTTTATTTGTTATCATTTCCCAACATTAAAAAAAAAAAATCTGAGATGTTTTTCTTTCGATTTTCACGTATATTTCCCCAATACGGCGTGTTTTGAGTTTGGCTTCATCGTGTTCTGAACAGAGGGATTGTCTAAACAACAAATTTGAGATAACTAGGAACTAGATATCTCAAAAGGAAAAAAAAAAAAAAAAAAAAAAAAAAAACAGAATCCGATTAGGGATTGTCTGCCTTGAGATAACCTTTAAAATGGTCCAAAGTCAGCTGAAGTTGCGAAATTTGACTAAATTTTATAACTCGGTATGTTTTAGTTTTAAAAGGATGGATTAAAAAAATATTTAGTGTGCCTGGAATATTTTACTAAATATGACTAATAGGACTGAGAACCTGCAAAAAATAAATACATCAATTTCATAATTTTTTCGAAATTAATTTTATTGAATCAAGCAATGTAAAATATAATTCCGTGTGACATTTTAAACATTTTTTCTACTGAAAGTTCATGCATGTTTGTAACAGTTTAGAAATTGATTATTGGAACACGAATTGAGTGAACAACCTGTAAATGTAAGGTCTATCTGTTAACGTTAAAATTCCATTTTTGACCAAAAGTCAGCTTTTTTTTTAATGTTTTATCTGAAATGCTGTTCATTTACCTACTCAAAAGTTTTTATTTAATGTCTACAATAATTAAAAATGAAGTTAAAACATTTTAAGGCATTAACAGAATGGAATATAGAACTATAAATACTACTATAAATAAGATTTATTATTATTTTTTGAGTTATTTAAAAGTTATATTTTCCTACTGCATTGTTTTTACCATATATACCGTATATATTATTTTGAAATATTTTCAGTATGAATTTCCTTGTTTTTGATGGCATTGTTGCAAATTTAGATAATTCCGAATTAATAAAATATCCAGAGTTTTCCAATGATGCTGTAATTTCTGACAATAAACGCATGAAAAACATTTAAATCTTATTTGTGATAAATATTGATCGATAGCAATACCTTCAGTTTAGTTATCGTACATTTTCAAATTAAAAATATTGAAAAACTTCAGTATTTGCTGGTACCTAACTGCATAGAAGATCACAATACGTACCCATTAGAGTAAAGGGGGGAAAAAGAAAATAAAAAAATATAATTCTTAAAAAATAATTGAAGAAAAAGATAGAATAACATACAAATCTAGGACGTTTTGAAGAAAAATCCTTTTTTCATTTCATTAAAATTCAAAACAAAAGCTTTAATCCCAATTTTCTCAAAATTGCCTATTGGGACACGACAAAAAAAATTATTCATTTTTTTTAAATACGATTATTAAAATTTGTCAGAAATTTATCATTTATGATATTGTCTAGGGAATGAACCCAAATACAAATGCAATGATGGACCATTGTAAAGATATGCTTCTTTCAAGTTTTAAAATTTTTTTTCTCAAATGTCTATAATTTTACTCTAAAACTGTCATAATTTGCAAGAGTATTGAGTTACACCCAAACTTTTGCTTCAATTTCTAACCAATAAACCAATGATTATATCGTATTTTTGCAAAAGCATGGTTGAAAAGAAGAAACCTTTGAAATTAATTTCAATTTATTATACACGGGAGGCATATTAGTACATAGAAAAAGCGATAAAAGATGCATCAGTTTACAGCAACGACACTAGAAAGACAGGAGATAAATTGTTTTCTTTCAATGATTTTACCATGAGATTCTGATAAGAATTTCATTTCCACGTGTCGATTTAGGCTACGGAATCTTGGATATTTTTTTAAAAGATGTGCAGGTGATAAAGATTTTTTATCCCTTCGTTTCTGATGTGGAAATCACGGAGTCGGCAATTTTATTAAGCGCGTGTTAGAAATAATTAAATAAACTTGGAACTAGATCAGGAAATAAGAGAACATTTTAGAATGAACTTAACATGGACTAATTTAAGATAAAATTTAGGAGATTAATTAGAATTCAAATTAAATTAAGAGATATCATCCCGAAGAATATACCATTTCGGTCATTTATTTCTGATCGAGAGCGTTTGAAAAAAAGTCAAACATTGGGCAAAAAATTGTAATTTTTCTCAAATATTTAGAAAATAATTAAATAACGAATTAAATTTGTACGATATATTAAGTTTTCACATAATATCATTTGAAAATATAGTGACGAGCGCCATCTGCTGGTCAACAGGTGTTGATGCTTGTTAGACGAAATGCAGACGAGATGGGTCTGAACGAAAGTCAAGACGTGTGAGACGGGACGTAACATGTGAATTAATCCTGCGACGTATTCGACGAAATCTATTTAATGTTCATTTCTTTTGTTAATGTAATTGTCCATCCTAAATGTAATTAAATGTGCGTGATTCTAAATAGTAGTGATTCCTGAGTCCTACATAAATATTGCTTCAAATACAGTATTTAAAAAAGGCAGTAGTGTCAGAATATCTTAAATCATTAAGGCATGTAGATAACCCACAAAACTAGTAATAATGTTTTTTTTAAGACCTTTTTACAACGTTTTTATTCGTTTATTTTTATGTGGAAAATCTCGTCGTTCTGTATCTGAATGATATTTAAAGGAGAATAAGAAACATTTTTCTTTTTGTCTCTCTCTCACTTTTCTTCCTTCCAACACCTGTATCATTGAATAATTCAACAAGTTAGTGGCACCATGTCCTGTTTTGGCTGCGAAACATAATCCTCCTCTGGCTCTGCTGCAGATCGGCTGTTATTCACTTGAAATTACTGTTATCTTTCTGTGTCATTGTTCCAGCTATTCAAATGGACATGCAGCGTGAAACGGGTCGGTTCTTAATGTGATTTAAAGCAGTGTGTTTGAGATGTTTTATAATCCCCGGAAACTGATCTTACATGTTAATGACGCAACTGAAAAAAAAAAAAGACCGTTTTTGTTGCGGCTTAAAAAAAAAGTGGGTTTAAATTAATAGACGTAAATTAAACATTGAAGGAATGTTCTAATTGATGTGATATAATGTAATTACTTTGTATTTTAATTGTGAAATAACAAAATATCAATTATGAAACAATATTTTGAAGATTTATTCGATATTTTAAGTCTGTTAAAATATTGGAGTAATGTGTATTGTTGTTAAAGAACAATTTTTGAAAACGTTGTTTTCAAAGTATACTAAAATTAAATTTCAGTGTAAAATTCTGGCATGAGTAAATAATATAGAAAAAGGTGAATTTTCAGAATCGAAACCTAAATTACATTTAATATATTTAATCTCTTGCTAGTGATTTATTTACTTGAAATACCAATCATATTCACGGGAACAAGATTTAGACAAAAACACATATTTTAAGGAGGTATTTTACTTTTTTAAAAAAAAAATTATTTCTCGTGTTAGGGGAAAAAATCGCCTTATCGATGCACAAAATTTTAAATATAGAAAAAGAAAATTAGTTATATATTAGTTTACACAATTTTAATCAAAATTTAAGATATAATACGTTTTTAATGTGATGCTTGTTAATACATTTTTCTCATTATAAAATCGTTTTCACTTTATTTACATTTTGATTTCAAATTTTAATGCACTGTTCAAAACGAATTTCTAATTTTACCCTCTTTATGAACAATTAAAACATTTTTATTGACATTAATGGATAATTTGAATTAATCTTTTTTCAAATTTATTATCAGATAGCGCTATTAATTTGTGACAGATATGAATTAAAATCAATATATTTATTTTACGAGTTTCCAAACTTTCAAACAGCGGAACCATTTTTTTAGAAACCGAATGAATATTTTTTGAAACGAACAGCATACATTCTTTGCGTTTGAGGTTTTATGGGCTAACCAGGAATTTTGTGAAGGGGAAGAAACCCGTTGTTATTATTAAATAAATTCTACAAAATATATTTTTAATGTGTGGATTGATGAAGATTTTGTGCCCCAAATCGGATTTTTGCAAATTGTGAAAAAATAGATACATATACATCTTGTTGCGACCCATAGTTTAGGAACCTCTGAGTTTTAAGGCAATTATGTTGTGAAAATATTTATAATATTTGTTTGTTGGTTTGTCATTCTGAATGCATAATTGCAGAATATTTATTCTTTTAATATTATTTTTTAAATAAGATGTGTCTTAAAATATAAATTTAGGGCTGTCAAGGTTTTAATGAAATTTAATTAACAATTGAACAAATTATTCAGACGGCGTCTTGGCATAGAGGTAGCGCGTCTTCCCCGTGATCTGGGCGTCCTGGGTTCGAGTCCCGGTTTGAGCATGGTTTTTCTTCCGTTCTATCTGTGAGGTGTGAATGTGCCCTCCTTAAAAAGGGGTTGTGCAAGCGAATGAGAGATGCGTGAGTAGCAAAGTCGTTCTCTTGGCCCTAGTTGGTGCTACTAAAAAGACAAGAGACGCTCCCCCACCGGCTTAAATCGCTGTCCTCGTAACAGCGGGCTTGTCCATGGCAAGTGCCGTAAGAAAAAACAACACAAATTATTCGAAGCAATATGGCAAGTCAATTCTCCAAAAAGGCTTTACCTACCTCAACACTGAACTAATCCACTGTGTTATCAAATTAATAACAGCATACACGTTACGCAAATATATTGTTATCAACCAGTTATTATCAATTTCATATTCATGTCGTTTGTCTGTGAAGTTGAGGAACAAATATCAAATTCAATGTATGTTTTAATTCATATTTTTTTCACATTTTTTGATCGAATCCTGTTCCATTTCGCCCACGCCAGCGTTTTTCAATTCGTGTCAAGGATTTCAACTGCGTGAAGGTTAAACGGAAAATCAAGATCAGGTCATCGCTCCATTCCACCTAATGAGACGATGCGACACTTGGCGCGGATTTAATTGCTTTATTGGCTTTTGTTTCGTCCGAGTGGCGATTAAAAAAAATCATGTGCTATTTTTGGCGATTAAAAGAAACGCCTCGAGTGGTGACAGCTGAAAATTAGCTTCTGGGTGTGTTAGCGCCTTATAAGAAAGCATGTTTATGCGATTAGACTATATGGGGAAGAAAAGAGCCAATTTTTATGATTGTGAGGAAAAAAAAGAATTATAGCTTTCCTTCATAAAATTATTTCTATAGTTCTTTTTTAAACAGCTTAATTATTTTTGTAACAGAATAGCGGGAGTAAGAATTTCTTATATGGAATAATAGAATTAAAATCTTTAAGAGTAGTGTTGCTTATGATTTCAAGATAAACGCAGTTATTAAAAAAAGTGCATTGACTAACTACTAAGTGCAATGATGATAATGTAATCTCATATGAATTTAATGATAAATAATTTAATTAGTTTCAAATAATTTTTAAATAAAATTATTTTAAATAAATTGTGATAATATTTTAGATGACATATTCTTGAAATCTCTTAAAATATTGTGTCAATTAATGCGTGGTTGCGTAAACTCATTTAAATACACTCTTATGCATTTTCCTGCAATTTAGCTACATTTTGAAAAACATTGTTTCGAAAGAGTAAATATAAGTCATTTACATTTTAATTCTGAGCGTAGTTATACTTAAATATAGCTTTCTGTATGTAAAATGTAATTATAGGTAAAAATATATGCTATTTATTCAAAGTATAAATGTAATGTAGAATATTAATTCTGAGGTGAAATCATAATTTACTTAAACATAAAATATGAAAAGAAAAGAAACACAAGAAGAGAGACAATTTTGGTGTTGAGCCTATTTTATTTTGAGGGTTGATGGTTTGACACTAGATTTAAATTGAATGCGTCTATTGATAAGAGTCCAAAATTAGATGTAACGATGTTTGATGCGATGTTAGCAGACCAGTGATCTCGGTTTTCAGAAAAGTCTCTTCAAAATTCGATGGATATCTTTCATTCTAGAAAGGCATGAAGTCACAAGTAACGTAACCGCTTGCGGTCATTGTCAAGTCCGGGTACAATAAAGTTCATCATCAGGAATAACAAACACAAGTGTTTGCAAAACAATAAAAATGGTCCGCAGTGTAAATATAAAAATTTACAAATAACAAAAAAATATATACAAAAAAAAACTATATACACTATGTACAAATGTCCACGATTGGATATCTTCTCTTTTCTTCTTTTTTCCATCAACAAGCTTGGAGTGTTGGGTACAGAAGACTGTTTTGAAGATTGAAAATCGTTTGCCTCTATTTTGAAACTGGAAGATTGAAAGTTTGAATACAAAAGTTTTGTTTTGAACAAGCAAAAGATTTCTTATAACAATTAGGTATTACAAATTTTTCTAGTTGCAATTTGTCAAGGTAGAAGAATAGCTATTACTTTTGAATCAGGATATTTGGAGGACTTCAAATGATGATCAAATAATTTTCAGTGATTGCTATTGTAGATGGTTCGCTGATGTATTTGCAAGTGAATTTAATTGAAGTTGAAAAATTCTCGGTGTTTCCAAATCCAATCTGCACAGATAGAATATTCATCATCAGTCATTTCCAGATGTGCCAGAGGGTCATCAAAAGACAAGCACTCGAAAAATGGATCAGTGAATGGATTTATGGAGATTTTTGTGGCAGTTGATTCTGGTTGAGGAAGGATTGCTACTTCGTCAATGGCAGAATATGAATCAGAAGCTTCCTCGTAAAGCTGCGGCAGTTTCATCAACTGATGTAATTGCATTAACTTTTGAAATGCCTTGGTCATAGTCCATTGAAGATTGACAACCAGTGTCTTTTGTTTAATTCATTCATCAGAAAGTTTTTCATTATCAAAATAAACGGAAGAAAGTAAACACAAGAAATCCAATCATTCATTATAAAAACTCGAAAATAAATCCACACGAATGTACACACAGACACAAATTCTAGCACAACTATTTTTTGATTTTTAAAAATGTTATTCTCTTGTAAGAATTCTTTCAAAAGCGTTCAAAATTACACTCAACAACTCGAACTAATTCAAGTTTGAAAATGACAACCTTAACAATGATGTAAATAAACACGCTCTCATTATTTAAAAATACATTGTTTCTCTAAAGTAGAGTAAACAGTGTAATATAATTTTTATTCTTAAAGAATGTACCAGAAAACAAGGCGAAGCACTCTAATTTGAGCACTGTTGTAACTTATTGTGTTGTGGAATAGTACAGATATCTATTATTAAAAATGGAAACTCAAATGACAGAGAAATAGCTTTTTATATTAAACGCAAATTAAAGATTTACTTATTTCAGATTTAAAAGATTGCATGCGTGATTTAAAACTGGAATAACGGAGGGAAGATAAAGCCAGTTCTACAAAGTTTCATTGCTGTTTCTTTGTCTTCAATACTTTCGAATGCACCTCTGTATTGTGTGTGTGTGTGTGTGAAATAGTTTCTAAATAATGATGTTCTTATAATAATTTCCTAATCCCTCAAACGCAGATTATATTATACATTCTGAGTTGCGAGGATTTCTATTTTTTTCAATGATCAAAGGATGTGTATACAAATTTCTTTCAAAAACTATATTAGTATGCGTTCTCATTTTCTCTCTCTTTCCTACTTTCTGCTTTTTCAATTCCGTGAAATACTCTCAACTGATGCTTTTTCCTTTTTTTTTTTTTTTTTTTTTTTGCTAAAATAATATGCATACAGCTTCACATCCGACTTTAAAAAATGGTCATGATTGAATTTAGTTAAATTTATTTTTTTATAAAAAATTTTCAATTCAGTACTGTTCAAAAAATTCAGTACTAATAAAAACATTTTGTAACTTTTTCGTTAAAATTCCTCTCATTTCAATTTCGCACTTGAAAATGACTCGTAAATTCTTCTTTTTGGGAAGGCCATTCTCGCTGGTTTCAAAAACATTTTTCTAACGTTTTTTTTTTTTTTAAATGTCAAAAAAAAAAAAAAAATCGGATCGAACTCGAAAATTCGAACTCGATGATCTCACACATAGTTCGGGGTACGAAAAAATGTACAAAAGAATGAAATTTTGTGAATTCTGTAAATTCGAAGTCATTGTTAAACTTCGTTTTCATTTCCGAATTGTTTTCCTTGATATAATGCGTTTATTATATTCTCAACGATCTAAGTAAATAATTTTTAAACCCCTAATTCACTGTAATAGGGTTCAGCCACGAGCATCTATCAAATCGAAGTTAACGCTTTTGGAAAAAATTTGATGTTTAAAATTTTCACCAAAGCATATATGATAGCAACACAACAACATGAAAAAAAACCCGCAATACGCAAACAAATGTTTCGTGCTAGCTCAAACTACGCCCCACCTAATCGGGCACGCTTTTCCGTTATGGACATTCCGTAGAATTCAATATTACAAGTAAATTACATCAGTTTACACGTATTGATTTCAAAGCGTTCATTATTGTTTGTGTAAAAATTCGGTATTGAATATTAAATGTTTTTTTACTAACAAAAGTTCTTTTTTGGCCATAAAACTACTTTCTTGAAGAATATGTGCTGCTTTTGTTTTTTTTGGGGGGGGGGGGGAATGAGTTGCTATCGATTCTTTTTTAAAGAGTGAATTGCAATCTTCAAAAGTTTGGGAACCTCTGCACTTCAGGGTCAATTGGTATACATACAGTGAATTTTGTCGAAATAGAAATGAAATGTAAATTTTTTTTAAAAAGCTTTTAATATTTTAGATATAAATATAATTTTTATTTTGAAAGTTTATTGTAAAATGCTTGAAATTCTAAATGCTTAAGCTGTTTTCTTTTATTAAAATTATATATATATATA
>JAPMOR010087718.1:242163-306767 GCA_026543865.1 Argiope aurantia
TTTGGTATAAAAACCATATGCCAAATTTCATCTTCTCTATACTACATGTACTCTATACTGCATAATTTAATTTGCGTTGGCACAATTTTATTTTCTGTACGATTATTTGTTTAATTTTATTCACTTTTTCAAAATTATTTTGGACACCGTTTGTAATGCCTTTTATTCTGTTGAATCGCATCTCACTCGCGCATTTTAGGTACAGTTAGATAAGTTCCCTTTTTCGGGCATTTTCTCTTTTCCTTACTCTAACTAACAGGGGAGGACGCCAGCCGTCAATCTTAGAGAAAAGGCTGTAAATGTAATGTTAATGCATTAAAAATTTACTCTGCTAAATCAATATCTAGAGATTAATGATAAAAATTTTGAAATCTGGCGATCGGTCTGTGACTTTTTTTCAGCACTTTTAAAGTGCTTCAGAAAAGTTGTTAGTAATAAGATGCGGGCTGCTACGTTTACTATTGTGAAAGGGTTAATAACTTCATAAATATCCCAAATTCCTAATATTCAAACCTTAAGAAACAACTATATTTAAAAATGCATCGGTCATTGGCCTTTAAAAATTACCTTTTGAGATTCTTTGATCACTTTGGTGCATTCAGTTGCAAAACAGAGCCTTTCTAAATATCCAAGAATTACTTCGTGAAAGACATTCCTTAACACAAAATAACGCCTTAAAAATTTTTTTAGTAATTCTTTTATTTTTTTTTCGAGTACTTTCCTCTTCTTTATCAATTTCTTAAGGTACCCGTTGCCTTAGGAAGCATCTCGAAAAGCATGTTCCAGAAAAGTAGTCCCGCCCACTTGCCCGCTTTAATTACTGCCACAGTCGATCGGCCTGACGTCGCGTTTTAGAACAATCCATCATATTTTTGATCAGAAAGAAACGAGTAGCCGGCGCTTTAATGTTGAAAGGATTCTAGGCGATGCCGTGATTATTAAAACCAAGCAGACTGTTATAAATGTAATTTACTTGCCCCTACTTAACCTATTGTCAGACAGACCAATATTGTTTGTTTTAATTCGTGAGCATGTCTGATGAAATGCAGTTACTGGAGGTTATGAGTAGGGTAAAGTTGGAGTAGGGTAAATCTGGAGGAAGCTTGTATGTTTCACTTTCTGCAGCGAAAAGGACCAGGGAATCAGAAAAAAAAAAAAAATAACACCTTGCTTTGACTCTATTCACATTTCTGATATTATATATTGTAGTTTTAATACATAAATCCGTCAGGTGGGTGTAGGGCGAGTCCAAGTTCAGTATAGGCGAAAAGCGCTTTATTCTACGCTAAAGTACGAATTCACAGTAGCAAAACATAGACGACACGTACACAAAGCATCACTGTTTTATAGCAGCAAATTGTTAATCAATGACTGAAAGCACAGAATTGAGAACTCACTCAAATACTCGCTTGAACCATTAAACTGATTAAGTTCAAACCGACTTTAGTTTTGTTTCTCGTTTTTTATAGTTTCATTGAGAAGGCAAAGAATTTTATAGAAAATTATCGTATTTTCGCTCCTAATCGATATATCGCCGCAATGCCTGTAGTTTCTGGTACTTTCAATTTTGTCATTGATTTGGCATTCGTCAGAGCTATTAGTAAAACGATATTCATTATTACGAGACTTATTGCACTGAGAAGCAATATTACGAATTCGTAACAAATGATCTTGGGCAACATTTGAAGTCACTTTCTCCAAGTCAACGGCTGCTTTTACATAAAGTAAATAATAAAAGACCATCTAAGTTTCTGTGGATAAACTTATTATCGTGTTAATATCACTGTTTAAAGCCAATTGAATCTAAGGGACGAAAAAATAAAATTGTCCCTGGCGCTATGGGTCGCAAAGCCATTGATGACGATTCGAGACGCAAAATCATACCATGCTCCAGGGGTCATTTATCTCAGCTACGCCATTGCTGATATTTCCCCAGTTGACTGTGAACTCCAATAACATGCGTTCATTTCATTCTTTCCTTTATCTGTTTAATTGGTCTATTAAATATTGTGTCACGACCCAAAGAACCTGAATGAATTTTTACCATGGAATAGTATATTTTCTCTGCGATATTACTTTACTTAAACATTAAGAGAAGAATGGGCAAAAGCATGAATTGGCATATATAACGTGCGTTGATCGAATGGAGGTCATGGGCTGTGCTATTAAACATACTTTTTCTATATATATATATATATATATATATATATATATATATATATATATATATATGTATATGTAAACTTTTTTATTCCAAGAAGCTCTTATTTATTTTTGTGATTCCTCACTTAGATTTTGTAGTTTATAAATTAAATGTACCGTATACATTAAAAATTTATAAAACTCACAGGAGAATAAAAATAATATACAAATTAGAAGATGAATTTTATTATTGAATTAAGAGAAAGCTAAAATAGGGTATACCTGTACAATTTGAATGTATGTAAAAATAATCAAGACGTTAACATAGAACAGAGGCTTATTTCATTCAAAGATAATTTAAAATGTATCTAATTAAACCTTAAACTTATTGTTAATTGACAAATAATCACATTCTTAAAAAGAGTGTAAGCCTTTCTTTTTTTCTAAAGTCCAGTGCTTTGAAATTGCAAATTATTTCTTTTTATTATGGAGAATTAACTAGGTAAAATGATAGAGAGAATGGATAATCGGCAGCCTGTTGTATTATGTTTTCATTATTTGCATATGGAAATACGAATACAAAACTTCTTTTTATGAATACAAAATCAAAGTATTATTCTTCTTACTTTTATGCAAGTGCTGTTTGTGATACTACTTACCATAAAATATGCTTGGAATGCGAGAACATTGTTTTTCTTTTCTGAGATTGGCAACTTCTGCTGCATAAATAACAATATCAGTACCGTAAACGTGAAGATGAATAATTTTATGATGTATTTAAGATGGAATGCGATTTTATTGCGCTTTCTGTTTCGGTATGTAAACATTTTTATAGACTTACAGCTGCCAGAAGGCTCAACTTTTCATTACACTCGGAGCGCAAAAAAGAAAAGAAAAAAGTTATTGAAGCTGGATTTCAGTTCAGTATATTTTCAAAACGTGTTCCCTAATCTTACACTTTATAATTTTTTCCTGGCTACTCTACTGTGATATCCAGCAGATCGAATTACCCTTCTAATAGTCTCAGGATTAACAATTATTCCATATAATGCTTGTAAATCAGCAGCAACTTTAGGAGCACTCTTTCTTGGATTTTTTTTAATATTTCGAACGATAATTCGCTTTATTCCATTGGATAGCTTTGATTTTCAGCCAGGACTTCTTTTATCCTGAATAATGATTCATTTTATATCGTTTAATGGTATTGAAAACTGTTAAATGACTCAAGTTAACTGTTTCAGCAGTTTTTCTAATAGATTTTCCACGTTCAATATGCAAATTAATAACTAATTTTCGAATTTCAGGCGAAGTTTCTTTTCGTTTAGCATTCATGGCTGCACAGAGCTAAAAAACACAAAAATTCCAAAACAAACTGGAGAGAAATACTGCAGACGATTTTGTAAATTATTGCCAATTGCTTTTGAGTAAAAATAAAACCACCAAAAATATTTTTATTGCTTATTTCAGATGATTTTTGTTGCATATCGAATGGTGCCCCATCACTTATGTGAGCTATTTTTTGCTCCATTCTAAACAATTGTATTTTTATTAAATTAATATTTTAATATTTTGACAAAATGTATGTTATGTAATAATTGTTACTAAATTTAAGTATGAAACACACCCACAAAAAATTTGTACATGTTTTTTTAATTTATTTTATTACAGTTTCTTTTTGTAAAGAACAAATGTCCCATCACTTTTGTGAGACACTGTATATATTTTTGATTGCAGCAATTTTTATATATTTTCAGTAGATACTTAATGTTTGGTTTCTGTGCAAAGTAATGAAGTGTAATTTTTTTCATTTCCTACTACTTTTTTTTATGAAAACATGCTTTTTTCTCCGAGAATTCATTACAAAAATTACTTGGTCAACTAACGACTGTTTAGAAAGAAAAGAGATTTTAAAGAACTCTTACCTTTGAATTGTAACTTAAACTTATGTTTTACAGTTCTGATATTACAAAACATTATTATTGATATGTAGTTCCGGATTTGTTCTGTACTAATTAGAAATGTCATTTACATTACGTAATATATTTATTTAAGTACATCATTATAGAAACAATAAACAATCATTGTAGGATTTTCTTGCCATTACTATTATTAGAACATTTTTAAAAAAAACTTGTAAATCGTTATATCCTCTAAAATAATAAAGTCTTGTGTGCAATAAATAAATAAATAAAATTAAAATTCAAAATAAATAAATTAATTAAACGTGCTAATTGGTTTCTTCCCATAAATTGTGAAGCGAAAAGATAAAATAAAGCAAAACTACAAAGAAAGCTGATTGGTCAAATACCAGAATGGTCGATATTTTGATGATTTCCGTCAATATTTTTTTTAACGCATAGTTTTTATCGTAAAGTTTTTTTTAATCTAAATACTACACAAACATTTTGAAACCTCTATTACATTTTTAAATTTGAAGCAGTTGTTTTCTTTATAAAAGTACTTTTACTTCAATCACCACTGATATAAAACCGGATGCGATCCCCCCCCCACACATACAAATGACAATTGTTATTATCTATAACAAAAACAACAAAAGAAAAGACCGTGTCAATGATCCTCCCTTCTACTTAGCAGTAAACATATGGAGATCACCCCACCCCCCTTCTGGAATCTATTTAATGTATTTAAAAACCTTTTACTTCTTTTATTCGTAAATGCTCTAAATCACAGTCTAAAGGTTAACAATTAAATGAAATTATTATCCTTGTGGTCGCGTGGGCCTTATACAGAACTTCATGTTCGGTTGGGGATCATTTTAATTCGCCTGGTTCGTGGAGTCACCATCTGTAGAGGTCCTTCCTTTCATTACCATCTGCCTTCTAACTCCCTTTATTATTTGCAACGTACACCTTTTGTACTCGGGACAGCTGGTCGCGTACCCAGCTCATTTTTTTTAACCCCCGGATTTGTTGCAGTTGGATAGCGATCTCTATATGATGTTTCGGTCTTTTATTTTTGTTACAT
Organism: Argiope aurantia; assembly: GCA_026543865.1. Classification (NCBI taxonomy): domain Eukaryota; kingdom Metazoa; phylum Arthropoda; class Arachnida; order Araneae; family Araneidae; genus Argiope; species Argiope aurantia. The sequence goes on from JAPMOR010087718.1 coordinate 247,291, forward strand.
ATCGTTCATTTTTAATTGGTCGTGGTTCTGTGAAATATCTATGGTTGTTAGTAATATTGACATGCTCAGAATGCATTTACTGAAAACTTAATAGCGTTTCATAAAATAACGATTATTTTTTTATTTATTTTTTTATTTCGTCATTTCTTATAATTACGGAGGGGATTTATTGAATTGAAAATTTTATTTTCATCAGCTGGAGTTCTTCCCTTGGTTTTAAATAGATTCCTGTAGGAAGACTATCTATTGCAATGATACTCGTGATAAGACTTCTGGAAAATTTCTTAGTCAAAAATTCAAAGTAGTAGTAATTCGTTGTCAAAATTTCGTAAGACTTTTCGTAAATTATCATAGTCTCTAGGACTAAAAGCCACCCTTCGTTCCAAAGTTTATATGCATATATTTCTGATGTTATCTTGTAAACAAGACAACTGCAATAATTTTGTTTGGATTTTAACCGTCTTGAAATGTGATGTTACAAATGTAGAAACCTTGGATAACCCCTTAATAAATGGGGACCATCTAGCTCAAAGGGAGGGGGGAATGGTGGGGAAGGGGTGAAATTTTCATTTAACGATAAGTTCCTTAATTATTGAAAATAGAAAAAATAAATCAAATTTGCGCTTCATTAAGGCGAAGGACTTATATATTTAAAGTTTTTCTGTAACTACAATATTTTAGAAGTTAGCAATGCTTTTATAGATTTCAAATTCGCACACCTACAGAAATAATTTCAAAATTGGTTTTTCAGTCTTGGTGAAGTCCAAAACCTACAACTTATTCAGAAACGCTATGATGTTTAATACTTACTCTATAGAGGAAAGAGAATAAAAAGAAGCTTTTGTTGGTGATAAATTTATGGATGGCTGTCGAAATAATGCCATTATATATTCGTCTAGAAGTATCCTTGTTCTGTCAATCAGAATCAGAAATGAGAAGAGTTAATTATTATTTTTATTTTAAATACAGAAAGGGATTCCGGTTTTCAGAAAATTCAGCTCATGTTCTTAATGTATTATTTTTTTTATTATAGTAATAATTTTTATTTCTTGTGCAGTAAAATCATTTTTGTACGTTTCCTGTATATACGTCGTTCACGTTAGTTCATCCTTTTCTTTAGATTCCACTTCATTCGTCGTTTCTCCTACATTCACTAGTACGTTATTTTGAAGTTGTCCTGTATACAAAGTACTTAAAAAATTTATGTATCTTTTATGCTTTCAAATTATTCATTTTGTCTATAGTTCAATCAATCGAATTATAAGAATCTTACAAATAATTTTGATTGAAACAGCGTTGATCATGAAATTACTAAGCCTAATCGCTTACATCAACCGATGAACACAGGAATATGCGAAGCATAAAGCTTTTAAGCGCTTTAACTAAATGTAATTTCGCCATTTCCAAAGATTTCTTGCCTCATATATTTACCCAGTATCACAGAAATCTGTTTGTTCGAAGTTTCTAATGTCCAGAATTTCTGGAATGCATTTTTTACGACTCTCGATGTAGTGATCTCCCCTCAACTATGAAAAGAAACCCAGCCACCGTTTTTTATGCAACTTGGCACACACAGCTGATCAGCAACAGTTGTTCCTCGTGCCCTGCCCCTCTGGCTCGTAAAAACATCCTGCATAAGACTTCGGTCCCGGTCTCCGATCAGATCTTTCTCTTTGGTCAAACAGAGGGCAGGGCTTTTTTATTTCTACATGCTCGTAAAATTCGATTCAGACAGCAAAGAGATTGGTTGTAAAATGCATAGTTGTCTATCCAGGTGTGCTAGCGATTCTTGAAATTCCTTTCATTGTAGTTTTCATTCATTATTTCTCGGTCAACATCTGACGTCACTTTCTTCTGTTCAGTGGCTACATTTACCAAAAGTGTGGATTAAAAATTAATCGTCTCATTACTTTACAAGAGGCTCAGTGAGGCTTTTTTTTGCTATGACAAACTATTGTTGCTTTTTCGTATACGAAAAGAGAAAAGTATTAAAGTCGTCAAAAAATTCGATCCCTAGATTTTGAGCAATTCTCGCAATTTATTCAAACAATGAGTCCGGAAAGCACATTTCTGTAATTTCGTCTGTCTAAAGAAGCAACAATTCAAAAATGCTTTCGGTTCGATGAATGAAATTCAATATGTGGTCTTACATGTAATTTGTCGATTTATATCAGATTTTGAGTGAAGATTATTCGCAGGGACTTGTATAAATGAACTCACTGACTACAAAACGCAAAGAGCTTGGTAAATAAAAATTTGGTTTACAGTTTTCAACATCGGAATTGTAGATCTATTATAGATTTTGATTCCAATTCGTCTTCCATCTTCGTTTTGATTGTCTGTCGATCTGAGCATTTATATTCATGTAAATGCGATAGCTCGAGAAAATAAAACAAAACCTAGCAAATGTTTTATTAAATGAAATTAGTATGTAATGCTGGTACTAAAATGTAGTTTATATTGAATTTTGCTCTCAACCAATCGATATGAGACGCCCAAAATGCATATATTTTTTTTTTTTTTCCTTAAGTATGAAGCAGAAATATTTCGTATAAGGCTTTGAAAATAATAATAAATTGAGTGTTCTTTGCATTTATCAAGTCCACAATTTTATACATAAGGGTGAATAGAAATAAGTATTACGCCTTTGTTAGAGAAAATACTTAAAAGCTTCTATCTACTTTCGCTACTTTTCAACTATTATTTTGGTACATGTACATTTTTGATCTTTCTGTTAATTTGACTAAGTCCACATACATATTTACAAAAGTACTTGTATGACCATGTGGTGTTTAAAAAATGTATTGCAGATTTTTTATTTTTTTCTTTAAATGGGCATTACTCCCCTTCCCCCCCCCACTACTCTTCTAAATTTGCTTCATTTGTCCATTCCCACTATTTGGAAATCTTCATGCTTTTTGATACAAGAACGTGGGGTGGTATTAAGCTTTTTGATACAAGAACATGGGGTGGTATTAAGCTTTTTGATGCAAGAACGTGGGGTGGTATTAAAAGTTAACGTGGGTGATAGCGCATTTGGTTTTGATGAAATATTTGTTCAAACTGAGACCACAATGAAATGTTTGCAAGAAGATATTGACAGTAAAAAATAAAATTCAAAACAAACTTTTGAGAATGAGTTTGTACTTTTAGATTCATGGCGTATTTGGAAGTTTCACGTATAACTAAACTAAGCTAAGAAATAAAGACGTTCGTAGTACAGAAAAAGTTATAACAAGGGTTAGGAATTGTATTGATGCGGGATAGTGAAATTATCAAAAAGATGGCTTACTGTAATCGAATAGAAAAAATATCCTTCATTAATACAAAATCAGTGCTTTATTTCGTATGGAGGAATTGCTGTTATTTTACCATGAACCTAATTTATTTAATTGTAATAGTTTGTAATTAATCTATGTTCTAAAAATAATTTCTTAATCGTTTGAATCCCTTCTTCATTCTAACTTCTAAGTTGCGCGGATTATTATTTTCCCTACAGAACATAAAGGCCGTGTCCACAAATTCATTTTCCTGCTGTGCCGTCCTCCTCGGTATACCACACTGTGATTACCATAGCTTAGACATATATATGAAAAAATAGGGCCAGAGAAACCGCGTATACAACAGTTCAGTTCTAACTAATCTTCCAGGAAGATGAATTAACTCCTTCAATGTACAATTCTATAAACGTGCTTTATTATATCAACTGTTTCTACAAATATATAATATTGCAAGCATTTTTTTACGCTCAACATTTTGACGGAAATATGTTGTTGGCACTTGTTTCTAATGGCACTTGTCATAGACAAGTTCACTGGCTTTAGAAGTCAGTGATTTTAAACAAAAGAGTGCGTTTGTTGTTTTTTATTAGCGCCATCTAGGACTAAGAGTACGACTATGCTACACACTCGTCACAACCCTTTTTACGGGGCTGACTTCATTCATTCATACATTTCATTCACTCATCCACAGATTGTAATTTAGACCTGAATCAGAGAGCGATCACCCCTGATCCAGTACCCCCAGTGGTATTATTCTCGACATGGAGGACTTTGTGTCCACGACAGATTTATACGTGCGCCAGCCACCACACACACGAGGAGTCTTTGGCCGGCGGGGTTCGAACTCGCAACCCAAGGGACGCGAATCCAACGCCCTACCAACCAGGTTATCCCGGCTCCCTGACGGAAATATACATCACTGGAATGAAATGTAACATAAATAAGATTCAACTAATTTATATGCAACAAAAAATTTTTTCAAAATAAATAAATATTTATAACCATGACCTTCAAGATTCTTGTTTTCAAACGTTTATTAACCTAAGTGGTAAAGAGAATGCACTGTTTTATATCAAATTGCAAACAAGTGGGGATAAAAGGGGAAGAATCCGACATAATAAAAATTGTTTCATGCAGAAATCCAGCCACTGAACACAGTTACGCTTATCGCTTATTTACATCATTTTTTTTCCTTCGTTTCTCTTTTGAAGTGATAATGAAACGGAATGGACATCAAATAAGAAGAGAAAACGTATGGTCTGGAGGAAAAAAAAGGGAAATAAATTATAATAATAAAGAGACCGACACGGTAGAAAGGATTAAAAAAAAGTATATAAAAGCGACCTCTGGAGGTCATTCGAGGAAATGCTGAATTGTAGTATCCACATTAGGATGATTCATCTGTAACAAAAAAAAGTAATCCTCAAAATGAATTCAAATTCAAGGCCGACCATCATAGGTTCTTTTATCTTATTAACCTTAATGGATCTAAAAATTTGGAAGATTATTTAACCGGCAAACTCTAAATCGTTTTAAGTATGTTCGTTCAAATGCTGTAGCTAGTAGAATAAATAAAATATTTTTCAATGTTCGTTAAATAGAGAAGAAAATAGAATATGCATTTTGCATCACTTTCCTCAGATCTGTGGTTTGGTCCAAAATTTGTTACAGATTTTCAATTTCGGTATCAATATCACTTACCGAATTTCGTTTTATTAACTTCCTATGTTTTTCTCATATGGCGCTAATTTGAGATTAATATCTAGATCGATAATTGACATGTTTCATTTAATATTTGGTGCAGGTTTACAGTGCTAAGTTTCATTTTGCCTTAGTTAATTTTTCAGTAATACATTTTAAACACGGTTATGGGGCCAAATATTAATATCTTTTTATATAAATCTATGTATTCGATAACAATGAATGCTGTCTTTAAAAGTCAGTGAAATAATTTGTAAAAAGAAGGCCTTTACTTTGCGTTTTACAAGTTATAATGTGTAAAATATTGTATATGTCAGATTTAATATATCTGATTACTGAATGTGCATATGTGCATGTTACATTAGCTTTCTGCTGGCGTCCTAGCATAGGGGTAGCGCGTCTTCCGCGTGATCTGGACGTCCTGGGTTCGAGTCCCGGTTTGGGCATGGTTGTTCTATCTGTCAGATGAGTGAATGTGCCCTCCTGTAAAAAAAGGTTGTGCAAGCGAATGAGTGAAGCATGAGTAGCAAAGTCGTACTCTTGGCCCTAGTTGGCGCTACTAAACAAACAAGAGACGCTCCCCCACCGGCTTAAAATCGCTGTCTTCGTAACAGCGGGCTTGTCCATGGCAAGTGCCGTAAGAAAAAATAACATTAGCTTTCTACTCAACAGTGTGTTAAGTTTTTCATGAAGTGCACATGAAAATTGAATAAAACATTCCCATTCTTAATATAGGTTCATGGTTTGCCTTGACTCCATCGTATGAGATTCTCCATCTACATATAAACGTACTTCGAATATACAACACGAACATAGTGAAAGTCATTTCTATTTCTGACACAGATACACACACGCACTAAATATTTATGGTAACCTGTTCCCATTATACGATACATCAAAGCCAAAAAAATAATAACAAGAATTTAAAAAAAAAAGAAAGAAAGAAAGATGCCCTTACACTTTGTGAGCGGCATTGACTTTGAAATCCAATCCATAAACTGCGTACCACCGACTCCAGGAGACGGAGTTAAAAATGATTTATGACTGAAAATGATCACGAACAATGAAATGCCGAGCTGTTCCTCTTTAACTATGCTTATCTTTTCATTGTTTGCAATATTCTCCTGTTTTCAGACCTCTGTGTGAAGATATACGTTCAGATAGCCATCACAAAGTATTGCTCAAGCGGACGTTATGAAAATGCTTTTTATTCTAAATGAGCATAAACGTAGTAGAACTAATTTTCGAAAAGATTAATTCTGTTTTTATTTTGGAATGAGAATTTTCAATTTATTTTTGTTTTGTTTTAGTGAGCAGATGTTGCTTTTATTGTAGCAAAGTTTAAAAAAAAAAGTATTTTAATATTGTTTTTAAAAAATCGTCTGCATTTTTTTTTATTACATGATTTTCTTGATTAATTTATTTCACATTCGCCCAGTAAAAAAAAAAAAAAAAAAAAAAGCTGCTTAAACTGAACTCTTAATTATTTTTATTACATTAAATGTATTTAGCCGCGCAGTAAATTATTTAAGAAGAATTTTATGTTTGGGGAATTCGTTTCTTTCTGTTTTATAAATTATTACAAAAATTGACTTTTTAAAAACTTTTTTTATTATAGTTAATTATTATGAAATAATATTCTTTTTTTATATACAGTGGCTCCCAAAAGTGTTCGTACACCAACAAGAATCAATTAAAAACCTCATTATTTACCATTATATGTTCTTATTTTTACATGAAAATTTTTTCATAGCATATTTTTACAGTTCTTAATAAAGCAGTGAAGAATAAATTTTAATTACGATGCAAATTATTTTTTTAAAAATGACAGTAAATAAAATTGCACAAAAATAGGACACAAAAGTGATCATACACTTTAAAAAAACTTCACTAAATATGAAATTTTCTAAATTTTTATAAATGTTTAGTATTTAGTAGGATATCCTTTATTTTTTATAACAGCTTTTAAACGTTTGGGCTTAGATTTAACTAAACGGTCGGTTACTTCTGCACCGATCTTGTTCCATTCTTCGATCATTACTGCTTTCAGTTGAATTTTCGATTTAATGTCGTGACTTCTTATTCGCACCTCTAATTCTTTCCAAATATGTTCTATAGGGTTTAAATCCGGTGATTGAGCTGGTGTTTTAAGGGTTTGTGGGCAATGATAGAGACAAAATATACGAACATTCATGGCCGTGTGCTTAGGATCGTTGTCTTTGTAATACACAAAGTTGTTTAAAATGCCCAATTTTTGTGCTGACACTTTTAAATTATTATTGAGAACATTTATATAAACTCTATGATCCATTATACCATCAATGAATACTAAATTGCCTACTCCAGCCGCTGACATACACCCCCAAACCATGACACCTACACAGCCATGTTTTACTGTTCCAACTAAATTCTTGGGATTAAGTTCTTCGTTTTTTTCTCTCCATACAATGATTCTCCCATCCGACCCAAAGATGTTTAACTTACTTCCATCTGCAAATAATACACGATTCCAATAGCTCTCTGGCTGGTTTATCATAGATTTTGCAAATTTAAGCCTAGCAATTCTGTTCTTCTGACTTACAAAGAATTTTCTTCGTGCAGAGCGGCCATGTATACCAGCATTCCGAAGAATTCTACGAATAGTTCCACAGGAAATAGAAGTTCCATTTGATTCATTACATTGTGAAGTAAACTTTATTGCACTCAGACGTGGATTTTTAAGAAATTTACTCACAATATTTCTTTGACCTCTAGCTGACAGAATTTGAGGGCGACCATTACGAGGCTTGTTTGAAATCCTTTTTCCCTCTCTGTAACGTTTTATTATGCTTTGCACCGCTGAATGAGGTAGATTAGTTATAGTTGCAATGCCTCTAATTGATTTTCCAGCTTTAAAATGAAATATAATTTATTTTCGTACGTCTAAACTCGTTTCTTTGCGAATGCGCGTCATATCTAAGAATAAAGTAAATAGAATAAATAATTGTGATATTAAATACTGAAATCAAACCGTTTTAGTGTATTTTTCATTTAGAAGAAAAATAAGCCGCAAAAGATATTTTTATGATGAATTTAAATAAATAATGTTTGGATGTACGAAGACTTTTGTGTTCTAATTTTGTGACATTTTTTATTTATTTATTTTTTAGAACAATACTACTTGATTTTTTATAAAAATATTTGTTACGTTTTATTAAGAACTATTTAAAGATGCCAATTAAAAAAAACCAACTAATAAAATGCTTTATTAAGAAGTATAGAACACAATTTCTGAAAATTTCTTTAGTGTACGAACACTTTTGGGAGCCACTGTATTTATTTCATTAACATTTGTATATTTCCCATATGCATTTGTTTCAGTGAGCAGATGTTGCTTTTGTTGTAGCGAAATTTAAAAAATAAATATTCTAATATATAAGTAGTAAGAAAAAAAAAATAATAAAATTCGTCTGCTCACTTACTATTTCCAGAATGTTCTTTTTGTTTTTGAATCATTATTCATTATGTTTGGGTGATGACTGAAATGAAATCGAGTAGAATCGAAGAATACATTTAATTCTTTAATTTGAAAAAAATTAGAAGTTTATTATTTTCTTATTTCGTATTTTCTTAATAATATTCGAGATAAAATTGAATTTTCGCGGTAAGTACTTTAAGATATTTAAAATCATGCTTGTGGAACGAATGGCTTTTATAAAAGTAACAGCTTTTGTTGCTTATCCATAATTTTTAAGTATTTATTATTTTAGAAGCATCATAAAATTAGTATTTCTAACATTTGTTTTGTATTTTATATTGAAAAGTAATCATGTAATGTCATGTAAATTTTATTTTAAATGTAAAATTATAATTTATTATACAATTTTTAAAGTATCATTATTCAGTATTAGCTCAGTTTTGAGTTGTAATTTTAACTTTAAATTCCTTGTAATTTTACTTCTGGTAAAAGTACAAGAAAAAGTTTGGAAGGAATTTTACGTTACATATTCTATATTTGATTTTCTTCTTCCGTATGAATGCTTAGTTGATTCATATATTGCAGATGATCAATTTGTAGCAAACATTAATTATGAATTAATCGCCAGACAAATACTAAAAAAGTTGCCAGAAATATTAATAAATTCACTAGGTGAAATGATAACTATATAGAAACGAAATCGAAATAAGGTTATGCTTGTGAAATTTCATGCATTTATTAGCAGTTTATGTTCCGAGATTCTAACAATTTTATGGATAATCTAATCTTAGTTATTTGTTCATAATTATTTTGTGTTTTGAATTTTTGAGGCTCTGTTTAGAAAAGACTATCACTATTACGACGATTTAAAAGACTATAATGAACTCTTGATAATAATCAAGCGAGATTAATACATTTTTATTATTAAAGGTAAATAAAAATAGTAAGAAATTGTAATAATTTTTGTTTATTTGTTCATCATCTAGGGGAAATTAAAATATCAAATTCCTTTTTAAAAAAGACCATGGTAAATCAATTATCCATTAATTGTATTTCCTCTTTGAACATGTAAGTCATATCTTGTTTTATGGGGGGGAAAAAATGCATAATTCTCGCAGTCTTTGGTCATTCACCACAGAGTGAACCATGAATTCACTAACATTCATTTAAATATGCGCCATTTTCCTCGCTTCGAATATTTGCCATTTAGAAAGCGAGAAAACACAATAGACCGGAGAATGAAAGGAAAATAATAAAAATAAAAAAATGATTACTGGGAAAAAGTAAAAAAAAGGGGAAAATAAAAACCAATTTATTGACGAAGAGGGAGGAAAGTGTTTGTTCTGTGTTCTGAGAAACGGTAAAGGTTCTGATGAAGTTCTAAAAACGTCTCTTCATGAATGCATCGGAGCATAACAACTCAACTGGACTCGCAATGAGTAAAATTACCAGCCTAAATGTAATGAAAGGTTTTCTTGCCCGTGTTAAACTCTAAATTCGTAGATAAGTCGCATCAGTATTGCCATTATAAATTTTTTAAAGAAAAAAAAAAGTAATGTGAACCAAAGCAAAAACCACATTAAAAATTTGATGTCTTCTTCAATGCAGATTAAACGTCAACAGTATGTTCTAGGTGCTGCAATTTCATTCTTTATTTATTTTTTAATGATCGGTTTATCTTGATAAAAGTGTACCATTAATACATAAATGTATAATGTTTTGTTGGTGCTACTGTATTAAGGATTTATTTTCCTGGAAAGGAGAGTATGTTTTTTATTTTTAAGTATTTTTAACTTCAAGGACATATATAAGCCGTTTATTTTGAAAATGAGGCAAGCCCATTTTTTTCTTATTGCGAGATATTTAAAGGTTTGCGTTTCAATAAATTTAAAAATATTGGTAAATATTAATATATATATATTTTTTTGTATTTTGTGGTACCAGATAATGTAGGTTTATAATCCAATAGTGTTTACAGTGATGACTGAAAAAAAAAATAAGAGTTCCATTATAACTAAATGAACTTGCCTCACTTTCAAAATTAAAGAATTATTGCAATCATTCATTTGATTGGGAAATAATATTTCAGTTGCGTCAGCCTTTTCTTTTAAGAATAAAAACAAAATACTATTCAAATTTTTATAAATGTTTATTCATTTGATAAAAAGGGAAACCAAACCAAGAATATTCTAGTAGAAAATATAACATAACAACAAACAATTCAGTTTTATTAAGAATTTTAATGAAATTATATATTTCAGTTTATTTGAATTTTATTCAAGATTTAACATTTTAAAAAATTCATGATGAACGGGAGGTATATCTATATCTATACTTATAATAAAGCTCAATGTGTGTGTATGTGTGTTGACGCTCTACAGGCCAGACCATTCAACCTACAGCTACCAAATTTGGCACGTGTATATCTTGGAGGCCGGGAATGTGCACCTGGGGGTTATTTTTTCGAATTTTTAACTAGAATTTTATTTATTTAAAAATAAAGCGAAATTTTGGCGTGTTTCTGCTATAACTTCCGAAAATATTACCGCACAAAAAAGATTTTTACATCAAGTTAAAGATCAAAAATTTATCTTTGAAATGCTACCAATGTTTTAATCTTAAAATTAAATTTCTGTTTTTAATGGATTTTTAAATAAATATTTTAACTCTACTTTTCAACAATTTCTTTCGTACAAAATAAAAATAAACGTTTCGCATTCACGAGAAAAAATTAGCTTTTTCTAAAGTGTTGCCATCACATTGCTCCAATCACATTAAAGCTCCAATTAAAAATAAATTAAATCTTTTTGGAAATGAAATCTGCAAAAATATAATTTTCGGCGCGTGTCTGTAGGAAATGAAACAAATATGAAATATTATTTTTTCTAAAAAATAAATTCAAGAAAAATTATTTTATGATCGTTTACACTCTCTACATTATTAATCCAATAAATCAGTTTTATTTTAAGGCAAGTTTTGTTTAATATGAACAGGATATCCATTCAAATCAGGGCCACACAGCTAATTTGTAAACTTTTAGTAAGACACAGATCTGTTGCGACATAAATCGTAAATATTTTATTTAAAAGTAGCAAACGATTATTTTAATAATTATAAATTTTATTTTGTAAATAGTTGTGAAATTCAGATTGGCAACTGTGATATTTTTGGAACTTTTAATTTGTTGTTTAAAAACGATGCTAGAATTTTGAATGAAAATAAGTTGATGTAAATTTGATAATATTATCTACAATGTAATAAGATTTAGTTTCATAATAAGTTTATCTGCATTCTATTTTTGTTGACGCACGAACACAACAGATATACTAAAATGGTTTAAATAGAAAATGATTATATTTTATGTAACTTAATTCAATAAATGCTCTAATAAATAACGAATTTTTGATTTTACATAAAGCTTCTGCTGTGGAAATCGCGAATAACAAAATGTTCTTGAAACACTAATATTTTAAATAAAAAGAGTTAATTTCCAATCAACTAAATCAATCACTTAAACTGACTGATTTCTGAAAATTTGAATATCACTATTCAATCACAAAAAGGATAATTTTAGATTTTCCATCGATCGTTTCAAAGAAAATACGCCTATCAGCGCGCAGGTTTCTCAAGATTAATTGGCCTAAGATTATGAAAATGTTGAGTTTTTCTAAATTTTTAACATTCAAAACTTCATAAATGAGTCTTAGTTGAACGTGGTAAACAGAAACATTCATTCATTTATTTAAAATTTGGTGTGTCCAGAATATTTCTCAGAATATACCTTACTGCATTACATTTAGACTTCATAATTTTTGAAATATATTTATAGGCCGGAACAAAATATTATTATTGATTTCATTTCAATCCTTTTGAAAGCAAAACTAAAAACGGAATTTTATGCTGAATCTGAGAAATTTTTGTTGAATTATTGTTTTAGATATTACATAAATTATGAAAAATATTTTGTAGTTCACATAAGACTTAAATACCGAGCGATTCTGTTTGCAATACTCATATTCAATAATAATAATAAATAAATAAATAGCAATAAAGATGATAAATAAAATAAAACGCTTGGTTTTATTAAAAATATCTTTATATTAATTGCAATTTCATCATTTCCACTTTAAATTAAAGCTGAAGTTTTACAGGAAAATGACAACAAATTAGCAAAATATATAGAGTAAATTGAATGAAACGATCTAAACAACAGTATAAGTTTGATATGACTGTCAAAATTTGAAGATTAAAATTGTTTTGTTTGAGAATCTATTAAGAGACCAGTTACTTAAAATATTTAATTGAAGATTGTAGCGAGCGGTAATACTAGCGAACCGGCTGGTCGCCAAAGGCGGCTAGTATGGTAATAAATCCATCATATCCTTGTGTTTTTCAGATGTAATAAATCTTTTCTTCTTACATAAAAGATAATTTTATATTTCTGAAATTACTTGGAATTATTTACCTTCCTCGTTGTGTTGGCAAATCGATCATTTTAAATTCAGCATCTCGTTCTATCGAAGTTTTGTTGAGCATTTTGCATGGTGCATCCTTTATAAATCTGATCCAGCATATAGTTAATCAATTCACGGTTTCTCCATTGGTATTTTTTCTTTCTTTTTAAATCCGTTTTTTCCAGAGGTTGGGTTGAAAATAAATTTCCATGTTTCATTTCATGTACTAAAAATTTACTATGTTTTCGACAATTTTGTATTACTTTATAGTAATCCTGGGGAATATGCAAGGAACTGGTTTCTGGATGGAATAGTTACTGGGTAGTTCCACTCCAAAATCACGATCGTTGGGTAGAAATGAATGCCCTGATAAAAAAAAAAATCAAAAAAATTGTGATCAATGATATTTATTTCGTTGTCTCTGGACTGAATAATCGGTGATGGAAGTAAGTATATTATTATCGACACACAAAATTAAGATATGCTTTTTATTATTTATGAAATACTGTACAACCTCCGATTTTCAATATTAAAAATAGATATCTAGAAACACCCTAGCTTTCAGACATGAAGTCAAACGGCCACATTTCCTTCACCATAGAGCAACCGGAGATAAATTTTGCCGTAATATATTCGGTCAAATATAATTTCAATCTAAGATGGACTTGCACCACTTTCAAAATAAACAGATTTTCAATACTGTTAAGAGCTAAAACTTCCATCTCCAAAATACTAGAATCTAAATATTTTTTTACTATAAATTTTTTACTCATAAAAAGATTGTAACAAGTTTTATCTATAACTGCCATTATCTTGTTCCACTTTCAAAATAAATGGCTCATATGTGCAGTCTTCTTTTTATTCCCAATAAAAATTATTCTTTAGTCAAAGATTAATATCGGCTGTATTAATTTTTGAAAAAAAAAAGGCAGCTGTTTTTTTTTTATACTGGTAGAATTGTTGCTGGTATAAAATAAATAAAACATTGTCAAATAAGAACTTTAGCCAATTTTTTTTTAATTAAAAATTTATATATTGAAGAGATTTTAAAATTTTAACTTTTCTGTTTCTTTTAATTTTTCTTTATTTTGCAAATATAATAGGCATAATACTTAAATTGATCTTTATATAAAGTTAATTATTACATCTCACCGGCAGTTTTTGTTATTTGAATTGTGAATTTTGTGAACGAATTTGAAGAAACAAACTTTCCAAAGATATTCATAAAAGAATTAAATCTTCTGCAATATTCTAGATTGTTCACAAATAATTTAATTTCTTTCTCTATTTTTGTTTATCGCATAATTTTTTTTCCTTGAAAGTATATAATTTTTGTCTGGAGTATGTTTCAAATCACTTTTTGTTAAATAGATTATCGTGTTAATTATTTATTAATGTTAGCCATGTTTTATTAATTTTTTAAATTTAAAATATAACTGTTACGTGATTTTTTTTTTAGAAATAAGATTAAAGAACTTAGTAAAAATTGAAATTATTTTTTTTGAATTAAATAATTTAATTATAAAACTTAAGTTATACTATGAAAAGTTTTACTTAAAAATGTTCCTGCTTCATGGTTAAAATGTTTTTTTGCTGGTTATTTTCATAATTTTAAATAAATCAAAGTTAAATTTTCAAAAAAATTAGAAAATTGAAGGGTTGCAATTATATATTACAAAATGGGAAAAAAATTTCATATTATTACTTACGCTATTCTGAAGATGTATAACGTCACTTAATTAGTTTCAGTATTAATATTCTAAAAATCCTTTAAACCTAAATATATTTCAACTTGGAAGTCATCCCTCTTTTTTTTTTTCTTCTGCACCCTCTGCGGATGTGGGCGTTCTCCGCCATTTGCAACACACGGTCGACGGTTAATTCTCCATAAAACTAAAGGAAGTAATCCTAATGCCCCTGCACGTTCCTAAAGGAAACCAGCAATTGAGTTAAAGAAGGAGGGGGGCCTCGCTTTACGAAAAAAAATGGAGGCCTCAACATATTTTGAATCTTGTTGCTTGAACGGATCGAATTTTGAACCGGATGTTTTCGTTAGAACGTGCTATCCGTTCTCAGCTATTTTAATCCGTGAAATTTTGGCTGGATTTGATGTAAAATTTTTTAGCCAAATGCGAAGGAATAGCAGATTATTAAAGGAAATTATGAAATATGTTCAAAATTATTTCATGTATTCTTAAATTAAGAGATTTCTAAGTTATTTATTTTAAAAATGCATTTATTTAAAGGCCTCGTAATTATTAAATTGATATCATAATTACAGGTATCAAATTATTAGAGCTACCACAATTACAGCTGTAATATTTGTAACACCATTAAATAATAAGAACTCAGTTTTTATTAACTTTTTCATATGAATTACGCATGCAAAAAATATATTCTTTAAAGATTTCGATTTTGAGATGATTTTAATCATCTATGAATTAGAAGGGAAAAAAATTAATTTTAACTTTTTATGCGTATATGAACATAATTAGAAAACGCATTGCATTAGTAGGATGGAATTTGGCATATTTTCTTTACAATAAATTTCTAAATATCTATCAAATTCTAAACATCAACCACTAACATAGATTCTCTATCTCTGTATATGTGTATGCTATGAGTTATAATGATGTATGTGAATATGAGCATTATAACTCAATCAGCGGGTTTGTTCTCCTTTGTCTTGAGCTAGCTTATTATGATTTTGAGTTACCGTATTTACAGGCTGGTTTTATCGTTAAGTCACCCTTGGCAATTGTCAAAGATCTCCACAACAATGGTCGCTTGTCTTTCAAACGAAACTGTCAGGTGCTCCTCTGAGAATAAAGAAAGATTAGAAGTGTAACATGTGACCACGGCGGGATTATTCCCGCCTTGCCTAAGCATCCGAGATGATCTGAATGACTGTACTCGCGAATACAGTACAATTGAAACAAAATGTCCAGTATCATTCGAAGGAAGTCTTTTTCGTCATCAGAGTAGAGGTAACTCAATCCCACACAATTGTTGTAGCAAAGAAGCGAAAACTGCATCCTCTTACGGCAACTTCTCATTAACATACTCAGAATGTCTTCTGATCGAATAACGATTTTTCATGCATTATTTTTAAGTATGCTAAGGAATTATTGATGAATAAAATGAAATCGATTAATTTTATTGAAATTTTTATTACACAATTTAAATATTTTAATTTTTATTTCTTACATCTAATTTCTTTATGTTCGATTGTTTTATGTTTTATTTGCATGTAAATAGGCAAGAATATGTATGTAAGGTATATTGTGTAAGGTAATATATTGTGAGGCATATATATTGGTAAGGTATGCATAAATTTTCTATGCCAGGAACATTATGAAATTTTCCACTTATTGTTCGTATTCATATATACACAAATGGACCGATAAAGAGTCACCCAGTTGAGAAATTTGATCAGAAATTCGATATACTTCTTCACTTCTGGGGTTTAAACCACTTGTCAAAATTTCATACATCAACTCTTTAAAATTATTGTGTTCATGTTTAATATGTCATGCTTTTCCAAATCATATATATTGGAGAATATTTGAGGTTAAAGAATGATAAAATACATTTTCGAAAATGTATGAGAAGTTACTTAATGAAAAAAAAGTGTGATTTAAAAGTATGAAAAATACTAATGGAATTTTGAAATTTTCATTGCTCTAAAGTAGAATTTCATTTTGAATGACACATAACTGTTATTACAAAAATATTTCTACTTATGGTATTAAATGCAACTCATGAACCTCATCGATTTCTTAGAAATTTATGTAAAATATTTAAAAGAAACACATTTGATCAGTTGCCATGACACATAACGATTGTAAAAAATGTTGACAATATTAATGAATACCTTTGCCAATTGATGTTTCATTTATAATTTTTTTTGATTTCATGGCAACCATTTTCTGAATATACAGTCGGATAATCTTTGTGAAGAAGAATAAATGTATAACTGTTCTTATCAGATAGGTTTTAACCTTACGACTGAAAAAAAAAGCTCAAGATTAGGGTAGATTTATAGCGAGTTCGAGAATGTCTGTTAGAACAAGAGGAGGGGAAAAAAAATCGCATTATCCTCTGAGCGACCGATAAAGCGTAAAGCGAATGCATGTATTCTGCTTCGCTTGAAGGGCTTCGGCGCACTAAGCTCTTCACTGAAGAACACCCTTCGAGGGAAAGAAAAAAAAAGTGAAAGTGAATGAGATAACGGGAGGCCTCATAGGAGGGCACGAGATAAATAATAGAACAGAAACATAACCGATATCGTCCCATTTCTATTTATCATCAACTTGTTCATGCGGAGGTGAAGCGAGAAAAGTGCATAGCTTTATTTTTCCCGCCATAAAAAAAAAAAAAAAACGAATGCATTTATTTATCTGTATATTTCTGATAACCAGTTTGTAAATAGCAATTTTTGTTTTCCATTGAAAATGTTTTTTTTTTTTTTACTTGTTAACAAAGTGTTTTAGTATGGGTGAAACTTCCGACGGATATCGAAAATAGGTATAAATTGTAATAGGTAAATCGTCTACTTTCCTCCCCCCTGAAAAATAAGCATTAAAAAAAGGCTATAAAAAATTGTATTTGTAAATAGCGACTTTTGTCTTCCACTGATTTTTCTTTTGTAATTGTTGACAAAGTGTTTTACTATGGATTAAAAATTTTATCGTCTGATATCAGAAATAGTTATAAAAATCGTTTGTTTATGGATTTTAAATTGTTTTGAAAAATATGCATAAAAAGTTCTGAAAGCAATTAAAAAAAGGTAAAATGCAAAAAATTAATAACTATAAAAACTTTAACAATTTTAATAAGAAAAAATGTCTGGGCGATCGAATATATTCGTTGTTTATATATTCAATTTTGTGAAATCAAATGTCCAAACAATAAATTGAAATCTTATCTAAAAATCTGAAATTTCATTTGTCTGTATCAAAATAAAAATTCAAATGTTTTCTTTAATTTATTAATAAGAAAGTGGCGGATTTTTTTCTTTATATATTGTTATAAAATAAATTCTGCTACTGTTTTCATTATTGCTCTCAAGTCACATTGGTTTCTAACATAACTGACGTTTAATTGCGAAAGGGAACCTAAATACTTCTTAATTCATAGTTATAGAAAAGTAATTTTAATTACAAAATAAAATTTCTCTCCCGATTGTATTGCCATATTCAAATAACTAAATTATTATCAAATACGTTTAAAAGAATTAAAGCATACACTTCTATAGTTTTTTTAAAGCTGATCATTCTTATATACTGTTTCAAATAAAATTTTCTGTCTTTTTTATTTATTTTCTTCAAATTATTAAATTAAAAATATTTTAATGCTTACGAAATGTCTTAAATGTCATTTTTATTCACAGGTGTTTCCATTATTTTGATAACCATCTTTATTATATATAATATAGGAAACATTCTAATGTAGCGTTAGTTAATTATAAATTAATAGAAAACTATTTAAATAGATCCTTTTTTCTCTTTTTTTTATTTATATATTTTTCCTATACTGTATATGTACTCGGCGTATATTTCATGCACTGCTTGTTTTTAAAAGAAACTTTAAATATACTTATCTGAATTTCAGTGTTTAAAATGTTTACCAATGGCTAAATCAACGTCTTTCTGGAATTAATACAAAGTATAAAGGGACGTAGTATTCTTTGCTGTTTAGTAATAATATTTTTTTTCTATTTTAAGAAATTAATCTACAAATTAAAAGCTGTTGATTTTATTCAGATATAAGAAATTAATCTACAAATTAAAAGCTGTTGATTTTATTCAGATATAAGAAATTAATCTACGAAATAAAAACTGTTGATGTAATTCAGATGCCTTAGCCTCTGGAATCTGATTGTTTGAAAGAATGTCATCTGACCACTCTGTGTATCTTTCCGACTTAATTTTTTTAAACATCTTTCACGTAGCTTAATTTAATGGACTCGTTTTATTATAATTTATCTCAATTTCCATTAAAATTTAGCAATGCATAGATAAATATTTACGTTGAAAAGTCTAAGTTAGACTTAATTTAAAAACATTTGTCATTATTTACGTGTCTCATATCCCTGCAGCGGAAAATCAGAACGAATTCAAGGTAACGATTGTATCTCGTCTAAATATGTTTTGAAAAAGTAAGCATTTTTTGTTTAAAGTGCCATTTTTTTTAAAATGTATTCTGTTGAAATCTGGAAGAGGTACGAAAATTCTTCCCCCCCCCCAGCACTATTGAGAAGAGAAACAAATAAAATTATGTGCATTTTTTAGTTTACACATAACTTTCGTAAATGAACTGGAAAACGTAAACTAAATTGAAGTTTTGTAAATTTTAGTTGAAATGTTTAAGTAAATAAAATCGTAGAAGACATTGTCATTTCTTTACGAAGCAATCGTGTCACATATTGAAATTTGTCAATTTCTTGGAGTGAAAACATTTTTATTAGTTGCTTCGTAATCTTAAAATCAGAATGTTTCATTTGCGATAGTATTTAAAAAATTTATTTATATATTTTTTTAAATTTGAGTAAGATATTTAAAATTTTATATATTGAGTAACTATTTATATTACCTTTGAACATTCACCTATGAAACAAAATTTTTCCGATAAATATCTTTTATTATTTTTCTGTATAAAAATATTCTCCTAAAATTATTGAAATGGCTCTTATGTGTCTTTCGTTTTCTATTCAATTGTGAATTAAAATTAATTATTTGTTTAAAAATACTAATAGTATTTATTCTCAAAAGATATTTGATATTCTTTTTGGAATTTGCTGTGGTACCTAAAGTTATGAATTTATTCTTTTTTCTACTAGAATTTTTCAGCATAATGTCTCATTTTATTTTCCGCACAACTACATACCAAGTTTTTTTTTTTTTTTTACCCGAAATTGTATATGCTAAAAAATTAAGAAAAGTATATGTATAAAAAAAAAAGCAATTAGAATCTCGTATCCTGCAAACGATTCTTCATAATTAAATATCCATAAACATTTTTATTTCTAAAATGCTGTGATTTATAAAGAAAGCGCATTTTTTTATTTATGTAAAATTGTGAGGTTATTCTTTTCATAAATATTTTATTACAATTTTTAAATTATTTGCATGTGACATGAAATGCAAAAATTCTAGAATCTTTTCCATTTAATTTTCTTAACAACAACAACAAAAAAAAATCTTTTTCCAGGAGCACTTCTTTTTTATATCTGAAAACGATCTTCACAACTAGAAATGTTCTTTTTGGAATTCACTTGCATGATTCCTTCTGTTGTGCAAAGCAGGTGTGTTTTGATGGAAGAATGTTCTTAATCAAAAGATTCCAAGCTTCACAAGGGATGCTTTCAAGGTTCACTATTCAGAAGCTGTTGCTTTCAGAATTTGAAATCACAATGCTGTTTTTATTAGATTCATGTGGCTGATTTTATTCTAATGGCTTGGCATTGAATTATCTGACACTGAAGCTTTATTTCCGCTGCTTTATTGTATGCATAAAAGGTTTTATGACGTCGCTTGAACTAGGTCTTCAGCAAATATTTCTTATAGGACGATTTTAGTTCATGGTTGTTCAAATAAGTTCTGTCATCGTGTGATAAATAAGTGAAAATACTTATTAATACTCATTAAGTTGAAAATTTAAATTCATTATTTTTGTCAACTTCTTTATGGCAGGATCTTTTCCTGTAATTCGACTAAATATATTTGAAATTTTAAAAATCTACTTTAGATTAATCATTTCTTCAATTTTGCTACTATGCAATACGAAATATACAATTAAAAAAAAAAAACGTAATGCTGTCACGAAGTTTATTGGAGTAACCAAATGTTACTTCTTCACTCTACTTTTTGACACTTTATAATGAATTGAAAATAATGACCAGAATTTCTTTTGTTTTTGAATAAAATTCATTGAATTTTTTTCTTTTCATTTTTTTTATCTGCAATCAGATGATTCTTGTTCATTAAAATGGTTAATTATATTTTAATTTAACTGGAAAATTGAGGACTAAAAGTAATAATTTAAATGTTTAAAGCAAAAATGTCTGGAAATTGTTTTGTAGCCGCAATGATATTCATATTAGCTATCTTTTTATACGTTCTTTTGAGTAACTTGGAAGATTACCAGGCATTTTCATGTTTATCACGTTGTAAAGTATTGTTCACTTTAACGTATAAAGCGGTGGGTTTTTTTTTTTTTTTGGTGCGAAGTTCGAAAACTTTTATTATTTTCATTCTTTAATTCTCCATTCCTGTTCTTTTATTATGCCCAGAATATTAAATAGCATTTTTCAATGAATAATCTAATATAATTCATCATTTCATTTTATAACTTATAAATTGTATAAATTAAACTTGTGCAATTGCTGTATTTTTAAATATATATAATATACTTTCACTTTTAAAATATATTATTCAAAATGGGAAAGAATTGTCTTTTTGAACTATACCATCGATGTGTCTTCGGTTACCTTCTCATAGCTATAAAACTGAATGTGAACTAATATTTCTTATACAGAATTGATGAAATTATGTCACATTTTAATGCAATGCATCCAGTTGGTATTCTACACTGTACTCATGCCACAAATTAATACAACCCATTGATGAGATTCATTCACATTTAAATTTATAATCATGCCATATTTTGATGATGTTGGGGATTTTATATTTGATACTGTAGATTCCAGAAGGTTTACAATTGATCATCAGCTATTATACAAAAAATAATATTAACAAAATATGTTTATCAAAGAAAAAATCGTTTGCTTTTACTTTTTAATAAAATTTTAGCAAAATAAAAATGTTTGAAAAGGTATCGTCTGCTAAATGTCTATTAACAGATTCAGATAATGATATTTACCGAACGTTTCTATTCGCTTTATAGTTATCGTGCTAACTTATATTCGAATAGCATGACAGACAAACTTCTGAATGGATTTCTATCATTTAACTCGAAAAGTCTGTGGGTTGCGAAGAGTCAGTGAGATCTGAAACGTGAAAATTTATAAAAATCACAAGTTCTGATTTATTGACGATTTCAATACGTTTTCTTTGTATACTAGAAAGCAAAAAGGCCATTGAAAATAAAGCATCGAAAACTGCCATCTTTTTTTTTTTTTTTTATCTCAAAATATAATCAATCGTTTGAATTTTCATTTTATGTCATTTCTGATATCATATTTGCTTATTTATAAGTACAATTGGATTAAAACGGCAATCTCAATTTTAATTGCTGACGATTTTCTGCTTAATTTTGACAGATTCCCACTTACACATAATGACAGACGTCTTCAAATTTCATCTGTTACATGCTCAAAAAAAAAACCATTGGAAATTTCGCACGCCAGTGGAAACATGCTCTGAAAAAGGGGCCCTATATTACTACTATTCGTCCTTAATATGACGCCTCATATTTCTGCAGGATGGTTCGAAAATTGGTAAAATCGAACTCTATACCAACTAGCTTTATTTATTACTTGCGTTTGAATAAACA
Source organism: Argiope aurantia (assembly GCA_026543865.1). Classification (NCBI taxonomy): domain Eukaryota; kingdom Metazoa; phylum Arthropoda; class Arachnida; order Araneae; family Araneidae; genus Argiope; species Argiope aurantia. Next base: position 269,700 of record JAPMOR010087718.1, read on the forward strand.
GAAAAATAGAATTTTAAATTATACACTTCATACTAAAAAATTATTTCAACAAACGATATTTTTTCAAAACAAAAGAAAAACTCGGTGAGAAGAAAAGCTGACTATCCGAGAAGAAAGTAACACCCCCTGTTTACACCCGTGCTCTCCCATTCAGAAAAAAAGACGAGAAAACGGAGGAATGTGCCCTCTGGTCACCGGGGCGGGGTCTCACACCCTCCCCACCGCCCATCGGAAAGTCGTGTGCGGCGCCCTTTGAAGCAAATCAGCAGGAGTGGTGGAGGGGGATTCCGAGAAGACCCTTCAAGGGTCTCTATCTGGATGGACCGCTTTTTTCGCCCACTCTGTGGGGGGTAATTTTCAGAAAACGATTATCATCGGAATTCATAAGAGAGTGTAAGGTGTATGCTAATGTGCTTTTAAGGGGTAGATTATGGTTGAGTGACAACTACTTTTTTTGAAAGATGTTCTTTTTTGTAGTTAAAAAAATGTCTTTGTGCTAAATAAAAATTTTAAATTGTTTTTAATTCATTTTATTTGCTTTCAACTCTGAATATCCAAGTTAACACATTCGTTGCTACAACTCATGCTTGTGATACGAACAATTTAATTAGACTTGTCTCTTTAACTATTGTAGAGGAGGAGTAATCTAATTAATTAGGAAGTAGGTGCGATTCACGCAACAGTTATATTTATTATTACAATTATTAGTTTCGAATTCAGTACACTCTCTGGAATACTTTGTAATATTTTTTTTCTTTCATTTTGAAGTATATTTCATCCTCTGAAACTCATTATTTTACTATAAAAATGTGCACGTTCTTTTTAAAAAAATGATTTTATCTCTTGTAATAACATTAAATTTTCCCTTAATTATAATGTTTATAGTTAAAATTAAATAAGTTTAATTGTTGTTTGGCTGTAAAAAGTAAGCATTTGATTCTTCAAATTAGCTCCTTTTAAAAGAAAGATTAGTTTTATATTAACTTTAATTAGCCCGCCTCTCAAGTTGTATTTGTATCTTTTTTCCCTGGCAGTCATTCTGATTTTGCAGGAAAACAAATATTCAGTACTTGATAAGAACTTGCATAGATTTCCAGAAGAAAATTTATCAAGAGCACAAAAATTTATTTTGAGATTATAATTTAATAATTTTATGCTTTTACCTAATGCAATCTTTGACCCCCCCCCCGTATTTATCGGGATAAATCGTATGTTTGTTTCAATTAAACTGCGAAATAAGTCCCCCCCCCATTTTAATTATTGTTTTCGTTATCAGTAAAAAAAAAAAATCCTTAAAAATACAGATTTTAACAGCTGTTTTTAATTTCATTAAAGCCGTGTTTCTAATGGGGCAATCTTTTGTGTTCTCATTAATATCACTGTCAGTCCTACCAATTAATTTCACATGCACACTTATTGATAGGATGAATTGTAAACAGCCTTAAGCCCTGTTCCGACGGCCCGTTGCCTTTAAGAATATGGTCTTAAATCCACCATTTGACCCATTATACGACCACTCTCGCCTGTGGACGCTGATCGGGAGCTTCCCGCAAACCGTCGGTAAAATGAATAAACGTCAAAGAACCCAGGAAAATAACAAGTGATGGGAAAGAGGGCAAAATGCGCCGCACTCAAAACGATCACTGGCCTTCGGAACGAGTCTTTAGGTGTATATTTGGGAATGATAGTGCTTTTTTATTATTATTGCCGCATTGAAGAAAGACTGTCGAATCTCCATGGCCGAATGGTCATGGCACTGGTCTTGTGATCAAGAGACCTGGGTTCGAATCCTGATAGAGACACTGAGATTAATGGTTTATGTAAATACTTAATTCCTTGATTTTATGTTTTCCTTTATTTCATGTTCCAGAAGATACTGGACATTTCTTTAGTTTACCAGACAAGTGTTCTGGACTTTTCTTACTGTCTCCAGAAGAGTAGTCTGGAACTTTCTCTGCTTGTATAAGAGCAGAATATTTGTCAGTTACTGTGTGCTGAGTTCAGAGTTCAATTAATAAATTGGTTTAGCTCTACCTCTTGTGTGTGTCATTAAGTTCTATACTAAAGTATCTACGTGACATTATTATCATTGGTCTCTCTATGATTTCGGGTTCAAAACCTGATTTGTCTGAAAATCTACCACTTTTATGGATTTGATTCATATTAAATTGGTAATATCATGAGTCAAATTTCCTTACATTTATGTGGTGTGAAAGTTAGAAAATGGGGTACCAGCTTAGGTGTTATTCTCGTTATTTGACCACGAGTTAAAATTGTAGAATCCATCCCATTATAATGTAGCGTTTATAAATCAATCAGTCTACGAAAAAACTTCCTATTATGTGCATTAACGTTAAATTTATTGCAAAGTACTTTGTTATTTTATGATATTTCATTAATGTAACTTTTTAATAAACATTTTTTTATTTTTATTCCAGCACGATCCGATTTGAGCGAAACCGCTCGACGTCTCCGCCGAGAGAAGCCTTACGCCACCAAATATGAGCAGACGACTCAGCTGTTTCTGCCATCGACGCGTCCCCCCTGTGTTGACCGGTTGTACAATGAGGCGTGCGTCACCCCTGTCGCTGTCATGTGTACCATCGACCGGTACAGGACGGATGGACTCAGCTCGTCGGAACTCTTCATGGTCACCCCCGTGCTGGGAGGGACCCGGAAGAAGCGACGTAAGCTGCTCGATATCGAAACCAGGAAGGTGAGATATAGCTTCACTTCTCTTAAGTCATCACATTGATCTGGAATCTGATTTATTTGTCGTATATTTTTTGAATAAGTAATTTGCTTGAAATAGAATTTAGAAATGTAGTTCGACTCCTTTTATTAAGTCACATTACTTTCTCATAACCAGAAAATGTAGATGCTTGTATTAGACAATTAAAATCTCCTATCGGGGGGGGGGGCACTTTAGAAATGAGGATGGAGGTACCCACCAAATCTTCTTGGTGTGTACCTCCTACCGATGACGGAACGTCACCTCACGGGAAGGGTTATACCGTGGCCGGTGATGGCGCTTAGGACTCAACCATAGTTTCCGCCAGTGTTGCTGGCGAAGCGTTCCGGCCATTCAGATTTTTTCGTGTGCCTTCAGGCCGGTCGGAGTAGCCAGTTATGGTTAGACAACTAAGCTATTTAATCCTAAAGCAAGAAGTGAATATATATTGTCCCGTTAATTATAAATTCTTTCTTAAACTAGGAAATATTTAATATTTTTTGGATTATGAAAAATTGTTCGATATCGAAACCAGATTATTGTTTTGGAGAAGTAAATTGCTTGACACTGAATTCGGAAAGGAGAAATATAGTTTCGCTTCTCTTAAAAAATCTCTTAATTTCTCACTACTTGAAAATGTCGAGCATTGTTTTGGATACCTACTCTTCTTGACATCAAAATTAAAAAGATGAAATATCACATCACATATATGAAGTTACATTAATCTAATCTTCCTCGCCCCTCCCCATCAGAATCTAATCTTAGAGGGCATTGAATATTTTTCGAAAAATAAATTGACACCGAATTCCGAAAAATGAAGTATATCTTCTCTTCATTTGTAAAGTCCCATTAATTTCTGACAGCCAGAAATTGTTTTGTGTAACTAAATTTTTAGACATCGAAACTAAAAAGCGGATAAATAATTTTTCTCCACTTATGAAGTCACTTTCTCCTCTTATATTAGAGCCAAATATTTTTGGATGAGTAAATTATTCGACATCGAATTCAGAAAAAGGAAATGCAGCGTCTCTCTTAATTTTAAATCGAACTAATTTCTCATTTTAGACTTTTAAAAAAATGTCGAATAGTGTTGTTTTCATCATAGTATAAATTACACGATTTCGAATTCGGAAGAGAGAAATGTAGCGCCTCTAATTATTATTAAGTCGAAGTAATTTCTAATTTTAAAAAATTACATACTATATAGGCTAACTATACTGCTTAACATCGAAGCCAAGTTCATATATAGCTTCGATCCACTTCAGAAGTCACATTATTTTATATATTATTTTTTCAGCTGAATATAGCTTTAAAAAATGTCATGTATAATATATATTGGCTAAGTAGCTTGCTCCACATAGAATTTTTTTTAAAAAAAAAAAAGAAGGCGAAATATAGCATTACTACATTTATAAAGTATTAATATTTCACAGCCAGAATGTGTAGGTTAATATTTTGGATAATGAAACTACTAGGTTTCGAAATCAAGATGGTTATAAATAACATCTCTCCACTTATAAAATCACATTAATTTTTCATCTTATACCAGAAAATGTTGGAATATTGTTTTGGATAATTAAACTGCCTACTATCGAAACTAGGAATTAGATATATACTATCGCTTCTCATATAAAGTCACACTAATTTATAAATTAATTCGTCATCCTATTTATTGTTTTAAATTCAGAACTGCAAAACTTCGAATCTAGGAAGATGTGGTATAACGAATCGCCTCATGTGAACTCATTTTTACAGCAAAATATTTTTCACCCTCCCACGTGATATTTGGTGTTTAAAAATTGGTATAAAAGTTTTGATTATTTGTCTTCCCTAAAATTGATCTGACATATATACCCCGTACCCATACCTGTCTTTGCTATTTGAAATAAAAAAATAAAAATAAAATACCAGAAAAATTTTAAATATTATACGTCTATTTTCTTAATTTCATATGTATGGTTTCTTAAGTGGCTGTACCGGTTTAAATTTCCTAGGAAGAATGTTGCGGCGAATCCCTATCCTTTTTTTTTTTTTTGAAAACCAGATTTGATTGATTTTAATTGATTCTCTATATAAAGAAATTTCAATATCACTAAATTAATAAAATCTCTCGTTTTGATTTAAAGGTGATTTTAAGCAAAATGGTAAACCAATTAATTATAACTTTTTTTTTTTTTTAGGTACAATCAATGCAAAATTTTCTAGGGTTTTTGAATTGGGAGTTAGTGAGACATTTGCAAAAATTAGTTTGACCGCGTTGATCTTTTAGCATAATAAAAAATATTAAACAAATCGTATAAATAATTCGGAATTTAGTTAGATTTTGCTTCGATAAATTTTATTAATTAGGAGAAACTTGATTTTAATTTGAATAAATTTAGTATACGTCCCTTTAAATTAAGTGGAAGCACAAATTGTCCTCAGAATATTACTAGAAACAATCAAACACACACACACACAAAAAAATCTAGGCTTTGAAATTTTCAGGCAGTTGCCTACTTTGTCTATTTGATTATTTGACCCTACCAATTCTATTCATTAAATAATTTTTAGAACTATTTTTCAAAATTCTAAAATATCTCGAGAAAATATTTATCCCACTTGATGATATCACCATAAATAATGGTTCCAAACTCGTTTGAATGATTATAAAGATATGAAGCGTCTCACTTTCTCTAAAAATATACTAAATGAAGGCGGAGCACAATTATTGATTTTTCTTACATTTTACTTTACATTTTCTTTCAAAAATGAAATAATTGTCAGCCAACAATAGATATGAAAAGACAAGTTGTGTCTGTTATAAATCTGATTAACATACAGTTAAAGGAATAGTTGAGTATATTGTTCAAATTAAAATTTTGCTGCTGCAAATTTTGTTAAAAATACTTCAGATTTTTTTGTTCGTTAGAAAAAAAAAAATTTAATTTTTACCTTGCCTTTTATTTATACGTGATTTAATTTATTTTATGAAAGAAACATTCCTTAGGTTATGTGGTATTTATTTGGATGCACATATCATTAACTAAAATATATAAAATCGATATTCTTGTCCTTCTGATAGTTAGGTCAATATGCCAGAGTAAAAAGTTATTCCATTTTTAAAAAACAAAAATGACCTGATCAGTCAAAAAACAATTTAACTGATAGTTATTTCAATTATGTAATTGTGAAACTGCTTAAATACGAATAATTTAAGAGGTACTTTAAAGACGGTTCATTCTGTTAGAATTTAGTTTTAAATATCATTTATCCGTAAGAATTAAGTTTTAAATATTTTTAATCGATATTGAAAATAATAAAACCATATTTTAAGAGAAACACTTCTTGGAACTCGTGTATGTCGTTTTGAAGGTGTAGAAATAGTCATTTACCAATTTGTGCCCCTTTTAAGCGCTACCAACACCGATTAAAAATTAACTATTTTTCAACACTATTATTACCCATTGGAACATTTTGTTTAGTGTAATAGATGAATCATATTTGATCCGATTATTTCAGTTAAAGTAATTTTTTTCTTAGTGTCTTAAACAATTTCGTTTCAAGAGTTTTTTTTCTTTTAATCAAACCTTTAATTTAATGAGTCTTATGATAAAAATTAAACTCCAGAAAATAGTTTTGAAATAATAATAAAGGTTTTTTTTTTTTTTTTTTTCTTCCTCCTCAACCATAGCCTGCCAACTTCAGTCTTGCCGAAAAAGTTCAAGATCGCTTGGAGTGTGGCACGTCTTCTCTCCCTCCTCTGGTGTCGCCATCTAGGGGCTATATTTTGAAACAAAACGAGAGCTTGGAATTGGAGCGTCTTCCCTCGCCTGAAGAGCAGGCCATGCTTCTTTCCCTGGAATACCCTTCGGTCGTTGTGCCTGTTGACACAAGTGAGACCAGCTTCAACAGAATGTCCTTGCTCAGGAGGTCATTATTACATGTAAGATAAATTTTTTATTTTATTTATTTATTTTTTTCTTTTCATGGCAAAGGTTTCATTTGAATATACAAAAGCTGCTAGTAATAGCGGGAAACATATGGGAATGAAGGAGAAAAGTAGTTACATAATTTTGTTTCTTGAAATTAATGTGAAAAGCTAAAATTCTGCAGTGCTGAAACCTACTGGATAATCATAAATGAGGAGTATCAAAATCTCTGTGAATGGAGAGCTGAATGAAACAGGGTTCTCGATCTTATTGAAATTTTTATCGATTTAAAAAATTGATTTACCATAATGAGAAGTTATTAGTTTCATCATAGGTTATTGCAATTTTTTTTTTTTTTTTTTTGTTAGAAACGTAGAATAGGATAGGTTTATAAAAAAAATGGAATATAATGTAAAGTCTAAAACAAGTTTTAAAAATATAGTTAATATAGTTAAATTAGCATGAAGGAATGATTAGTTAAAGGAGGGTTGTAAAAATGGACTGACTCGGAAATCAGTAAATTAAAAATTAATCTAGGAATAAGGGGAATGAAAATTAAAAGCTATTGATTTAGAATAATGGTGGTAAAATAAAATCTACTTGTATCAAATTTTTAAATTGTAACTTTTTACCATCCCCAAATTTAATTGTGTACGTAGCATTCTGGGTCTCAAAACGTTGACATAATTGTATTTCTTTAAAAGTTACCGATAGTAAAATTAACTCTGTAGAGGGACGAGACTCTTTATTAAGTGTTATGCCATGGATGAAAGAATGAGTTCAGTTTCAGGAACTACTTTTTATTAGCGGGTTAAGTTCCAGGGCACAAACATTTTACACAAGCATATTGAAGAACAAGGCATAGAACAAATACACACGGCAAGCAAGGACAACACAAGAGACAAGAATGAGGAATCATGGGTAAACATGGCTCTTGATAGGTGGCTCTAGTAGCGCCACCTATGAAGAAAGGAGAAGGCAGTAATTGTAACCGCTACAACTCAAAACACTGTTTTTATTTGGAGCATTTCATTAAATTTTTAGAGAATGAAATATATTTAACAAATTTTAGACTGTCACTAATTAATGCTTTTTTTTTTCCTTCTTTTTATTCCACAGTTGTATATTAATTTTTGGATATTTTTTTATGAATCTTCAGTGCAAACGTCATTCAAAAAGTTTCTAAATAAGAATGAATCCATATTTATCTATCCAGATCGCAATTTTTGTTTGAATTTGTATTCTTTAGCAGTTTATATTTCTTTTGTTTCAAAAAATTAAAGATTATCAGAGGGATACGAAAGATTTTTTTACTGAGAAATTGTTATTCTATTAATACTGCATTTCTTTGCATTTATAAATTTTATAAATTCTCTAGTACTTTGAATAATAGGGTTATTTTAATATCTGCTTAACTTATGACAACTTATTTTTATACCGAATAAGAATTCAGTAAACCATCGATAAAATATTCTTTAAGTATTATTACGGAAAATAACCATAAATCATCCTTTTATTGTATAGTGAGAAGTACAACAGGGCGGAATAAAAAGGTTTTATTCTACAATAATAGACATTAAAAAAACACATTCGAAGCATGTAAAAGAACAAAATTTGCAGTAAATAACGACAGATAAACAGTAGCTCAATGGGCGCAGAGAGAATTCGCTGGAGAAACTTTGCTCAACTCGACTGACGACGACTGATTCTCACGTCTGTGCGGCTCTGCTTTTAAGCTCCCGTAATAAAGCATCGAAAATCCTAAAATAAGCGTTGGAAATATGGAGTTATCGTCAATTCTCGGATATTTTAGATCCTTCATATTTGTCAGCAAATTCATCGCCAAGACCCGGGATTATTGACTTGGTACCTATTCAGCATCCGTTACTATGTCCTTAAAACTCTCTTCCTTACCAGGAGACTTATTGTGCTACAAAGCAATTTTATAAATTCGTAAAAATATAGTATAGTTGGTAATGTACACTTTCAATTATACAGAACTCTATTAAAAAAATCTGCGGGTTTTTTAAAACGAAATGGTATCGAAATCGAATTTCCGAACGTGTAAGCGTGTAAAAGGTATCGCGAGGTTATTTTTATAATTCGAGAAGCTTTTAGTTTTCAACAATTCTATTTTTAAAAAATTCCGATTATGATACGAAGGAATTTTGTGCATTTTCAATTTTTAAGAAATGCTACTGTAAATATGTTGAAAAGCTTCGCGTGCTGATAAAAGGATGGGCATTCTTTTAAAAATACTTTTAAGAAAACATAAAAAAATGCAAAAAAAAAAAAAGAATAAACAAGTCAGTATTATTCGGAAATCACTTTATCAATAATTTATCTTTTGATCTATTAATCAAGGAGGGGGTCTTGTACCATTCTTTCCAAAGTGCTATATGTTTGCTTCTGTTTTTATAATTTAGAAAAAAGAATTACTGGCACAATATATCGACAAGTGCATGATATTTCTTGTTTAGTTATTTTTACAATTTCAAATGCAAAAGTCATGAAGAAATAAAAAGTCAAAGCCATTATAGAAATAAAGGAGTCATGATTTAAAACTGAATCTCTACCAACCAGGTTTTCGATTGTCCGAGTTGATTACATTCCCAGTCAACTAGCGTAACCGAAACTGAACAAACTATAGATTAGCCCAGCTTCACCTGATGTATAACCCAATTTCATACTCTAAAGTTGAAAAAACAAATGTTTCTATTCTTGGATACACAACTTCCGATCAAGTTCTCTAATTCAGATCTCTCTCCAGATGGACTTCGTAATTAAGCGCAAAAAGACCAAGAAGCGGTCGAAGCGTCGGCACACTTTCTGTGAAGGAGACACCAGGGAGCTGGATCAAGCCATTCGGAATGTAACCAACTCCTCGTGCCAGACAGATGACTTCCTGGACGTTACCTCTGTCTCCTCCTCGTCCATCCACAACAAGTCCACCCTCTCCAAGAGGAGATCCCGGTCTGTGCAGGACACCTCCTCTCGCAGGCGAGACCTGGACCTGGATTCGCTGAAGCAGGACTCTGCGAAAGATTCGGCCACGGAAGATGACAAGGAGAAGTCACCTGCGAAGGTAAGGACTCGCGAGCCCCCTTTTTTCATCGACAGATCAGTGTTATTATAGAAGGTTACTCTTCTTAAAGTTAACGGGCACTTTTCATTATATGTAGCGGTACCTGCTACGAAAAATATTCTCATATTGGTAATCAAACTTAATAAATCAGTTTTAGGTTTTCCTGAAACACTCTTGCATAGTCTGTTATCCGCTCTTATTATTCCTGCATAAAGTTATGGACCTTTGTTACTCAAAATGCTGTTTGAATGCCTTTTTTCTCTCTCGTGTATACATAGTATATACAGAAAGTGTAATAATCTTCAAAAAATTCGAACTCAAGATTTTGACGAATCTCCATGTTTCCCTGAATTCGATACATTTTCTGGAAAATGTCCATCTGTCTTTGACAAAGATAGATTAAAAACGCTTTGATCTAGACGGATGAAATTTGGTATACTGTCTTCCCACCAAATTTCCTGATTTCAATCAAATTTTGTGTAAAATCTGTTCATAGGAAATCCGTCTGTCCGAATATATTTGAACGCGATAATTACAAAACGAAGATAACTAGATAGATAAGATTCTGCACACAAATTTAACATCTATAGTTTAGACACCTGACAAATTTTAAGCCAAATCCATCTATGGGTTGACTGACAGTCGATCTTTACTATCAAAAACATGCAAACGCGATAATTCAAAAATTCAATGACTTAAATATGTCAAATTTGGTGTGGGATTTTGTAACCACAAGTGCAGTTTTGTGGCAAATTTTAGTTTCAATCAGCTGAGAAAAACGTGTCTAAGACACAAATTCGATTTTTAGTTACTATTAGCGTATGCCATAGGTTAATCGCCAAATAACTCGCCAAGGATGACACGATAGATTCGGTAAAAATGCTCAATTCACTCTAAAAGTTAGTATTTCGTAACTATTGTACACCGATGCCATGAAGGTATTCTCTGGCATGACAGGTTTATTAGACAGTATGCAAGAAACTTTCGTGGAGACCATTCCCGCTGGTTCTTTTTAGCCGATTGAAACAAAACTGGCACAGAATTACATCTTTAGTAACAAGATTACATAAAAGATTTCGTTTATTTAAGTCATTGTGTTCTTTTGCATATCGTTAAATACGCGAAAGTTTAGACCGACAACCGAAGATCCTTTCACAAATTTAGTTTAAAATTTAATGATCTGTATTTTGGATGTTAAAACGATGTATCACACTTCATACATTTATTTCATTACATTTTCATAGTTTTAGTCAACTTGTCATACGCGAGAAGGGCGTTGCCATATTGACATACATGTATTACTATTTTTTTTCTGTGAAAAATCGGCGAATCATATTTATCCATTCCTAGTGGAGTCAAGTCCTATTATATCATAGTGCCATTAAAAACATAATCGCCAGGCCCATCTGTCTTCTAATTGCGTATTTCTTTTCATTACAACCAGCCAGATAATGAATGAATAATAAAAATTAAGAATTTAAAATTAATTTTTCAATTTTTAAAAAAAATTAAATCTAATTTGTATTTTTAATATAATAAATCTGCATATCGTTAAAGACAAGAACATTTAGTTAAAATTTGGGATGTCACTTGTTGTGACAAAAGTTACGAATTTAAAATTCTTTTTTTTTTACCAGATATCTTTTTTTTTAAATCAATTTTAACTATTTATTTTATTGTATAAAAATTGCTAGTTAAAATTGTTAAATTGATTCAGCTATCATTCAGCGATCTAACGATAATAAGTAAAATTAGGGATATGAAATGAAAATTCGAGGCACTCTTTCTATCCAGAATTGCTCTTGCTGCTGCTCTGAAGTTCTTTTGAGCAGAAAAATTGCAATTATTGCAGATTAGTTAGAGCTTGAACCAAAACCAGATGATTGAATTTTTGGAATCGGATAATCGACGAATAAAAGGTGATCTCTTGGGGAAAGGAACAGTATTTGCACATAATGCATTAATTTGGGGATTGCAGAAAGAAATTTGCTCATAGTTTGTAAGTAATAAATATTGTCTTTACTTCGAAAGATTTTCGTCGCGGATTCTTTTCCCGACGTTTTAATAATGGGGTAATCAAGAGTGCAATTATATAACTCCTTTTGTCAAGTTCCTTGGTCTTTAAACTAAAATTACAAAACTAACATTGAAAATCCATTTAGAACTAATGTACGATTCAGAGGAGACATTCTTCCTGTAATGACTTGCCTTTCTCTGTTTCAGACTTCCAATGGGACAGTGAAGAAGTCCCTGCGTTCTCGCGCCTACTCCTCTCTGACGGCCGCCATCTCTATCGCGGCGGTCAAGATGCGCAATTCAACTCGCGGACCCAAGCAGGACGATGGACGCTCGTCCAGTGGCAATTGGAGTGCCAGCAGCAGCACCAGGGCCTCCGTCGACTCTTCAGACCCGACTTCCCCCTCCAGGAACTCGGTGGGCAAAGACTCCTTGCTATCCTCGGAACAGCACGATAGGTAAGTCCTGCCTTTAGCTGACATTATTAAATATCGTATGTTTCTCTTTAAGAACCAAGACACCTTGGTAGCTTTGGAGCAACACCATTAATAAGTCTTTCCATCTGTTGATAGTAAGACTTTACTTATCAAATGTCACATGTTTCTTTGAGTGCTGGTGTTCTTGGTGTTCAGCCTCCACAATTTGAGGAGGAGTGTTAAGATTCCTTGCAATTCTCGAAACATGCATTTCTCTCAATTTGAGAAGTGTTAAGACTCCTTGTGATCCTTGGAGCAGCCCTATTAGTACGTCTTGCCATACCTGACACTACTAATAGTAGAACTTTTCTGATCAGATAATGTTCTTGACACTTCTCCTCAGTTTGAAGGAAAAGTGTCAAATTATTTGTATAAGATATTAAAATTAAACACGAATTTCTGTGATTCAAAAAGACTGATGAAAAATAAAAAATAAAATATTATATACAAGCTGTCCACTCTCATTATTTACCAGTATTTGTTTTGTTGACGGATTATGATTGGCAAGTATTTCCAGTTGAAAAAGTGTTATAAATTATTTAAAAAAATGTTTTATGCCATTTGTTTTGATAAATATTCTGCTAAAAATTATGGCTTCAAAAACTTTATATAATCCCAAATCCTATCGATCATATTTAATAAAATATTCATGGCATACTAACATTGTTAGAAAAAAAAAAGTTTATCACTAAAACTTTTTTAAAGCGCTAATTCATTTATAGCTCTTTATTGAGGTGTCCCCATTTTCTCAGATCTGTAAAAGTTCCTCGTAATTATTGTTGATCAACATTGAGATGTCTTGTTCTTATAAATATAATTAAACTTCATGTATAATGTATAATACCGTGTACTATGTGGATCATTTAAAGTTGTAAGCAATAACTTATTAACCTGTCTTGGAGTCATTCTCATTTCTACCTTAAATAGAACTATTCTGATGTCCATTCTGAACATATGGTTAGGAATTAAATAAAATTAAGGAAGAAATTAAGACTGTTTTCTGAAGTTGTGGTAGATATCTCAGAAGTTCTGTGACCTGTGCTATGATCTCTACTTGTTTTAATATTTGTCTTATATTTTTGTAGGTCCAAGGATGACATCCTGCCCATTCAGTCTCTTACCAGCTCTCCCGTCAAAAAGAAAAAGTTCGGAAATACCGGACTCTCCTGGGAAGTAAACAATAATAATAGAAGTTCTTCTAACACCCCTACACCAGAATTCGCCTCCCTTGGCTCATCCAGCACTCCCTTAGTTCGTTCCCCCTACGCTGGACGGCGCACAGGTGTCAGCGATGACGGAGATTCGTCTGTCTACTCTGTGGACACAGATGGTTATTACACCTCCATGCACACCGATAGTGGACTGTGGAGCAATCCACTCACCAACCTAAAACCAGAGGATGTCTTGGCCGATTTGGCGAATTTCAGGCAGCGCCAAGGATCTCACAGTTCGGAAAACAGCATTGACAATAGCAGCATCAACAGCTTTCTCTCCAAATCCGCTACGGAGTGTTCTTCTAACAGCGATAGTGTCAAAGGTGTTCCGCCTGGACCTCCACCTCCACCTAGAGTTTCTAGTTCTAGAACGGATGACACGGACACCAAAGTTCTGGATTCTGTGACTCAAAAATTAGAACTGGAGTTGGAAGACAGCGATAAGTCTTACTCCCCTCACCCACCGAATGGTTCTGCTTCTGAATCTGAACATGAGGTGAGGGACAGGATTCGGGTCAAGACAGAAATCAATCCCACTCGGTATCCATCTATGTGTGCAGTGTCTCCCGAAACGAGTGATGACGAAATTGCCGATTGGAAGCGAAGGACTATTGTTCCAAATCTCAATGTCGTTATTGCTGAAGTTCACAGAGAGGATCGGTTGTGTGATAATGTTTTGGATACTGAAGAACAATACAAAGACAAAAAGACTGAAGCTGTTCAAGAAGTTCCTAAGTCTAGTTATCCATCCATTAACATGTACAGAAGTGAAACTCCCGTGCCATCCAGTTTTTCAACGTCAATTTCTAGCAGTCAGCCCATTGATTCTTCCACGCCACGGTCTGGTATTAATGTTACCACTTTTTCTCCAGAATGCAATGATACCATTAATCCAAATTTAAAGACTGGATCTTATCAGCCGAGGAGTAACCTGTTTGAACCCAGTCCTGTCCCAAAAGAGATTGTGGTCATCGACAAGCCAGTTTCACCAATACTGAAATCAGATAAATCTCTAATTCCTTTGAAATATGCCCAGCGAATTACAGTCACTCCTATAGCTCGGAGTGATTCCTCTTCTAGTTGTACCGGGACCATTAAAAGAAATCCGCTCAAACCAGTATCTTCGAGTGACAGCAAAACCGAAAAATCTACTAAATCGGATGGTAGTCCATCGTATGTTTCTTTTAAAGCACCCGATTCTCCTGTTTCTTCCGTCAGTAGCTTAAAAGTAGCCAATCCGGAAGGAAAACTTTCTAGCCCTACAAGTTCCTTACCTCGTCCTGTCGCTCGTGTGACTTTGGATCCTACAGGTAAAGTGGTCTATTCATCGAATTCTTTAGAAAGACCCAGCAGCGCAAATTCCAATTCGAACAGCTTGGAAAGGCGGACCTACGCTACGCTACCCATGTATCAAGCTAACAGTTCTACCAACCGAATAGCAGCTCCTCAAAAAGAAGTACAAAATAGTGATTTGAAAACTAGTGATAAAAGAGATGGTTGTGATGATGATTCTTCCTCCAACAGAAATTTAGTACAAGCACCACAGAATACAACTGCACCCGTCACTCCTCCACCGCAGCCTTCTTCTCCTTCACAGAACCAATTTTCTTCTTTCAAATCTTCTGGAACCAGCCGATCTGAAGATTTTACCTTCCGACCATCTAGAGGTGGTCGCTTTTGCCGATCTTATTTCCCATCTCATCTGCTTTCATCAACAACATCGCGAAATAACCAACAATCTCCGTCTTCACCATCATCTTCACCTGTGTTACAGGAACAGAAATTCACATCGAAGCCTGCTTATGAATATTCTGCTGGTCGGAATTACTCAAGGACGAATTCTCAGATACCTTCGTATCAAAGAAATACTGATACTCCCCAGTCACCAACACCATATAGCCCAATTTCATCACGTTATGTGCCAAAATCCCAAAACAGTACTACACAAGGTAACCTATCTGTACATACTCCAACAAATTCACCCGTATGGCCAAATAGAATAAATTCTCCTGCAATAAACAATAGGTATTCAACATCCTCTCCCAGAATCCAATCAATGACACAAAAGCCAGCCCCTGTTTCTCTTAATTACAGACCTTTGACATCTTTAAGTCCACCAGATCTTATACCTGCAGGCGAATCTCCACCATCCACTTTGGACATAACATCACCTGCTTCTACTCACCGAAGATTCATTCAAGAAGATAAAAAGAGCTATTCTGAAAACTCCAAGAGTCCATCTCACTCAAGTCCTCAGTCCTCTGTCAGTGATAAAACAAACTTGAAATCTTTGTCCGCCAACGAACTTTTCGCCATCATTCACAGCTCCAAGAAGAAGCACAACATCAAAAGTGAATCAGAGATATCCATGTCACCAATGTCCTCCAGATCGGTTTCGCCTGCGCTTAGTCAGAGCTCACTGTCCAAGATCCAGCCTGTTGAAACGGGAGTGTTGTCCAGGCGGTATGATAATTCTCCAGACAGATCCAAATGGTGCAATAGCATGCCATCTACTCCAAAATCCATGGCATCAGATAAGTTGGGTGCATCAAAACCCACAAGTATGCATGATTTCAAGATGCTGCTTCTCCAAACTAGAACAGGAAGTAATGATAGCAGTCCTAGGCCTTCTGCTGCGGAGTTATTAAAAGTTTCGCCGCCAAAATCCACGCCAAGTACTAACACTAACACTTCCAAGTTGCCAGTGCCTTCATCCACATTCAAATCTCCAAATCCTATTGGCACTTATTCACCAGGCCATGGGACTGTGCCTATGAAGCGAAATACGAGGACACGATCGCCTTACCTCACCAGATATGATTCAGCTTATCCGCCCATCATAGAAGACTGCTCTGAAGAAATGGAAGAGAGCTTGTGCCTTGAATCAAATACTTTGCCTTACAAAGCTCCAATGATAACTCGAAATCTTCCACAGTCTTCCACACCCGTTGCCAAGGCAACAAGCACGTGGGTTTAGTGGTTACTTTTTCTTTTCAGACTAGTGTGTGTTCATGTAGAAAAATTGTTAAAACAAGTTTGTAATTAATATATTGTAAAAAGAGATGAAAGACTACTTTTTTGTGTTTTTAGGGATATTTTTGAGTGAGGTGCTTTTTGAAGAAATCAAAAACAATGATGTGGACAAAGAGGGGGGGGGGGGGGGAAAAAAAAGGTTGTGATTTTTTTAAGCATTTTAAATACTTTCACAACGCATTTATTTGTGAAATGCACAGAAATCTCTTTTCTAAAATTAATTTTTTTTCTCATATGTTTGAAAACAAAATGTTTACTCATTATTCTCTTCTGAAAATATACTCTTTTAACTCTATAGCTCTCTTTTAATTTCTAAGTGACTAATTTATGGTACAAATATCCTGATTGCCTAAAATAGTCTGAATTATAGAAAGATCATTTCAATTGCGAGCTTGCGTATTTGGATATTAATTTCTGAATCAAAAGTAGTTTAAACCTGAGAATCACTTTTTATTCTGAATATTTAAAAGAAAACATCCAAAATAGAATGATAAAATATTTATTTTTGATTATTCAAATTTTTTATAGTATTTTATAACATAAATTTGAAAACTTCCTTTATTTATGTATGTGAATATTTTTCACATTATTTTCTTCCAATTTTAGGTTATTATTAAAACTAATTTCAAAAAATAATTCAACACTTACAACACATCCCTGTACAATTATACATTTTTCCTTATTATATCTAAAAATGTACATGCAGATTACAAGACTCCTTTTTCCACTTTTTTTAATGCCTTTGTCTTTACATTTTTTGCCTTTTAATAAATTTGTCATCCTAGAGAAAAGTCGCATGAGAAATCAGTATTTTCCCATTGGTCGATAATAATTGTCGCCAAGCTTCAATATTTGCTTAAAAATAGTGAAAGTGTGTACAAGTAAATTATATACAGCAATCTTTCATTATAAAGAAAATGTTGGTGCATATTTTGGTTACTATCTAACTGGAATAAACTTATCAAAAAATTCTGATTAAATTGATAAATATATATTAGATTGATTATTTTAAAGACTGATGAATTGTCAGCTTTATGCAAACTGAACAACATTTGTTATTTAAATATAATAATTATGTGCTCTTGTGAACATAGAGTATAGTAGGGAAAGGTGGGAGATAGTAGTTGTTAAAAACAAAGTACAAAATCGTGTGCAGTATTTTTAAATAAATGAATATTCTTTATAGAAACTATTTTTTATTCAGATGCTGATAAAACTTTTAGAATAAATATATCTATATATATATATATAAACAAAATAAAATGTAAAAAAAGCAAGATTTCAACTTTATCAGAGCTATGCAAAAGCATAAAAATAAGTGTCATTTCTTCAGTCATTAGTATTAAATAAAAATATCATATCAAACCAACATCTTTTATATGAATAAAATATTTATACCTTTTCCAGATATTTTTTAAAAATAAATTTGTATGAATTTCATATTTGTGTATAGAAATATTGGTCGAAAGATAACAAATGTTTTGTGAAGGTTTTTTTTTTTTTTTTTTTTTTAAATCCTTGTCTTTTTGATAACATTTTCATGATCTTTGCTCAGATGTCTAGAAAAGTGTTATGCTTGATTTTCGAATTGTGCTTGCACTCACATTCCTTATTTATTATGCTTAATAAACATTATTATTAGTTTATTGGTTTCGTATTATTGTTAAGTGTTTTTAAAATCCAGAAATGCTATCAATGTTTAATAGATTATCAAGATGCATTTAAAACTCGAAGAATCAAAATTAGTCTGAAGATACCAGTTTATTAAATGTTAAAAATTAGGGGAAGTAATTAGTTCTTATTTTTAAAAAAAATTAAGGATACATTTCTTAAATATCATCAGAAAGATTTACCAATATAAAACTTTCCACTTAGTCCATGAAATATAAATTTCTCAACAGAAATATCACTATTCAAGGCTATTCTACATTATGTCATATTATTTGTTTGTTTGGAAAAAAAATTTACGTATCCAGTAAACATATAGATCACAATCATTATTTGGAACTATGAGTAAAATAAATTCTTTTTAGTGAATATTCATAGTTGCCATAATGTTCACTCTTTTATAAATGTAAAAAAATGTAATTATGGGCTTTGAGATTCCAAAGACTAAATGTTTGTGTAAATATACTTAATTGACAACAAATTTATAATAAAGCATTTTATTATTAAATAAAATACAATTGTTTAACACATCCTTCAAGGATATTTACATGAACCATTTTTAAATATATTCACAGGGTTAAGTATTAAAAAATAAAGATCACAATTTGATACAAAACACACAATCCTCTAAAAAAGCATTCATAGCAAATCTTTATTTTCAACTTTATACACTTTATTTAAAAAACGTGCTCACATTTCATAAGATGGGACGGATGCACAACCAAAAAGCTGTGACTCGGATGAGAAGTTCATCAAAACAAAAATTAAAATTCACAAAAATAAATAAGTTATCGCACAGATATACACATTGCTGTATAAATTGAATAGTTTTTTTTTTGTAAACATTATACAAATTAAATGATTTACAAAATAAAACAGCATTTTCAAGATAAAAATACCTTGTTTTTCAATACAAAATGTGAACACTGATGGAGAATTATGAGCATATAAGCATTTTGCATTTAAAGCATTGAATTGGTAATTGGAATGACTGCTCACAGTTATAAAGCACAACTGAATTACCTACAGTAGAAACATCAACTATACATTATTTACAAAAAGTTGTCCATTTTGGGAGTTGATGATGTAACCATTTTAATTATTTTAACCATGGATAAAATTTATCAATGATATTTGAAATTCTGAGATAAATTCATATGAATTGAATTTTGAAAATGGTAATGTAATGTGATTAAAAATTTTTAAAAGTATTCTGATGTATATTGTATTTAGAAATTTGATAAAATTGGCATTTGCAAAATAGATTGAATTTAACAAAACTAAACAAGCATATAAACATTTGTTAAAATAACAGCTCAGTAAAAACATATAAAAAATCTGCAAATTTTTATAATTTATGTAGATTTTTCGCTATATAATTTTATGACGAGCATTTTCCTAATGCAGTTATTATATATTTTGCACATGAATGCAAAGCAAACTAGCTGATTATATAATTTACAAATATAGAAGCATATAAATAGCAATAAAATACCAGAATAGTGTATCAAATTTTTTTTATCCAGAATCTGTTTTATTATAATTTCGATTTTTTTAACATGTCACAGAACTTTATAGTTTTTAAACATAATTATCATTATATAATCAAGCATTATCTAAAATTAATTTGGCCAATCATTTAATTCAATGCTCTCTTAGTCCAAGAATTTTTATCGTAAAAATAAAACAAAATTAAAAGAAAAAAAAACTTTCCTATTCAGCATGATACTTGATTGCCAAACCATCCTTTTAAAGCTTTTCAGTATGATGGTATTAATTAACAAATTGATTATTTGATCTATTTAAAATTGATTACTTAAGCAATTGCTTGTTCAGTTGTAAAGCACAGCAGCAGATTTTGGAGGAACCTGTGTTTGTACTGTTTGACTTGCAGCATAGCTGATTAAAAAACCCTCAGCTATAGAGACCAGCCCCTTGTGTGTGCATGGTAGGTCGCAGTGGAAGGCAGCCATCTACCCACATATTAGGGCTGTCCAGCATGGAAAGCCATAAACTAGACTCATCACGCCGACTATCCATCCAGTCTACTGGTACACCATGATATAGCCCTGGGGATAAAAAGTTTTAAATAAGTGAAATGAAACCAAGACTAACTCATATACTCTCTACTAATGGCACCAACTTTTCACCTCTCTAAATGAGAATTGTGAATCATCATGAGTACTCTGATTTTTATTGCTCTCAAAATCGAAAATTGGAGAGATGAAGGGTGACAACAGTAAGAAGATCGATCACGTGCGATTTTATCCAAAATTATTCAGAACTATAATCAGGGAAAGATTATGCCTTTTTAATTTGAATCAATGCAATATAATTATGCAATCTTTAATGACTTTCAAATCTCCAAATATATAGCATTTTATCACATATAGCACAATAATTTAAAGAACAAATTATTGTTTCCCCTCTCCTTCCTTAACTTTCAGTATTTGACAAACAATTGCAACTAATTTTGTGTTCTTGAACCTGTATTTTCTTTATAAGAAAATCTCTCTTTCTCTCTCTCTCTACATATAAAATTTCAGCTCTACAGATATTTCCAATATACATATCTGATAAACCAAATTGCATAAAATATTCAAATACTGAATTATATTCTTGATTTAACTGTTCATATCTAACAAAAAAGATTTAAATATACTAGGCATTCAAATTTATTATGATAGAATTTTAAAACTTTTCAAATAACTAATAGTTTAAAATACTAACTCGAAACTTTTTTTTTTCATGTTGGAAAAATACACTCATTGATATTTTAAATGTTACCATCATATATCAACTATTTAAAAAAAAAATTGGATTCAATACTGACCTGTTCCCACATTGAGCCTGACTCCACCCACAAAGTTATTTCTGGCAATTTTGTCGTGGTCCCAGACAGTAAGCTCCAAGCTCCTCTCCCTGAGTTCTTCTACACTCAGGTCCTCATAGATGACTGTGTAGTACCACTTGGGATGGTTGCTTTTCTTTACCACAGGGGTCTTTTGCTTGGCTGCTTTGCTCTTGTCTGGCAACAAGTAGCTGTAATGGCAAAAATGAGTTTTGAAAAAACAAAACCATATATACTATTAAAAAAAAAAAGCTTCAATTCTTCCCGATTTTACCAAAAACAGAATTTCTGTCAATATTCCTTGTATTTTGCAATTTTTATATACATGCCTTTTTTGAAATTTAGAAAGTTAATAAATCAAAGAATCTTTTATTAAAATAAGTTTTATTTTCCTAAGCTACTAGTAACAGTAATTGCTAGTTAACATTATTTTTATGATATTGAATAAATGTAATCAAATAAAATAATTGAATAAATATGTTTGAAACAAGGTAAATTTAAGCATTTTTATCAATATAATTATGAAAAACAACCTTTACACATTTTTAAGCTAAATTTAATAAATATATTTAGGAGATATGCAAAAATGAAAGGTTAAATATCATTCGTAATAGACAAAATAATTAAAAATTTAAATTATATATCTATTTTTAATATAACTATATAAAAAATGTTACCTAAGCTTATATAATTTTATTATTTATATTATATAAGCTTAAAAAGGCAAAATACACTACAGCAGAATATCTTCCAAAACAAATTTACAATTTATTTTTCATAAATTTGTCACAAAGTTAAGAGATCAAGAACCAATTCCAATGTATAGAATTTAAAATATAACTATCTTTGTAAAACATAACGTTACATTATACTGCAGAGAAAAGAAGTAAACTATACATAAACAATATGCCATGAGCCTGATGCCTAGAACCACACAAGAGTTAGTCAAAAGCATGTATAGCAAATATATGAAGAATAATTTTCGATAGAAATCTCAAAAATCAATAAAATTGTTTGTTCCCAAATGCATAAAAATATCCAATTATTTTTTAACATTTATTCTTAAGGGGGGAAAAAATTACCTCTTGCAGAAAGCATCCATGGATCCCCGCTGGGCAGAAATATTTCTGGCCTCTTTCACCAAAACATGGAGAGCACCTCTTAATGAAATGACTGGAGCAGGCCGGAAACGGGACTCCAGACTCAAATCTCTTGGCACGTACTTGAGGGCGATGAATAGTTCACCCCTGCTTTGTAAGGGACTCTGCAGGGATTCCACCTTCAACAATTAACACAAAATAATTAGTTAATATCAATAATTTTATTTTAGTGAGCAATTCTAAAGTTTTTGATACTTTAGTATATTTTTATTTTATATATTACATGTACTTCTAATATTATGTGAATTAAGACAGAATATTTGGAAGTCTAAATGAATTATTAAGTTTTCATTTCTAGGAATTGGCATGACTTAGAATGTCTAACTAGCTTTAAATAAAATATTCAAAAAAAATTTTAATTTTTAATAAAAACAATAAAAAATAAATTGACATCAATGTTACCGAAACAAGAATTAAAAATAGAGTAAATGAAAAGTAAATATTATGGAAAATACACAGATCATCCAGATGCATGAACAGATTAAGGAGAGAATTTTCTCTTAATAAAAATGGCAAGTTGAAACTAATGGGAGGGAAGTATTTCAAAAAATTCCTATTAAAACAAGCTACACAGGTTATTAAACCATGAATATGTTTAAGCAAACTAAGTATAAAAGCAGAAGAGATAAGATCATCAATACTTACCCTGTCTTGAAGAGGATACCACCTGAGGGTGGGCGAGTCAAGAAGGCGATATCCAAGGGGCAGAGAGATTTCACCCAGGAAATCATTCCGGCCAAACAAATCGCTATTCCACACAGACAACCACAGGGTCCTCGATTCTAACTCGTTCTTTAGAACAGGGAACTGAAGCACAAATATTAAGACAATATAAAATATATGCTGGTATAAAGGCACATATGAAAAACAAAAACAACTAAGACTGAAAATTTTAGGTTGGGAAAAAAAAAAAAAAAAAAAAAAAAAAAACATTAATCAAACAATTTTTTCAATTATCTGAAAAATCATACTAAGTTTTATCAAATATAAAAAGAGCAATAATTTACACTTTAATTCCTAAAGAACAATCAAAGAAATCATATTGGATTTACTTAACAAAATAAACTCGTGCTTGAACTTGTTTCTTAAATTTAAACTTGAAACAAATAAATAAATATGCACTAATTAGAAATATCATTTAAACTCACAATTAAGAGCTATAATTTATTTATATAATAAATGCTACTGTTGCATAAATCATATTTTATTAATAAATAGAAAATTTATATTGTTTATGGAAAAAATTATGCAAGATATATTTGAATAAAATTTAAGCATGCTTTAATTCACTACTGATTTTGATTGCTAATTTATTTATATGTCTTAAAACAAAAAAAAATTCTTTTTTATGTTAATTTTATCATTAAATATAATGAGTAAGAGATAATGCCCTTAATTAAATCAATTTTCATTACTAATTCAATTTTATAACCAAATGCAGATCTTGCATATAATATATGGTATATCATATAATAATATACCGTAGTTTGTATATAAATAAAGAAGCAAAATAAAGCAGCAAAAATATAAATAAAACTAAACAAAAGATCCTCAATTTAAATCTTAATTTTCTTAAAAAATTTTTTTATTCCAGCATCTCACAATTATCATCGCATTTCCACAATAGAAATTATAATTCAATTTGTTTTTTAAAAAAAATCAGAGTTGGTAAATATATCAGTATTGTAAATGCAAACAGAAAAAATAGCTAAAGGGAATATTTATTAACAAGGAAAAAGACAGATTTATGATTTCCCAAAATGAGAATTGATTCTTTTATTTCAATTTACAAGCTGAATTTATTTTTGAAAGGAAGGATAACAAACACTAGATATGGATGGATCAGAAATAAGAATTTGATTAATATATGAGGAGATTGTTGAGATTTGCATAAACAAACTGTTTCCCTTTCTCCTAATAAAGCTTTTAAAAGTAAATATGATCAGACATCTAAAATGAGGGCAACTTCGTTCTATCCTTTTATTTTGACTCTGATTTTTACATGTTGCCACTTTCAAAAAGTGAAAGTGCTACAAGAAAGTTAGACAATGTTTCAGGCCTGCTTTTACCAGTTCAGTCTCTTTTAACAATCCTCCCACCTTTCAATTAATGACACATAAATTAATCAAAACACTAATGAAACAATTATGAAGCTAAATAAAGTTAAATAGTTAAAAATTCAATTCTTAATATAAAACTTTAAAGTTACTTAATTAGAGTTCAAGTAATAAATCTGGATGGGAGTTTAATTTGTCTTCCAGATCGAGTCACGATAGTTCTTAACTTCTGGGACAACTCTGGAACAGAATTGTTCATCGGTGATTCAGAAATTATATTTTCTTTTTCAAGTGTTTCAGTTTCATTTTTCTCATCTGACTACATAGATGAAGGTATTTCAAGGGGAAATATTTTCTTTATTGGTCGAACTAATTCTCCGGAAGCAGTTTTGACACGAACAATACGAATATTGCTGTCTTTTCCTGGATATATCTCAATCACTTTGGCTAGAGGTCATAGCACTTTGCGCTTGTTGTCACACTCGACGAGAACTATATCCCCAATTTTAATCTGTCTGGAAATTAACATTGCTGATGGACGTTGAACCAATAAGCTGAGATATTCCAATCTAAATCTTCTTTTCAGAAGTTCTTGCACACTTTTAAGATGTCTAAGTCTCTTGTTTAAATCAATTTGATCTAGGTGATCCAAGTCGGGTACACCAAATTCTGGAATTTCACCTAGAAACAAGGACGGTATCAAAGGAATGAGATCATCAGAGTCCTCTGTCACATACATAAGAGGTCTGGAATTCACAGTTGATTCACAGTCACACAATACACTCATTAACTCTTCGTAGTTTAAAGACGCCTGGCCCAAGATATGACATAAAAGTTTTTTAATCATTTGCACAAGTCGTTCCCAAAAAACGCCCCACCATAGTGTTGCTGGTGGACTAAACTTCCAGTCTATCTTAAGTATGGCAGCTTCCATTCCAACAATATTCCAATCAATTGACTGAAAGAGATTGTTGGATCCGACAAAATTACTACCATTGTTGCTGTAAATTATTGATGGCCGCCCTCTACACGCAATAAATCTTCTAAATTCAAGTAAAAATCCCCGAGTAGAGAGGGTCAAAATCAGTTCCAAATGAACCGCTCTGAAAACAGAACAGGTGAAAAGTATGATTCAGGCTTTACTCTTGTTCTTCAAAACTAGTGGGCCGGCTAAATCTACTCCCACAATTTCGAAAATCTTAGCATCTCTAACTCTATTTTCAGGCAGAGTACTTGGCACTGTCTGCAGTCCTTTAGCTTCATGCCTTCTGCATCTAACACATCGAGATAAAACTCCTCGGATAGTTGATCTGCTTTTGATAATCCAAAAGGTTTCTCGAAGTTTGGAGATTAATATATGTATTCCGGCATGAGACAAAGATAGATATTTATGAAGTATCAACTTCTCCACAACTGCATACTTCTTCGGAAGCAACATGGGGAAAATAAAATTTTGATGGTCCTTTCTTTCAGTTAATCTGGTCTTAACACGTAAAATGTCTTCATCTTTGAACACACTAAGTGACTTCAGCTTTCTTATATCTTCTGAAGAAAATGAATCATGTTGAATAATATTTACAATAGATTTCTCTGCCATTTTTAGCTCATTGACCTTTAACTCGTCTTCTCTTTCTTCTTTTGTCTTCTGGCAATTTCCTATATATCTGTGTATCCAAACCGTCATTCTTAGTATTTTCGTGCATTTTGAAAAGTAGTTGAAGACTCGTGAAGAAAAATCATCAACATGGCTTAATGACGTCATTACTTCTCTACGTTTTTCTACATTGGCACAGATAGAGGCATTCTTCTTCTGACAATGCTAGCCAATGAGGAGGCCCCTCCCACCATCTGGATGCAATAAGCTTCTTCACTGAGCATCCTCTTGATGGCATGTCGGCAGGATTTTCTGTACCAGGTATATGATGCCAGTTTTTAAAGTCTGTCAGGTTCCTAATTTCTGAAACTCTGTTAGTCACAAAATTTCCCCAAGCTTCTGCATTCTTTATTCAGAAAAGTGCTGTCGAAGAGTCAGTACAGTAATACTCTTTTGAAATTCTACCTTGATGTTCTTCTTAATGAATGAAGCCAATCTCCCTCCATTAAGACAAGCAAGCAATTCAAGTCTTGGTATAGTTGTTTTCCTCAACGGGGCTACTCTGGCTTTAGCTTGCAATAATGTCACTTTGACTTCATCTGATTTTTGGCTTCTTAAAAATACTACACTCGCATAAGATCCCTGTGAAGCATTGGAAAATGTATGCTTAAAGACTGCCCATCGGTCTGAGTAACTTGCCTAGGAATCTTTACTGATGCTAACAAGGGCAATTCCTTAACCCATTTCAAGAATTTTCTTTTGATTTCCTCAGGCAGCTCTGCATCCCAGCTTAATTTAGTTTCCCAACTATTTTGCAAGTATATCTTTGGTCGAATCATGAAAGGGCAGCTAAAACCTATTGGATCGAAGATTCTCTGTGCTATTGATAACACGTTTCGTCTTGTCACTATGGTGTTATCTAAGTCGATATTAGGTATGTCACAAAACAGTGAATCTTCAAATGTATCCCACATAAGACCAAGAATCTTCTGTGGTTCACTTATTGCCAATTTCGCATTGCTCTTCTCTGTCTGCTCCCACCCTCTCAAGTCAAAGTTACCACTTGCCACCAATCGAGTTAACTTTGTAATAAAATCTTCTGCTTCTTCATTCGAATTGACTGAGGTGACAGTTATCAAAATAAAATGAAGATTTCAATTTTGAAGCTGTTTCCTTTAGAGAAATATCACACTGATCCAAATGCGAATTAATCACTGCATTTAATAAAAATGGACTGCATTTTAATCCAAAAACTACTCTGCAGTGTTGAAATTCTCTTATTTCCTTTTGTTCAGAACCTTTCCAGCACAGGAATCTCAGAAAATCACGATCATTTTTTTGAATAGATATCTGAAGAAAAGATTTTTTGATATCTGAAATAATTCCTATTTTTCCTCATCTGAAAGCAAGAAGCAAGCTTGGTATTAATTCAATTAAATTTTCACCTTTTGCGAGACAGTCGTTAAGGGAAAGAAACTCCTTCTGCTTACAGGATGTGTAAAAAAACTGGTCTTATGGATGTTGTAGAGTTCTCTTTGAATATCGGTCTGTGTGGAATGTAATGACTGTGCACACTTTTCTCCACTTCTAGTACTTCTTTGATTACTCCGGATTTAACCCATTCTTCGAACACTGCATTGTAATCTTCTGTTTTATCTTTCAACATGAGTTTCTTTGTTGTGGAAATGAGTCTTTTTTTCGCTACTTCTCTGTTACTGGGTAATTTGTCTTTCTCATTGATCCAAGGTAAAGAGACTTCATATCTATCCTCTGATCTTTTTAGGGTCTTGTGAAAATGATCCCATACTGCTTCTTGTAATTCGACATCACTTCTATTTTCTTTGGAATCTGTAATTCCCAATGCCTCTAGTTTCCACAAGTTTTCTATGTCGCTACTGTGAACCAACAGGGACGTTATCAGGGAGGACATAGACACATTACTTTCTGAAGTGTAATAATTTATTCTACCCAAAACTGTCCATCCGAGCAAAGATTCCACAGCAACCAATCCGTTTTCTAATTTGTGAACTTTTTCTGTTAACAATGCACCTGCGATATCTGCTCCAATAAGGATTTCTATTTTCAAATCTTTTCTTCCAACATTGAGACAGTGATACCTTTTTGTTTCATTTCTTCTATCCATGGTCCGGCTGCAAACTGGTTACTGGTAAACAAATTTTTAATTGTTCCAAAAGGTTTAATCTTCTAGAATAATTGCTATATAGGCTACTAAGAGACACTTCATAACGTTTGTGGGTTTCTCTCTTTGTTGTGGCTCCTCCAAAAAGAGCATGAATCAAAGTTTCTGTTCCATTTGAATGGCACCCAATTTCTTCAGCCGTTCCTTTTAATATATATGAACGCTGTGATCCAGTGTGAATGAGTGCCCTTACCGTTTTCTGCCTTTTATTAGATTCGATATTCACTAATAAAGTTTGAAGATACACTTCATCTGGATAACTAAAACTGGTACTTGCAAAAGATACCTTTTGTGCATCCTCCTCCTTAATTTTATCATCATCTTTCTTTTTACATGTTTGTAAGTCTGGACACATTACAGCACAATGTCTTCTTAAGCATATCAAGCATCGAACAGTTGACCTACATTGCTTGGCCCTACGTCCAATTTTTAGGCAGATGAAACATCCATTCCTCTTCTTAATTTCATCATTCCTTTGAGTTAGTCATTTTTTTGAGCCACAAAACAATTTTGGCTTTCATGTTGTTTCTCACAAAAAAATGCAAGAGTTCTTTTCCCTAAGGTTAAATGTTTTCTTATGGCCTGAGAATAATTCATTCGCAGTAGGCATGGAATCTTCATTTTGGAACCTTTTATCCCTACTAACTTCGTTTAATGCACCAAAATCAAATTTAAATCCAACTTTTGCCAGATAAATTCTCTGTTCTCCCTCGACTTCATTTCTCAAAAATAAAAATAATTGTTTTAATTTTTCGGAATAAGTATTTTCTTCTGTTATTATTGATGCATGATTTCTCAGCCAAACTCTTAATAACTCCTCGGGAATACACGATTCAACGAGTGGAAATAATATGGCAGAGTATTTGTCGCCCCCATCCAATTGATTCCAACGAATGCAAATAGGATTCTAATTTGTCGCACAGCTCGGACACACTGCACCTTTTTCTTTGCTCAGTTACATTTTTAATAATTAGACTTGACAATTCTCGGATATAAAATTCCACTAAAAGTTCTTCCCGTCTGAATATATTTTTCAAGTTTTCTATGACTTTGTGATAATTTTCTGCAGTTGCCGGGAAGCTATTTACAATGTCACATGGTCTAGTACCAGGTATAGTAGCTTGGATCAAGTAATGAAATTTGTCTTCATTTTGAATTTCTTTATCATCATGAATTCGTTGGCATGATGATGGCATGCCCCCAAAATGGCAACCAATCTTTAATGTCCACATCGAATTGTTTTAATACTATTTCAGGCAGCTTGAGTTTTCGTTTGGAGACACACTGGCGACGGATTGTGCAATTTGGCGGGAAAAGAACATTTCAACTTTAACTTTAATCAAATCTAATTTTTTTTGTATTCTTCGACGCTTTCCCATTCACTGTTAAACTGCTCTTCAGAAGAATATTCTGAATCTAAAATTTGAATATCATAAGAGAGAAGTTCGTCCGATAAATGTTCTAAAGTTGTCAATTTTTATCTTATAAATTCTTCATCCGGGTTTTCTTTATCTATTTCAAGTTTAATTCCATTACATATTCTCGTAAAAGATGCTCTAATAGGTTTTCATCTTTGAATTAGTGCTTCCATTTCCATAAACTTAAGACAAAACACGAAAGCAAAAGTAATAAATCGTCTGACCTTGAACGCTCAAAGCATCCGTTACTAAAAGATAAATAAACTGTCTGACCCATATCTTTCTTGCTTATTTTCATAAATCACGTATCTAGGTCACCAAATGTTGAGATTTGCAGAAGCAAACTGTTTCCCTTTCTCCTAATAAAGCTTTTAAAAGTAAAAATGATCAAACATCTAAATTGAGAGCAACTTCGTTCTATCCTTTTATTTTGACTCTGATTTTTACATGTTGCCACTTTCAAAAAGTGAAAGTGCTACAAGAAAGTTAGACAATGTTTCAGGCCTGCTTTTACCAGTTCAGTCTTTTTTAACAGAGATATCAACATGTGTATGCACTTTTCCTAATCATTTACAGGTTGGATGTATGGCTTATTGCATTTATCAGGCACTAGATGGCACTATGTTCTTCACTTATGACAAATGTTGGAGTTATCTCAGTTCCCTTTGAGTATTTGTAAAATAAGGCTTAGCTACTGCTCTCTTTGTTTGGACAACATATTTTATAATCTAATTTTAATGGTTTGAAAATGTAACATGAACTGAAATCCAAAGAAGATTTTCAACACAATACAGAGACAATGTTCCGACACTATCTAGAGTTTATCAATGGCTTGAAGAGTTCAATAACAGTTTAGCAAGCATAAAGGATGAGGGATGAACAGAACATCCAGCTATATCTCACATCATTCAAACTTGTCTGAATTTGCATTTGGAGGTATTGGAACATGTTGCATATGATTCCTCTTGGATTATCATCTGTCCGATCCATTTATAAAAGTTCTAAGAAATAGTTGATTCAGCTCATAGGTGATAAAATTGTAGTGCTGGTGTACTATTGTTGTAATAAATTATAAAACCTGGATATGGAACCTTATTGATAACTTTATACTTAATTTTTTTAAAAAAAGGTTTATATTGGGTATATATTTCTGATTCCCAAAATACACTAATATAATTAAAATGTTATGTTTAATTTGTTATGTATAACAAATTATTAATGATTTGAATCATATACAAATTAATGTAATTACATCAATGCAATACATAGTTTAACAACAATAATAAAATTGGCAAAAAATACAGATAAATAAGTTAGCATATTAATGTCTCTGTATGGATTATAAAATTTACAAAGTAATTCTAAGTTCTTTTCATAAAATGCTTCAATATTAAAATAAAAACTGTTAAAAATAAATTCAAATAACCTATGTCATAATAATATAAATATATAATGCTGATAACTACAAACAAACAAAAAAAAAAAACATACACACACGAAAAAAATAATGTTATAAGGAGTGAAAAAGGAAATAAAAATGAGCAAATCTTTAAGAATAAAATTACATAATTTTATTAAAAATATCTGAAATCTTATGATTCAAAAGTAGATAAATGTAAAAAAAATGAAGAAATGTGAGCACCAATTAATTTAAGCAATCCTGTTGCATTTTTAAATAAATATTTAATTTCTACAAACAGCTTTTATTTCCTTTTTTTCCTTTTTGATGAATAAAGTACATCTTACAGTTTGTATAAACTACAATATATTTATAAAGACTGAGAAAAATTTTAATTTAGCTATTGCATTGTACAATGGAAATAATAAATTTAAAATAGATAGAGAGAAAGCAACATTAGACTTACCCTGAGAAGCTCATTAAAAACTGGATTGACAGTGTTCTTTTTTGTTTTGGTTTTTCTCTTCCCACTCCTTGTTTTATCTGGCAACAAATATACTTTCACATATCTGGAAAATAAAGATGACTTTAATTTTTAACAACACAATACACATTCGAATAAAAACGCATTATTTTACATAAAAAAAAATCCAGGCATATTTTGATACAAACTAGCTACTATAAATAACCCACCATAAGAAATCAAAAGTAATGAGAATAATTAAAAATTTATGAATCTTAATAAATAATAAAATTGCTTGAATGTGTTTCTTTATTTCTTTATAAAAAATAAACTAAAATAACATTCTTCTAAATATCACAAAACAATAATTAAAATACTTCAGTTTTCTTGTTTATTTTACTCTGTGAATACGTTACATCATTACTTCTTGACACGACATAAAATCACACTAAATCTTTTGTGGATGCGAAAATTTCCAATGAAAAGTTTTTTAAATCTTCAATATGAGAAAACAAAAATAACAAGTTATTTTAACCAAAAGCATTTCATTAAACTTTGTTAGAAAGCATTCAAATTTCTTTTATCTGCAATAAACTAATGCATCATATATTTTTCAATTTTAGAGGCAGCAAATGATTTTTCCAGCCAAAAAGATGCTTATGGAAATTATTGTTTACACAAAAATAATCCATAAAACATTTAAATATTATTTGTTTTATCATCTTAATCCTTTACTCTTTTACTTACGGGTTGGACTTATTGTGTCGTATATCAATGGCAGCCAGATTGCGGCATTCCTTGATAAATACTTCCATCATCTGGGACTTCTGGTTGTAATTTAAGCCAAAAAGAACATCTCCACTGACAGTTACACTCCCATAGTGGCAACCAGCAGCACTATATACACTGTTCATGCTGGCACTGTGGGCCTGTAAAATAATTTAATGTTGTTTGAATATTTTAATAAATTAAAAAAAATAATAATAAACCACTTTGGAATCAATAAGAGACGACATTGGAATAATAGTACTTATTAACATTCTATGGTACAAATATCTGATTCGAATATAATAATTTGCATTATTTCTATTTTTTAATTTACAGACTCCCCCAAATTTTTTTTAATTATTTAGTTGCTCAGAACTTTTTTTCTTATGATTACACTTTTAATACATGAAATACAATTAAAGCAAAAAAAAAAAAATGATAAATTTTTTTTACATGTATTGATAAACAAACAATGATTTTTGTTTTGTTTTCTTTCTTTATGAAATTATCAATTAGTTTGCAATAATAAGTCCTCAAGAAGAAAATTTTTTTCCTCCAAAGTTTCTTAAACCTTAAATCAATGCTTGAAGTATCAGAAAGTGAATATTTCTGAGCAAATTTTATTCCATGTGTTTTAATCATATTTTCAGTACTAAATAATAAAATTATACTGTTGAAATTTAAATAATGAAATGGTAACAAAAAGATATGGTTGTGATATTTTCATAGAAGATTCTAAATTTTAACTTCAAATTGCAATTAAGAATATGAGATCAGAATAAAATAATAATCTGTTTTTTTTTTCCCTTTTAGAAGCATAATGATTACTTGTTTGAATAAAAGTTTATTAATGCTTCCGGTGATGACGTGTCAAACTCAGGGCTAAGTTTATGCTTATATAAAGTAAAATAGATCTCCATGAAAAAAAAAAAAATCAGAAAATTACTTAAAATGTTTGCAAAAATGATAGAGCAACAAGTGTTTATGAGGCTTGTAACTGTAAAATCAGGCTGTAAAGTATAAAAGTCTGTTAAAAAATGAGAAAAAGAATAAAATCCATTAATTAAAAAAAAATGAATGTACACAGGAATTTAACTAAAAAAGTAAAGAAAGGGCAGCAAGAAAAGGATTTCAAATAAAATGATATAGTAAGAGATATGGTGATCATAAAAACAAATATTCCCTTGTAATTAACATTATTATAAAATATTTGTGGTATAAATACACATTAATTAATGTGCCAAAATGTAATAATTCCCTAATGTTCAGACCATGCTCCCCCTCAAAAAGTGAGCATAATTTTTTAAGAATTTATTATCTTATCATTATCTTACATTATAACACGAATATGATTAGATACTTCTGTAATTTTTGAAAAATTATTTTATATTAATCATAAAATTTTATTGACAAAGCAGCCAAAGCATATTGATATAATAACTTTAATTTCAAGAAAATGAACTTGTTTCAAATTAAATTGAAAATCATACAATGCCATCATGAAAAAACAAAATTATTTTTACTTACACCGAGAGACAGAGCACTTTGGCTTCCAGAAAAATAATGTTTCACATCAGTTTCATCATCAAGAATGAGGGAACTATCTCTGTCATTTTCTGTATATAATCCCAAAGCTGAATATGACTGTAAGATATTAAAATAGAGAATATTATTTCCTTTTCTAATATGCATAAATCTCAAAATAAATTATTTTAGAGAACTGTAAATGATATTAGAACAAACCACATATAAAAAGAATGTTGTCATATTATATATATATATATATATATATGTGTGTGTGTGTGTGTTTATTTCAGATAAACATTCGAAGTAGCATTTTTAAAAAAGTAGAAAAAAAATATAAGTGGATTTTATGATTTCCTAATTTGAAGAATTCATTTTAAACTATCAAATACCTCTGGCCTCTAATCGATGTATTCAAATCTGCATATAAATATTCACTGACTTATGTTCATTACATCATTTAATGTTATCAATTTTGAAGTTGATATTTGACTGATCCTTCATTTGTCAACCAGCATTAAAGATTGACATTTGTAGAATTGTTTAAGCCACTTGTAAGGAAACATTTAGAAGTCAATTTTTTTTCTATAAGAAGGGATTTTCTTTTCTTTTCTTTTTTGAACTAGAGTGATTAGATTGATTTATACCGACAGCTACATTGCTGGATCTGGTTTGAAAGCTATTAAAGAGCCATCTGCTTGCAACCTGTGACTGAATTATGGAAGCAAAATGGATAAAAAGAGCTGATTTGAGAGTTAACACAAAAGTGAAATTCTCCACCAATATGAAAATTTATCTAAGATAGTTAAGGCGATGTTGCAATGTAACTCAAAATTTTACATCCTCTTAGTCATATTTTCTGAATAAGACTAAGCAATACAGTTGATGGTGCCAAAAAGGAAGAATAAACTGAAGAAACCCTCTAACAAACACCAAAATGAGTATATTTTGAAATCTGTAATTATCGTCCAACAAATTTTAAAAGTATAACAAAAATAAGGAAATTTATAAGTGAATCATTAAGGAATAATTATCAATAAGCAATAATTAATAAGTTTTTACTTGTTATTTTTAAAATGAATAATAAGACCTGAAGAGTATATTTTTTACCTACAGGTATGATAAAAAATATAGTTAATTTTATCCAATTTGGCTAATGTTATTAAAATTTTAAAGTCCTGAAGCGATCACATTAAGCAGCAGCTTCTGTAACATTTATAATATAAATAACTATTTAAAAAAATTGTCAATAGTTCATGGAGGTTTCTGCATAAAACTGTAGACATAAAAGTACAACAATGCTCTATATGTCAATTTATGACTATTAAAATACTTAATTCCATTAATACATTTAACACATATATAAGATCCTAATTTTAAACTAATATCAAAAGAAAGTATACACAAATATTTTTTCAACATTGTTTATGTATTTTTTAAAACAAAAGGATGCATTTCATTAGTTTGATAGCAGACAAACATGTACCAAATTAACAAATATAATAAGTTTAGGTTGAAAATAAGAAACTTTATCCCATCATACAGCATAAGATTACTGTACATAGTATTTTAGTGACACCAATGAAAACAGAAAAAGGATATTTTGTGCTACACTTTATGACTGAAAATTATCTGTTGTCAAGATCATGAAAATGTATAAAATAACAAAACTGTACTGCCATACAAAGTATATTTAAATTTCAATTAAAAAAATCCCAGAACATTTAATTAAAAATTGATGCAAATAGCAAAAACACACAGAGAGAATAATATAAAATTCAATATCAACTTAAAAAGAAGAGAGTTTGAAATATTACTTACATCTCCTTGTCCTCGGGGAGAATTGAGTTGTGGCATAGACACAGCACCAAACAGACTTTCACTTTCTACTGAAATGGACCTTGCATATTTTTTTAGATATTTTGAAGGAATGGATGACTCTGCATTAGAAGCTTCATTATCTGAAAAAGTAAAATAAATAACTTACAATAAAAAAATTATGCAAGAAAAAATTAAAAACTTACATAGTTTAAAATCCATAAAAATCGAAGGATGTTTATATAAACTAATAAAAAGTAAAAAGAACTGCACTAAAAGAAAAAGTAGTCAAACAAATTTATTAATCATAACTTACTATTTAATAGAGCATTTAATTCTCTGATTCCCATATTAAATACATTGAATTAAACCAACAATCTTTAAATAAAATTAATTCATTACTTCAAAAAAATTAATGAAGTACAGTCATGCACAAAAGTATTTTACACAGATTATTTATTCACATATCAATGTTTAAAGCCCACTAAATTCACTGCAAATATTTCTAATATAAAAAGAATGAAATTTAAATACTTTATATTCAACATTAAACTAATATGATTTTGGATATAAATTGAATTATTTTTATGTGTATCAGTATTTAATAGGGAAACAGTATTCAAGCACAAATAGTTTCAATTTAAGATATAAGAAAATTAGTTATGGAATATAAGATCTCTAGTAACTTCCAATTACCTTATGTGTACTTATTAATTAACAGTGAAATAGCGAAAATCGCCAAATGTAGTACCACAACCAAATTGGCATTGCAACCTTATGAAAGAGCTTCTAACTTACAAGAAGAAAACAAGCATTTATTTATATTAAAAGATGTTAAAATCATTAATATTTAAGATAAAAATTTAATAAATATGGCAAAATTATTACCAACAATTCCCAATGTTTCACCATTAATAAGCACCAAAAGCTATTTCCAGTGGAATAGAAATAAGGAAAAAATTAAAGATAATTGTTACTCTAACAAGTATTAAAGCCATTAGAAAAATCTTTTATTTTGAACATAATTGTCAAAGTCCAATTAATGGAAAGCAAGAAGAATAATAATGACAGAATTTTATGAAGCAGAAATGAACAACTCGAATACGCTTCTGAAAGAATGTTGTATTCGAAAGTGATGAAAGACTTAAAACTTTATAAACCTTAAAAGACGATTAAGATATTATTCATTTTAAAGCTACTGTTCTTTCTTTAAAGCCTGACATTTACAAAAAAAAAAAAAAAAAAGAGTGAAATACTACTATTTCAAATAACTAGCACTGATATTCCTGCATTGTTATTTCTCAAAGAAAGCAAGCAAATGCAAAATGCTAATTTTAGCTTACAAAGTTTACAGAGATGTTTCTTCTGATCTTATTGCTAGTACCTAGATAGAATAATTTTTTTCCATAGCTGTATAATTAAATACTGTAAGAATAGTACCAATTTCATTCAAACAGCATACAAAAACATAGTTCATATTGTCATAAAAATGAAATTCAACCTTCTATCTACTGCCCATTAAGGCAGTTTCATGGAAAGACATAATAATTTTGAAGATACCTAATAATTACCATAACTGTTCTAGCAACCTAAAAAAGTGTAGTAAAACAAACTTCATTTCAAATAATGAAGAAATGATTACTGATATGGCAGAATTTGAGAGTGTGATAAACACAAGATTA
>JAPMOR010087718.1:306777-351587 GCA_026543865.1 Argiope aurantia
AAATTTAATTTCACTATTTTGCATATTTCTATATTTTTTACATTTGACTGTACAAAAAAATATGTAACATTACAGGTGATTTAACAATAACTTTATATGTTCTTCCTGAATTTTTATGTCTGTTTGCATTCTTGTAACATGTGATGCATTTAATGCGTGTTCATAATTTACATATCTTTACTAACACTCTTGTTCAATTTTTTTATTTTAAAGTGAGAATAAAAGTAATCGATGGATAAAAAAATAATTGTTGATTGCTCACTAGTTTTTCAAGTTCAATCTTGTTGCAGACATTATAACTGAAATCACAGTCATGATTATAAAATTTATATCACAGTCATGATTAATAAATTATATTACATTGTCCTTAGAATTGTTTTGATTAATAGAATTTTGGACATATCTTTGGTAACAGATATGTCCATATTTTCTCCTCTTCAGAAAGTTAAGAAAAATATCAATTTTTTGATGCATTCTTTAACAGAAAGAAATGATACATATATATTTATATTAAGAGTAGTTAATATGACATGAAAAATATTCATATTTCAAATAAGATTAGGTGTGAAAAAAAAAGAAAGAAATGATGCATTTAATATAAGCATAGTTTAAAATGATTATCATAATTTAATCTACAAAAGAACTGACAAAATACTACATTACCAATTGTGAATATGAAAATTTAAAGCAAGATCATTTATCTGCATTCTAGTTAAAAGTATGAAATCATTGCAAAACGATTCATTTTTGGATTTTTGCAAAATCACATATCTGACCACAGGATACTATTATATATATATATATATATATATATATATATATAAGGCTAAAATACTAAGGGATGAATTAAAAAAACATATAATAAAATATTATCCATGCATTAAAATAAATAAAATAAATCTTGAAATCAGATTAATTAAATAGGGAGGGCAGAAAAAATCATCAAATGCCAGTAATGATCTATTAATTTTGGTAAACCTTCCACACAAGTTTCGTTGCTTATGATGCACGAACAGAAAGACAAATTATAACTATTTTTGCATGTTTAGGAATAAATTTAATGATGGTCAATAGCCTCCCCCCCCCAAAAAAAACAGAGAAGTACCATTGAAGATTATTCAAATTTCATTATTTCATAATAAAGACAGAGATTTCCATTTCAATTACTGCTGGGAAACACTTTCTCTATGAATGTACATTAAAAATAATACTTTAAAAATATTATAAATTTCATTTGATTGGGAAATTATTATATGCAATTTTTTAATAAACAAATTGGCATGAAAAATTTAATATGATAATTAAATAATGAAAAGAAAATTTAATCAAATGAATATGTATGAAGAGGAAATGAAATATACACATAGAAATCGAAATGCTGTAAAACTTCGAGAAATACAATTTTATTATCTTACTCTATTCTTAAACTTTAAACAAAAGTGCTTTTAAACTAACTAATTTACAATTGAGTTACTTTTGCAATAAAAGAGAACAGGATGAATAACCCTTATTCAAAATTGAATATACTTTCAGTGGCATTAGAAATTTTTTTATTAGAGTATATAAGAAAGTACTCATTTTTTTTTTCTCTTTTTACACCATACAGTATAAATAAACTTATAACAGATGCAACTTTTCAGAATCCTGCAATAATTCAAATTCTGGACTTGTATCAAAGA
Source organism: Argiope aurantia (assembly GCA_026543865.1). Classification (NCBI taxonomy): domain Eukaryota; kingdom Metazoa; phylum Arthropoda; class Arachnida; order Araneae; family Araneidae; genus Argiope; species Argiope aurantia. The sequence goes on from JAPMOR010087718.1 coordinate 308,457, forward strand.
TTGAGCAAATGCACATACTTAATAACAACTATGATATACATAGATGTTGTCAAGTATATGCATGTAAATAAATTCCAAAATTATAATTTTCCAGGACTGCGTGATTAGCACATGAATTTAATTCTATGTAGACATTTTTCAAAAATACAGAAGATTGAAATGAATCATTCTTAATAATAATGATGCTAAACAAATACCTTTTTACTCTATGAAGCATATTTATTTTTAAGTTAGATAAATTAGAGTCAGTGACAGGTCAAGTTGACAACAAGCCTAAATCTAATAAAGGCTAGATGTCACAATTAGTGTTCCTCTGAGTTATAGAAAGTTCTTGAATGCCCGAATTTTCATTTTAAATATAGGGCAACATTACACAGGATGTTAGATTTAAAAATACTCTTCAAATATAAATGCATCAGGATATTTAGAACTATTTATTTAGAGTGATGATGCAACTCATAGTTTTCAGAATATTGTCTATTTGATTTGTTCATGAATATAGAAAAATTAATAGGCTTCATTATATGAATGATAAAAATTTCAAGACTATAGAGAAAGAAATAAAATTATAAATAATTCAATGAAATTCTTAAGGTATTAAAAAGCTGATAAAGCAACAAATTTTACTTACGTTTAGAACCAGTAAATCTCTTAAGAACAGCAGATGGAGAAAACAAAGAAGTGAACTGTCTTGGAGAATTGGTAGCATTTGAAGAATTTTTTGACTTTTTAGATTTTGTTTGCAGGGTGCTAAATTTTGCATCAGGTGATGTAGAAAATGACTGAAGAATATTATTTGTACTTTTAGACAAGGTATTATTAGACACAGGGAATTTTTTCACTGTTCTTTTGAGAGATTTAAAATTAGGCACATCCACAAATTCAGCAGAATTACTTGATGTATTTATTAAACTGTCATCAGAGGATTTAAAGGAATAATATCCTGTATCCCTAGATCCTTCCGGATTCAGACGTTTATGAGACCTGAGAGAATCTTTCACTCTTGCACTCAAAGGAGAAGATGCTGATGGATCACTTTGACTCTTGGGCTTACTTAATGGACTAGAATCTAATTCATCATCAGTATCCTTAGTTTGAAAGCTTTCTGGTGGTTCACAAGTTATATTATCATCTAATTCTGATGGATTATGCTCCGAATCCTCACCCAGTTCAATATCAACAATCACAGAAAATTTCAGATCAGCATCCTTCTTCGACATTTCTTTAGATGAAAAAGTGATCTTATCTTTAAAAGTATAGCTAGTTTCATCTATTTCACTTTGAGATTTTGAATCTGATGCTTTTTCCATATCATCTTTAGGTGGCTCATTTGAGATTCTATCTGCCTCATCAGGGACATCAGTAATAACTGGTTCAAAAACTGAACTTTGGCTCAAATTACTGTTTTGTAAACAATCATTTTGAATATCAGGAATGACTGGTTCAGAAACTGGAATATGATTTGAATTATTACTTTGTAAACAATCATTTTGTATAACAGGAACATCAACTGTGACATTCATGTTATCTACACTGATATCAGAAATACCTTCATCTGAAGATTCAGTTTTGGCAGCTGATGTTATTTCATTAAATTCATTATTCTCCAGAAGATGAGATAGAATAGTTTTACTGTCAACATTTATATTGAAAGCCTCATTTATTTCATTAGGATGATAATTATTTTCTTCCGTCAACGATTCTGATATTTCTTTGCTTTGAGTTTGATACACAGGTGGTAACTTATTAATTTCCTGCAGGTTGTCATTTACAGTCACTGTGTGCATCAAGGTCACTATCTGGTCTCTTATATACAAGCGTGCTTCTGCATTGGGGTCGCATAATTTATTTTCAGAAAGGACAGAATTATCTTTCTGTAATGATTGGATAAGTCGTTTCCATATGCTTAAGGTTTCCTCAGAAATATTAAAAGAGCTTAAATCTGAATTAAAAGATTGAAACTTGTATGCAGAGCTTAAAATATCAGCAACCCGATTTTTAGCATCAATATCATCATCCTCTGTTATGCAATCCATGGATTCAATGGTATCACTGCCATAGTCACTGTTGTTGCTATCAATAGTACTGCTGTTACAGCTATTATTTTCCAAAGCATGAGGTGACATGGACTGCAATAAACGCTCAATTTCTGTTTCAAGGATATGCCATGCAGAAACGTAATTAGTTTCAACATTTTTTTTGAATGATTCAGAATCTGTTTCATTTGTAAAGTAAGATACAAGTTTCTTTATTATAGACTGAATATCTGCAGTTAATTGGTCTTTACTAATGAGAGGTTTTGGGCCACACGACACATTTTCTTTATTTACTAGATTTTCAAGACAGTCTTCAGAATCTTCTTTAGGTTTTCCATCTATCACGGCAACAGAAGCCGAATCTGAATTATCAGATGTTACAATTACTTCAGAAGTGTTTTGAGATTTTAATTCAGTTTCAACAAATGAACAAGACAGCTCATTGACTTCAGTCATCTTTTCAGAGACAACACCAGAATCTTCTAAAATTTGAGTATTATCAGGTGTGGGAATAACAGGAATAGTAATTTTATCAGCTTTATCACAGTCAATATCAGATTTGGCATTACTACCTACATCATTCTTGGTATCCACAACAGGAGATTCAATATAATTTTGTGCACTATTAAATTCATTTGTAGATTCAATATTGGATATTTCTTGATTCTTTGAATATGAATTAATTGGATGACTAAAAATTTTCTTACTTTCAAGGGAACTTAGCAATGCAGAACGACTAATTTTCTGATGTATACTATCTTCTTCAAAATCACTGACAGGTGCATCATCTAAAAATTCAGCATCTTCAGGATAATAACAATTTTGATCATCAACTAGACCAGAAGTGAAGTATTTTTCAAGCCTAGAAGATGCTAATTGAGTAGGATCAATATCTTTTGGATCATCACCAGCAAGAGAGTTCGAACTTTCTGATAAAGAATCACTGTATATAGTACTTTCATCATCATCCTTTTTCCGAAGATCTCTATCGGTATCATTTATTATGTCCCAACTAAAATAACGCTCTAGTTTAGAAGTAGCAACATCATTGGTTGGAGTAGCTGTTCGCGAGTCTCTTTCACTTTCCTCGCAACTTTCTTCAATTATAGTATGTAAGGCATAAGCAGGAAGATAATTTGTATTTGTCATTGAAGGATGGCATTTCATGTCTTCTTCAGATGAAGTGTCACTTAACATAGCTTCTTCATCCTCAAAGTTCATTTCATTTATATCACAGTTGTAATGGGAAGATAAATATGGATGGAAGATTTCATTGTTATTGTATACATGAGAATCCATGGAATTTTCCATCTGTTTGGATTGCCTGACTTTTTCAGACCTGGAATTTTCAAAGGATGTAAAATAATTTTCAAGATTAGATCTATCAGAAATGGACGGTTCTTTCTTTTTGGAAAGTTCTGCTCTGGAAGATGCAATGAGATTATTTAGTTCAGTTGTAGATGCAACAATCATGCTACCGGAGACATGTTCCAGATCATTAGATTGATTATGATTTTGTGCACTATTCCACAATCCATTACTGTCACTTTTTGTATTTATGTTTGCATTTTCCCATAAACCGTTCTTCGAAACTTTCCGGCAATATGGGATTTCAGAAGTTGAATTTTCACTACTGTTCAAAGAAACAGAATTCATACCATTTTCATTGCCTTCGTTTGTTTTCATGGAAAAGGAAGATGACGATTCTGAATCGTTAATGCCTGATCCGTTCATATCCACACCGTTCTGAGCACATATTTCTGAAGTAGATTTCACATTGTTTACGGATTGTTGCTCCGTTACACTTTGAGAAGCAACGGATTCAGATTTCGTCCGATTATCGACGCTTTTCGTCGAATGATTAACACTATCACTGGTATAAACAATACCTTTTTCGTTCGAGTCGAATAATCGCATTAATTTGGATATATTTTTACCTTGAGTCCGAACAACTCTTCCAAGAGTCCGCGGATCATCATTACAAGTAGCCATGATCCGTCGAAATCCAGTGGTGGTGCTGTCACCCAATATCAACAGCGCAAGGTTTTCGGGCAGACACCCAAAGCGGTCGTAATCCCCATAGCTGTAATCCAGTCGCAAAGTTGTTATATCGATCGCGTAATCCAAGATTATGGAGTGGCCACTACAGTTAGCGTTTCGGATCCGTATCGCACAAGTAGAATTTCGGTCACACTCGTCCGCACCATCTGTCGTTGCAGAGCACAGCGCTACGACTGCAGCCCATTGGTTAGGCGTACAACTTTCGCGCTTCGCCAGCCGTTGAACAGCTGGCACAGTTAGGTGAACTACGGAGCCTCCACACGGTAGGTTGCACTCGCTAACTCGTGCGCACTGCGAATGGTGGGGGAAGGGATATTCCACGAATGCTGTGCGACCAGTTTGTGACGTAATGCAGCCCGTAAATCCACTTTCAGTGATTTCCCCTACGCTCTCAACTTCGGTTTCGATATTATGAAGTTCAGATTGCGCAGCCGAGTAGTTTTGGTTTTGGCGCTCCATCTGTTTAATTGACCTTTTGTTGTCTGACAAACGTCGAAGCTGATTCACAAATGCCTTAATTAAATTTTTCATCTCCCTGGAATGTCTGATATCATTCACAAATGTATTTATTGCCCATTTCAATGTATCCTGATTTGGGAAGATATAATTCAAAGGCGATTTTTCGAAATAAGATCGGATGGTAGGAGAATTATTTTGTTTGTCAATCAACTGAAATATTTGAATTTGATATGGTGGATAGTCCATTTTTATGTTTTGTAAATTCTCGCGGAGTAAATTATGGATATCATCGCAATTTTTATTATTCATCCCAAATGTAAGGTTTTGACAACTGAGCGAAGATTTTCTCAAAGGAAAGCAATTAATTTCACTTCTCAATATTGGTTCATAATAAGTATTATTTGTTTCAAAAAGGCTAGAATCAGAGCATTTGTGATCTTGTTTTATGTCGGAAAATAAATTTAATTTAGGAGAATCACATTTTTCATTTTCTTTATTTGCTACATTTTCTTCATCCAGGGCGATCGAATCGGATTTGTAAAAATTTATTTCATAAAGAGAATGTGAAAAAGAATATTCAGGGTCAGTGGTGTATGCATAGCTATTCAGAGGTTTATTAAAGTCACTTTCATGCTTCATTTGATTAACGAGATCTGAAGAACAGCCATCAACTGATTGAATGCTTTCTGCATCTGTTGATTTGCATGACGTATATTTGCCACATTCTATTGCATAAATTTCAGCAAAAGGGGTACTGAGGGGTTCATAATTAAATAGTTCATTGACTTTCGACCTTGTACTATCCGCTAATAAGAAAAGTTCATCATATGAAATGTTTCTTTCAAAGCAAAAAGAATTGCTTTTAGTCAGGGGTTTTGATGGTCTTTTATTCCATGCACTGCTTTTGAAGTATTTTTTATTCGAATCATGTGATTGTGTTCTACATAATTTTTTCGAATCTATTGAATCTCTAATTTCGTACCACACTTTAGGAGGAACAGCAGTTTTAATGTCGTTAGATGAGCATCTCAGATTATCTGATTCTTCATTACATGCAAATGTTGTTTCATCGCCGAATTCTTGTTTCACCATGCACGACGACAAACTTTGAGTTTCAACTTTAGATATGGATGATTCGTCTTCGAGAATCTGATTATTATTTTCCTCAATTTGTTTTTCGGATTCAACTAGATTCGAATTATATTCATCAGAGCTATAAACATATTTCCGATTTTCCTCAGTGCAATTTTCCATTTCATTTGCAGGTGTGCCATTATTGTAGTGTTGGATTAAGTATGCTAGAGAACAATTATTATCATTAATATCACTCATTCGAACAAATTCGAATTCATCATCCTCTTCAGATGACAATCCTTTGTTTTCCATAGAACTGAACGATAAATCCCAGTCTTCACTTTTTGATATTGGTCTTTTCTTGGTTAATTTGACATCTAGTGTTCCCATACCATTTCCATACTTGTCTAGAGAATCATCTTTGTCGAACTTGGTGTCCAATTTGTAATCCAAGGTTCCAGTTCCGAACGCAGTTATGCTGTCTTCCATATAGTCTAAACTGGATTCCAAAGATGTACCCATACTACTTAGATATGCAATCCGATAATCGTCTGCATCTGGCATTATCCTGCCAAAGTCCAGACTGCATAGACTTTGGACTTCAAAGTCACAATTCCATGGGTTATAAGGTATTTCCCATTTCGAAGCAAGATCTTCCTCAAGCCTTCGAACTCTACTTTGCACAAATCCTGTATTCCAAAACTCATAATCATGGTTTTCCGGTTGTTGCAGATCGCAAGGCAGAGAAATGCTTTTGTATTTCAACGTCTCACGAATGTGACCCTCAAAGCTAGGGAATGCCCTAGAACTTTTCCGTCTCCCAAAAACTCTGGTTCCCCTTACCGACAATCGCGTATGGTAATCATTTCGGTTGAGAAAAGCCGCTTCGGGTAGAAAATTATAATAATCGTGTTTTCTAATTTTCTGTTCCTTCCATCGCCACGTGCCATTGTCTTCTTCCTTTGTTTTCGGTGAGGATTCGGTTTTGTCTGGATCCAATTGCCTCGCATGTGTTTCTGTCCGTTTGAGCGAAGATTGGTGCTTTTTAGAATTGCCTGATGTTTTGAAAGAAGGAATCCTTTGTCTTCGACTCCTTCTGGTTTCTTGTTGCCTGACGAATTCGTGTGTCTGAGGCATTCGCGTCAGTTCGCGAGTCTCTTTTCTTCGCTGCTTCAAAGTGGTACTGGTGTACTTCAGATTGTTCTGTCGTTCATTTTTCTCGTCGTTCGAAAACAGAAGCTTCCACTTTTGTTCGAAATTTTTGTCGGTTTTTAGTTTCTTTCTCAAATCTTGAACGGATGATATAGGATAAATTTCAGATCTAGTTTTGAATATCCTCCAGTTAGGGACAGCGCCCTCACGGAATGTGATGCTTGTAGCTCCTTGACAAAAAGAGTGAATCCTCCTACCAAGGGTATCGTTTGTAGGAACATCCAAGATACCGTGGGAAGCTATAAAAGAGGAAAAATATATCAGCAAAATATATATTATTGTTATAAGAAAAATAGAAGATGATTTCTGGGGTATTGATCGGTATCAATATCTTTTCATATATAATACTTTTAGAATAAAATCTTTTTTTGTACAAAATATTATAATATGCAATGCAATTTTCAAGATGTGTGTGCTGAAATTAAAGGGAAGACTTTTAACAAATAATGGTAGAACAGTTTAAAGTCTTAAACACTGGGTTCCATTTTCAAGACATATATTTTGAAATAAGAAAGAAATACAAAATTGTGATGGACCAGTTCAAAGTCATATCGCTGCCCAGCAAAAGAGTACCTATAAATTTCTTTATTTTAAAATCGTCTGCGTTAAATTTTCTATAGCACTAGTAACAATTGAAGGAAAAATTACACAAAAATGAAATTAGTATCATTGGAAAGGAAAAATTTTCAATTTTAAGATGGTGCAATTTTTTTCGGAATAATTTTTTCCGAAATTCGTATGAAAAAAAAGTACATTATTAGTTAGTTTTTTCATAGTCTGAAACCGAAATCTATTTGATTAGCTAGCAAGAAATATCTATTTGATAAGTTAGTACAAACTTTACTTTTCTTGCCTCCATTTGAGTGACTGATTTATGCTTTCAGGCGCTGCAAAATTTCTCCTTAAAAACAAATGACACACACGAGGAAAACACACGCTTTTAAATAAAAAAGAAATTTAAAAAGTAGTCTTAGGATAGTTCAAAATTGATGCTAATTTTAAAGCGTTAAAATTTTATTAAAAAAACGTAAAGAAATATTATGGCGAAAAGAAATTGACATCATTGAAATAATAAAATTTTGAATTTTAAAATGGTTAAAAAATATTCCTTTTGGAATATTTCCACTTTGAATTACTGTGGAAAAACGGCAAAGTTTAATTTTTTTTATTAATCGAAAATTTAATAAAATTTTAATCTTCGAAAAGCAGGCAATATTTTCTTCTTGTCTAAACAAATAAGTATGCAAAATTTGATGAATTCGTTTCAGTTAAATAAAAAAAATACGTGGATCATACTTACATATATACGTAAAAAGTCATAATGACTTTTATTTGTATTATAATTTTTTTTAACATAATTCCAAAAGTATAGAAAATTGGAAATTTTCAGTTACTCAATCATAAGATTATTTAAAACAGGATTTTCCAATCAAATCAATTTTTGGTCGCATTAAGAAGAATGTATATGTATTTTTCTGCTGTATGCAAAAATGTTATATGAATTTTAAATTTTCATTAACCATATATTAGATTTTTTTTTTGTAAAATTATATTAAATAACAAATGTTTTTTTTTTCTTCTCAAAAATTCCTTTTTAATATAAAAAAGAAAAAGGAAAAACTCTTGGTTTTTGAATTAAAGTGTGCTGTTTATTCCCTGAAAAATGATTTGGGAACATCTGAGCAATTTATGTACTTTTAATATTGTGCATAATGTATAGAATATATAATTTAAACAATATTTTTTTGATATTGTAAGTAAAAATACTTGATACTATCTGAATAAAAATACTAAAAGTGCATTTTTGTTTCGAAATTTATTTGATTCGATCTAAAATGCAGGTGGAGTAGGTTCATACTTAAAAAAAGTGGAAAATGTAGCGTGTTGGTTGAAAAGGAAGGCGGGGGGAGGGGAACCTGAAATCTAATAATCTTTTTTAGAATATGTAATGACCATACATACATTTAAAATTCCACAAATCCTGAAAATTAATTTTCTTCCTCTAATATTATATAATTATTTTAATAAAGCTCAGTTATTAAACCTGGGAACTATATTTAGAAACTTCAAATTAAAAAGAATCTATGTTTATAAGAATAAGTATTGTTTGCCGACGGACTCTACAACCCTCCGCGCTTTTGAGCATGCGTTAGGATGGGTTTAATTCGGAAAAATAGGGGTGACAGGAAAGAGGAAAGGAAAAAAGATTTACATTTAGCAATTAAGTAAATTCTGGAAATAGCGCACATCCTTCCGTGTGTCACCCCTTAGTGAGATAGAACCGTCGGAAAGTGGTCTTCTCAGAATACTGAAACGAACAATCTGATTGAGAATATATGTAATAAGTGTATTAAATGGAAGCAAATGTCATTTTAACATTATCATAAATTGGATATTTCTTTGAAAAAACAATATTAAAAAGTTTTTTATTATATAAATCTTACTTTCTTCGTTCCCCCCCCCCTTGATAACTGTTTTGAATAATAATCCTTTTTTTAAAAAAATTGTTTGTATTTTCAGCCCCTAAAATAAATAAATCGGTTGTCGCGAAAACACATGATACTCAATAAAAAAAATAATTATAGTGATCAACTTTGTTTTGATCAGAACGTTATTAAAAACAGTACCAAACAGTTTTTATCAAGATATAATGCAAGGAACAAAGGAAGAAACGACTCTGATAACAGAAATGAACAATTTTTGTAATCATTCTTTTTGATTCACCAAAAATAATAAAATCGAATAACTGATTTATGATTTTATCATAACCTATTCTTCCTTTATCTACAACCAACAAAGTGAGATTACGGTTCTGCTACACAACCGATGAATTCTATTATCCTTAGATAATAAATTATCGAATGTTTGACCGGCCGTTTTAGAAAAATATTTGAAGAAACTTTTGTCGATTGATTTTATGGAATGAATAAAAAGGATATTGTTCGTCTCTAATGTCAGTTTTACTGATTTGAAACGGACGTATTCTATTGTCTGTGAGGAGGTGAAATACTTGCATTCACTTACGCAGAATCATCGTGTCTTTCAGTGCACCTGCGTAACTGTAACTGGAAAAACAGTAAAAAGGATTTCCTTTTCCGAGTTGTTCGTACTGTATTTAGATTTCGGTTATTAGAGCATCTCATTAACAATTAAAAACACAGCTACATTCCACTGTGAAATATATTCAGATGGATCGCAGATACATTTTCATGACATGCAAATTGAGAAATTAAGACAATCGCACTGCGCGTATTATATTATCGTTTGCAAGAACAGTAGTGCAACGTAACAACTTATTTACACGAATGCTGTTTTTTGAATTTGACTTATTTATTAGTTGTTAAAGAACAACTTCTGTATTTAATCTACAAATAAATATACTAAATAATTTAATAAAAAGATATATATAAAATATTGCTTTTCATATTTTAAAATATATTATAATCAATAAAGTAGCTTTCGTATTTATAATTTGAAAATCGAATTTTGGAAAAAAACATTATTCCAACATTGGGAAATATTAACACTTTTTCACATGACATTCCGTGCAATTCATTTTTTATTTCGCATTCAAAACACTGCTTTTATTCTATTTATTTTAAGAATCTGACCTAGAATTTTTTTTCCATCTATTATGTCAAATCCGTTTCACTTTCAAAATTTTGATTCGTCGCGGAAGAAAACTATTTAGGACAAAATAACTTCAAAGTACTTTTTATTAATATATTTTTCATCCTTTTTTTTTCCCGTTTAATCTCAGTAATCTACTTTAGTTTGAATGCCAAGAGTTAGAAAAGAAAAAGCTTAATCTGACCGTAATTTTTCTGATGATAGAGATGATATTCTTTCCTTTGGGCATTTTATGGGATCGTGCCTTTTAATTCCTCGGGCAAGTTACGTGAGATGTTCTTTTTCATTTTGTTCTTCTTTTCTTAAACAAATTAATATTATTCATTAAAAAAGTAAGAAAAAGAACAACTGCATTGCTTTTATTTTCCCCCAAAACGCACTTTTATGAATTTAATTTCTGATTCGAAATGCATTCCCCTTTTTTTGCATACAAAGCCTCTTTTTTCTACAAATGCTTTAAAAACTCAATCAATCAAATTTTTGATACCATTCTAAGAAGAAGAAACAATATTTTCAAACTTTTGTTTTTGCATGAGTTCTTTTTAATGAATTTTATCACTATATTTAATTTTATTCTTGTTATCATTTTTTTCAGAATATTTTTAAGCAAGAGCAAAGTTATTTCCTATATTACATAAGGTTTAACCAATGCTGCCGTTTTTTTTAAAGAAAGTAACACTATCGGTTTTAAAAAACGCATTAAATGGTCATAAAAAATCTGAATACATAATAATATTCTAAATTAAAATCAGAATTACATCTATCAAAATCTTTAAGGAAAAAGTATAACATTTATTTAGTTCATTTAAATGAAATCTCTTAATACTTTTGAGAACACTAACTTCAAAAAAATTGTACCAATCAAAACTTAAGTATCGTAACAAGACAAAAAAAGATGAAAAATATTCAAACAATAAAGGAATATACGTATATATATTTAGAAATGACAATTTCATGTTTCCATTAAGCCTTTTCGAGATAAATAATTAAAATTACTTTGCATCTTAATTTTTTTAATTATTCCTTTTAATGTATATCTACGGGTTTCTTTTAATATTTTTTATTGTCATTATTTAATAACTGTAAAACGTCTCAAATTTTGTTCATCTTGTTACAAAAAAAAAAAAAAATCAATTTCTTTTTAACTTATATTTGGAAAAATATTTAACAAGATCATTTGTATGGCATAGTTTTATTTTTCTTTTGATATCAATGTAATAAAATTTTTAAAATTCAGATAATATTATTTAGAAAAAAATATTTTTAAGTAATAAATACGGTGTTTATTAATAAATTGGTTTTGTAATTAAAAAAATCATAAAATAATCATACTTTATAATAAAAACCTCATATATGAGTTAATTTTACCTGTATCAACACAAGTGATTTGTACAATTTCTCTCTTTTAATTCTTATATTTATTTATATGAAATGAGAATGCGTATTGTATCATTTAAAATTTCTTTATTCGAATGTTGATGTATAGAAACCCAAATATAAAAAAATATCATAATTCTTCTAAAAAAAATTAGTTCTCGATATGAAAATTTCTAAATAATATATGTCAAAGTAAACATAGCCAATCAGTGTTTCAACAGAATGCACGTGATGTCAATTTATAGACATTGTTGCTCAGTCGTCTTGATCCAATTGCAAATTAGATTTTATGCTGTGCTGTAACTGACGCATTTTTCGTTCAGAATAAAAAGAACAATGTATTCTAAAATTTAATTGACGTAGAGCATGAGAGTTATATAGGATGAATATGAATGGATTCCCTTTGTTCATTTACTAGTCGCCTTTGGCAACCAGCTAGTTCGCCAGGAATATTAGTTGTTTTTATTTTCAATTAAATTTCTTATGCAAAGCTTAATGTTCATGACTCTTCCAAGAAAATATTTTTAAGCATCAAATTGTGACAGTTATTTTATTAGCCTTGCATCTGTTCTGCTCATTATGAACCACCTCAATTAAATCACATCACATCATAGTATTTTTAAAAACGTAACTGCTTGAAAAATTTATTTTCTCACTTTTGTGGTATTGTAACTTCATTTTTTTAAATTCCTCTTGTAAACTACACAGATAATAAATTAAACCCTTCTTCCTACGTTTTCAACAATAGAAGAAAATCACGCATTAAATATTTTATAAAATACTTTAAATCTGGATGCAACATTAAGATCTATCATAGAAATTTAAGCGAAAAATATTTTTTTTAAATATAAAAATTTAGGAAAATTTTGAACAAATGTTACATTGGCATCATCAAAAAATAATTTTTAAAATTTTAAATAGATATAAAAATTAGTTTTGTGCAATAATATTCTTGGGTGTAATCGTGAAAAATTCCTAAATCACACTTAATATTTAATTCAAATTAAAAAAAATCGCTCCGATATGTACATTTTTACTCTCCAAAATACATTGATGCCAAATTTGATAGCTCTAAGTCAAACGCTCTGTCTTTTATAACATTAACACACATACATAAATACAGATGCACGCATTCTCCTTTATTATTATCAGAGAAGATTATTATTTACATAATTCATGAGAAATAAGAGTCATCTATTAAACTCGGTAAGAAGCAAAACAATATTTATATGTCGTAGTACTCTATGGCAACTTTATACAAGATATTCGACAGCACCGACGAAACATTTGTATGCTACACAGATTGGATGAATATATTGTAATTTTAAGAAATTATGATAAATCATTTAAAAAATTTAAATCATGCTGAAGTTATAAATAATTTATTATGATGAATTTGAATTGTGTTTTGTGGATTCATGAAAGAATAAATTAATCTAACTTTCAGACAGAATAATAAATTATCAATACTATAAATAATTTTTTGCAATTTCGTTATTTAAGGATTGTGAAATATACAAAAATAATTGATTACATATAAAGATGATAATCAAGTTTTTAGTAATTTTATTTATTTAAAAAAACTTTTATTCTTAAAGCATTTTAAAATGACATTCATTTCAACTTACAAAATAATGATATATTTCAAGTAAATAATTGACATTATTTAGCTTAAAAAAGATTAATGATCAAAATATCAGAAAAACAGCAAATCATGCGTGTATATCATGAAAATAAATAAAAACAGCGTATTTTAAATAGTATAATTTTTAAGATGCATAAGACGGTAATTATTGCAATTAAGTTGAACGTAATCATTAGTAAATATTTCATTTTTAAATAACATAATCAAGAACACCAGTAATTAAAAAATGAATATAGTTCAAAACTTACTATACAAATAAACATTCTGAAGATTCAGGTGATAATTATCATTCCAAAAATAGTGTTTAAAGGAAGATTTGAGTTTCGTTGAAAAAATACCTTTGTAGAAAACAGTTCCAATCAGAATACAGAACATTAAAAATCGAACAGAAACAAATTTACGGGTTTTTTTTCTTCTTCTTCCAAACAAACCTTTAGAGAGATATCTATCAAGTTAGTTTTGGCAGCTGCAAAGTTAAAACAGAATATTCTTGTCTGGCTACAAATCAAGACTGAAGAGGATTATTGTAATTTGTCACGCATGGAATTCGATCAAATAGGGTATCGAATATTTTAATTATTTGTCGTGTGCAACAGCATATTAAGGTTATGGGAATTGGAACTATGCAAATTTGAAATTTCTCATGGAAGCATATAAGAGCAATGTGTCTACGAAGATGTGGTTATTTTTAAAAATATTTCTACTTCTCATTTCGATATTCGATTAATTTACGAGAAATGATTCACTTGCAAGAAATTTTCGAGACTACATTATAATATTAGCAAAGCTATTTCATTAAGGATCTGCGCTATTCTTTAAATTTTGGGCTTCAGTGTAATAGCGACATAATAATAAATGTAATCAGTTAAAAAATTATCGTTGAAGGAAAAATACGGAATAAATAAATTTGATCATGTTTTAGAATCTATTTAATGTTTTCGAAGAATATTTATTAGCGATTCGACTACGCATTATGTTTGTGTATAAACTGAATATTGTACAATTAATATCTATGTGAAATTCTTTCGGTAAACTAATATCTAATGACGAAATATCTAAAAAATATCATGGAAAACTCATAATAACATTGATATTTTTCTTTTAGCTTTATGATGAATATAGTAAATCGTAATTAAAAAATATATTCAACTTTCATGAATGCAGATGTTTTAAAAGAAATCGTCTGCTTTACGCCAATTTTCCATATGCAGCAAATATTTGAAATTTCAAATTCTGTGCTGAAAATCTAACAGCTGGGAAATATTATTGTTCATTGATTGAAGAAAAAAAAAACACGTTTTCTGTTTTTTTTGTTTTTGTTTTTTTCATTTTCTATAAGAATTTCAGAAAGTTATACGTCAAACTTTTAGAAAAAGCTGCCATATATTTGGACAGAATCTGAATTCTAAATGTGAACGCTCTCTTCCAGATTACAATTTGAAATTTATTTTTAAAACATTGCGTCAGATATTTTTATTGTATTTAGAATACCGCGTATCTCTTGCATAATGGATTCAGTTCAAGTAAAGTTATACTTATGTGACGGAAATAAATGCGTCTATCATCTGGCAGCATTTATTTTACGTTCCATTGTAAAGTTATGCGACAAGAAGTAACTAAAAGATTCGCAGCTTTTTTCAAAGTTTAATTGCCTTGTTACATTTGATATGTTTCACGAGAACATGAATTATTTTCATTTTAATATGATAATCATTTTAGGCTAGCTGCTATGTGTAAATTGTGAATGGATCATGAAAAAAATAATTAACAGAGTTGCATGCGATGTATTTTGAACCTATAGCTACCAAATGCAACATTCTTCGATAGTATATTCTCACTGATAAACGCTTTTTTAAAAAATTGAAATATATTTTGACTAAAAATGAATAGAAAATTTGGCGTTTATAATCATAAATTCAGAGAATATTATCATAGAGAAAACCATTTTTATGTTACTTTAAAATTTAAAAAATAAAAAGCTTTGCAGTATGATCAATTTTATTTTCTTATAATTTTTCTCTCCAATTTTAATAAATTAAAAAATATTTTTATATAATTTCTACGACAAGAGTTATATTTATTCTACTTAATGGATTTAATATTCAAGTATGCTGTTGAATATTATATGCAGTTTTTGTGTGTGCAATAAATACTGTTGTTGTTTAATTATAAGTAGATTTTAAAAATAAAATAATTATATATAAAATTTTAAATTAAATATAAAATTTTGTATAATGTTTTAAACTGGAGATACCATCCTTCTTTAATTTATTTTACAAGCAATAAATTAAATATAAAATTTTGTATAATGTTTTAAACTGGAGATACCATTCTTCTTTAATTTATTTTACAAGCAATATTTATTTTCTTTAAAGAAAGACAATTTCATCATGGAAGTAACGATGATGCTAAATTTTGAAGTTTTCTATCACGTGAAATCATTGAATGGAATTCTAACTGATACTTAAAAGTCCAGTGGAAGCAGCCAATTTTTCTATTAGTAGGTTGATTAAGATATAACGCAATCATTGGTTTTTATAAAACATCAGTTTAAAAGATCGTAAAGTTTTGCGAACTAATTAGCCAACAGGAAATGAATCCCATAAAACTGATGCTCACTTCCGTTCTTTTTAATGAATTCAATTCAGAGCTTGTGCATACCATACTGAAGTCTCCGGATGCTTTGCGGGTGTTGGAGTAAATTTTTATGAACATCATAATGAAGCCACTTTTGTAGGAAATAACTACATAGTTTGATCTTAAAAATCTCTGACGTTGATCATGATTTTTTTTTATTTGTATGGATGTTTGGTTCGGATTACTTTTGGATATCCAGCTAGCATAAATCCAATAAAAGCAAATATTAGAAAAATATTTATATAAAAATCCGAAATTAAAAACTTTATAATCACATTCGTATTGAATAGAAATAGCAAATAGGTAAAAAAAAATTAACACAAAAATGAAAAAAAAAACAGCTAAGGCTTTTAAATTTTTTTTTCGAAATGTTTTATTTTATAAATTAGCTGATACTCCCACCGTTGCTTTGATTTAAGATATTTTCATGCATAAAAATTTTAATGTAAGTGCTATATTTGCATAAAATATTTTAACATACAAAATCGTTTATCGTCTGAAACGTTTAATTGAAATGGAAATGTCACCAAACCAAAAGATTTTTAAAAATGATCAACAGTTAATTTTCATAAAAAGTTATTAATATTTATTACGCAAGTATTTCAAATTTTGTTCGTAAGTAAAATAAAAGTTTTAAAGAATGTTTTGCGACGGTTATTAATATTGTTTTTATTAATATTTCATTTATAAAAACATAAAAAATAAACCCAGCCAATAATTGTTCCTGAAATAAATTGATAATCTTCTGTTTTGAAACTTTTTTTTAACAGCAGACAATGACAATTCTTATTAAGTATTTTTGTTCTTCAACAATAAAAAAATATTATGACAAAATGTGTATAGTATTATAACAGGAAGAAGATGTGGTGCATACATTCTCACAATAATTTTTATTTATATCAAAATGTGTTTTTTTTTTGGTCTGTGTGAGTAAGCAAATTTCTCATAACATAACATTTTATATTTATACGAACAAGGGAATAAACTTGCACGAAGAAACGTGACAAGTTATTCATTCGTTTAATTAAATCCGCCCGTAACGTTATGGATGATGAATAAGATACGTTCGTTACCATAGAAACTGTGTTTGTTTAGCGTTAATATCATCCATCTGCTAGCATATAACATTTGAGTCTTTAATGAGCTGCTTGTAGAAACCTCAGCAAAGACGCAGTGAATAAAATGTGATTCAGAAGCTTCTTGTTAACATAAATTTATTCAAAGGATAATATTTATTATTTAACCAAGAAAATACGTAAAAGAAAACTAATATTTCTGGAAGAAAATAAATAGATCTTCTTTTTCCTCTTCACAAATTAATTATAAATCTTATATAAATCACGAAATTGTGATTGTTGCAGGATGATTCAAATTTTCATTTCATTTCATTTCATTTTAAGAGAGATTCATTTCTAGGTCGGATATAAAGAGAGAATATAAACTTCTCGCGTTCAGTGTAGAATAGTTTAAAGAATATTTATATTGTTCGTTAATATATGGTATCATTACTTTATCAACTGTTATGTTATTTATTGTTATGTTAAGTGTTATTTTTTAATTTATACAGATAATTACTGTAACTTTTAATCACTTTTTCTCATAGAACATATAGATAGAGCAAATCGTGTCATAATAATAAAAAGAAATTAAAACTCAAGATTTTGACAAATTTTGATGTGTTAGATATCATAAACAATAAATTCACATTTTTATTGGCGTTTGTGTGTCTGTAAACAAACAGATCAATTTGTCTGTTTGCCTACATGTCTTGGAATACAATATCTCAATAACGCAATAAAGGTTAAAATATGGCATGAAGATTCTTTTTTTGTGTATGTAGATCAATATCAAATTTTGGATCAAAAGTGTCAAAGGAAAAATTATATTTTTTGAAATAATTATTCAATTTTCTCCACTATAAATGTACACAAAAAAGCTCTAGTTTTACAGCTATCATTCTAGAGCTAAACCTACATTTATCTATTATAATAATGAAGATGAATATGTATATGTTTGTGCATGTGTATATTGGCTCTCTATAGGTCAGACCGTTTCCACATCATTCTGAAACATTATCTAACCACCTCTACTTCATTTCTGTAATCAACAAGGTGATGAGAACCAACCACTATACTTGAAGCTTCGCATTTCCATTTTTGAGGTACCAAGGGCGATAAGTATAAGTATAAAAACATGGATAGAAAATTAAAGGAATGCATAGCCCATGGAAGAGAATAGTATCATTCTTCTATGAGCTATATATCTGCCAAATTTCAAATATAAATGAATTTTGTTTGACACTATTAAGACCAAGTTTCAGAAGATATTTAGCTGAAATTTTTAGCAGTCATTAAACTCAGAGAACCAAATGGTCGCCAAAGGAGGCTAATATTGAATTAAAATATTTACATTTTTATTTATAGCATATCTGTGCATTGTTTCTGGTGGTCTTAGGACAATAGTAATTGCATTTATTTATATGGAAACTTAATAAAAATGTTTTTAAAATTATGAAATCTCATTTTAACTATCTTGTAAACCTGATATGCTACTATAAAAAAGAAATTTGAATGTTTCGTTAATGCTCATTGAATATCTCGAGATGTTGATTACTTTAAAAGCTCATAAAAAATCAGTTGTATTCAACAGGCCTACGTACCTTTTAAATAAATCTCTGTTTAAAATTCCTTTATATTAAAGACGAGACTTAGCGGCAATTCTTTGGTAGTATATGTATGAAGGAAAAATATTTGCAAATCCAAAGGACAAACGTTTTGCAATTAATTTGTAGAAATCAACAATTTTTTGAATATACAGTGTCTCACAAAAGTGATGGGACACTTGTGCTTTACAAAAGGAAACTGTAATAAAATAAATAAATAAGCATGTACAAAAATGTTTTGGGTGTGTTTCATATTTAAAGTTAGTAACAATTATTACATAACATACATTTTGTCAAAATATTAAAATATTAATTTAATGAAAATACAATTGTTTAGAACGGAGCAAAAAATGGCTCACATAAGTGATGGGACACTAACTTTTCCATCAAATATTTATCCAAAAATTTTACTTTTAAAAAGGTTTTAATATTTTGTTGAATTTCCTTTTACTTTTAAAACAGGATTTAATCTTCTTGGGATGGATTCGACTAATTTTTTTGTGATTTCTGGAGTGATTTTACCCCATTCTTCTTGAAGCACCGATTTTAATTGTTGTTTTGAAGAAATGGTGCGTTTGAGAATTCTTGATTCCAATTCTTGCCAAATATTCTCTATGGGATTTAAGTCTGGAGATTGTGGTAGTGTTTTTATTATTTCAGGTCAGTTATACAGCAGCCACAGTCTAACGTTCAAAGCAGTTTGCTCGGGGTCATTGTCCTGGTAGAATTTAAAATCGTTATGAAGGTTCAATTTTCGTGCTGAAGATTTCAAATTTTGCTTTAAAAGGTCAATATACGTGTACTGATCCATTATACTGTCAATAAAAACAAGATTACCAACTCCAGCGGGCGACATACACCCCCATACAATAACTCCTCCTCCACCATGTTTTACTGTTGGCACCAAGTTCTGTTTGCGAAATTCTTCCCTGGGTTTTCTCCACACCAAGATTCTACCGTCAGAATCAAATATATTAAATTTACTCTCATGAGCAAATATAACTTTATTCTAGTAATCAGAATTCTTATTTATGTTGGATTTTGCCAAAGCTAGTCTGAGTTTTCTATTCTTTTCACTTACGAAGAATTTTTTCCTGGCTACTATACCGTGATATCCAGCAGATCGAATTACCCTTCTAATAGTCTCAGAATTAAAAATTATTCCATATAAGGCATGTAAATCAGCAGAAACTTTAGGAGCACTCTTTCTTAGATTTTTTTTAATATTTCTAACGATAATTCGCTTTATTCCATTGGATAGCTTTGATGGTCGGCCAGGTCTTCTTTTATCCTGAATAATATGATTCTTTTTGTATCGTTTAATGATATTGAAAACTGTTGAATGACTCAAGTTAACTGTTTCAGCAGTTTTTCTAATAGATTTTCCACGTTCAATATGCAAATTAATAACTAATTTTCGAATTTCAGGTGAAGTTTCTTTTCGTTTAGCATTCGTGGCTGCACAGAGCTAAAAAACACAAAAATTCCAAAACAAACTGGAGAGAAATACTTCAGACGATTTTATAAATTATTGCCAATTGCTTTTGAGTAAAAAAAAAACAAACACCAAAAATATTTTTATTGCTTATTTCAGGCGATTTGTGTTGCATATCGAATGGTGCCCCATCACTTATGTGAGCTATTTTTTGCTCCGTTCTAAACAATTGTATTTTTGTTAAATTAATATTTTAATATTTTGACAAAATGTATGTTATGTAATAATTGTTACTAACTTTAAATATGAAACACACTCACAAAAAATTTGTACATGTTTTTTTAATTTATTTTATTACAGTTTTCTTTTGTGAAGCACAAGTGTCCCATCACTTTTGTGAGACACTGTATATAACTTAAAATTCTGGTAATACTTTTAAACGTTGAAATGCAGTATGAACTAAACGATAAATAAATTAAAAAGTTAAGTATGTTCTATATGTATTTTAAGAATATGAATATTGTGTGCTTTTATGTGAGGATTCTTCATTCTTCTAAATCTTTATAAACTTAAAATAAATAAATAAAATATAGTGTTATATACTTTTCAATAATAATAATGAATTCTTTCAGCTTCAAAATAAAATTTTCGTTAATATAACTGTTTATTACTTGAAAACAAAAACTTACTTATTTTATTACATGAGATGGAATTCTGTTTATTTACCCAAAAAAACTATTTTTCTATTTACCCTTCAGCAAATTACGAAATTCATTAAAACAATCTTATCATTGACTATTCTACTTAACATAATGTCAATCTTTCTACGACTCATGACTTGTTACTCCAAATCCATGACTTCTTTCCATTAGAAATGAAACCATTTTTTTGTCATCCTTCATTCACTATTTAAGAATCTCTTTTTAAGGCCATTCTTTACAACAATTATCATGGACAGTGAAATCGTCTGCATGACATCAACTGGCGAACATGCACGACTTCTGAATCATCTCTGCGTTACCTGTGGATGACACAAAATGCCATGTACCCTTGACCTCACCCTCATTCTCCTCCGGAATGAAATTCTATGAATTAAATAAATAAATAAAAAGAATTTCAGCCATTTACATTTTCTTCAGAGCACTCTAGTTATTCTTATTTTTATGTTTCCGGGCGTTGATACATTCTGAAGCTAAGGAAATGCTGAATTGTTACTATTATTTTTTTTTGAAAAAAATGGGTGGAATTTCTTGGAAAGAATTTTTAATATCCTATTAAATGATTGTTTTCCTATTTCCGGGCGTCAATATTGTCTGCTCCTTCGCGGCTAGTTATTATTTGTGCAAAATTTAAAAATATTTGGCATGAGTTATTAACCATTTTTTTGTTGGTGGAATGAATTTTAGCAAAAATACTTTACATTCTTTTTGACCTTTAAAAAAATAGTTCTTTCTTGAGAGCTTTGAAATTATTTATATTTTTTTTTCTTAATGTTGCTTTTATTTCAGATAAAAAGAACATTTAGAAAATCGAATCTCGAATGTAAAAGATTTCTTATTAAAATATTTCCATCAATGGCAAGTCAAAAGTGATCAAAATCGCGGGTAATTTCGTTCCCATTCAATGCGGAATTTTATGATGCTAATGTCAGAATGTTTGGTCATACTGTACCAAATTACGCATCTAATTCTTATGAGAAAGAATGTTGTTAACATTAAAATTTGTCTAAGGATATATTATATTTAATGAAGAATATTTTACTATAGTAAATTAATTTCTAAATATTGAAAAAGATAGAATTATATATTTTTGGGAAAAAATAGATAAACAATAGATACTGAACGATTTTCGAATTCTAATTTGACAAATTAAATTCTCTTATGTTGTATGTAAGTCATTAATGCATAATTTTTATAACAGTTTCAAATATCTTAAATTTCTTAGAATATTAAAACAATTTAGAAAAAAATGATTAAGTAGTATTTAAATTATTCAAACAGATATAAAACATATCTAATTATAATTTTTTTTTCATATCAATGAAAAAAAATGCTTCAAAAAACAAACAAACTAACTTTTATGGAATTTTTAAATTTTTTTCTTCTTTTCTATTAGCAAACATTCTTAAACAAAAATTAATTTGGATTTAGTTTAGTTAGGTAAGCATCCCATTTCAAAGCTGAAAGATTTAATAATGGAAGTTGCACTTAAAACAAGACATACTTTAACATGTTATAAAGCAAAAATATTTTATTGCTTTATATGTAATAAGGACGGCAGAAACTCAAACAATTTTTCTACATTAAAAACATGTAAAAAAAGAAAAAAAAAAGAAAGTGATCTCATCCGGGAAAAAAAACAATTTTTTTCAGCAACTATATCACTGCAGACGTTTATTCCCCCAAAAAACAATTAGTTTTGCATATTTCTGCAACAATTATTTTGCTTTTTTTATTCTCATATGTAAGAAACTAGTTGCTTCTATTCATGTAATGAAACTGTGGATTAATATTCAGTGAAAATGCTTGATATTGTGAAAAAAAGAGATAGAAAAAAAATAATTCGAACACTACAGGATACAATAGGTCTCTGTGAAAATTTCACTTTTAAAGAAGCATTTTAAACTGCTACTAACATAATTATGTTATTTATGATATTTATCTTTAATTCCAAACACTGCGCTTTTATGTGTGCTTATATTACGTTGTATTGAATAAATTTATATTTATAAAGAAATCTTAAAATTTTACTTCTCTTTTCATTTTTTAACATAAATAATTTCATAATAAAAAAATCGAGCAGAAAATAACTAATGATTTAAGAAATAATAATGAATCGTCTGCGTCTATATGACACATATATTTTCATCAAATTTTTAATACATAAAAAATTGGAGATAATAAAACGAATTTTGATCGTCAGTTATCAGTACTGATAATTGAATTAGCTCTGTTTTATCACTTTAAAAAATAATATAATTGATTCTGAAATTAAAGAGAAAAACAAAAAGGTTTTGAAACTAGTATTTTTTATTTGCAACAGAAGAGTAAAAAAAAAATGAAGCTAAAAGAATAATTTTACTTTTTCTTTTAAATAGAACTTGTCAATTCATGATCTCTTGCTATGTCTGCTAGCATAAAACGAGTTTTTAGGAATCTGGTCAAATCTTTGCTAATGAATTCGACGGAAGAAATGATTTTTTTTTTTAATGTAAGAAGCCAGGTGTGATACAAACAAAAATAAAACAAGTAATGTCGGTTTTCGCAAAAGATTCTTCTTCCGACGATGACGTCATAACACTCGGAATTGGAACGAGCATGCGTCAGCTGAGTGGCTGCATTGGTCAGCGGATTTTTTTTTTCGTCTACTATTTCACTTTCTCTGTCTAAGTAGATGGTTTTTTCGCTACTACGAGAAATAGCTATGCCACAAGAAATGGGTGTTCATTCAAAACTTTATGAGTCAACAATTACGTCATTACTTGTAACTCAAACATTTTAAAAAGATGTTTGTATTGTTTTCTTCATAACATTTTTTCACATTTATGACATAACTGGTAAAGGATGAGTAGTTTATACCTGTAATTCATTGCATTTATTGCGCATAAATAGTTGTGGTAGACCCAACTTCAGGTAACCTCTTACTGAAAAAATTTAGTTAATCTTTCCTCACCACGAATTTTTAAAATAATTTTTCAATAAAAACTGTTAAACTTTATAAAAAGAAGAAAAGAAATGCCTAAATAATAATTTTATAATATAATTTTGATTTTATATTCCTTCCTGATTGAAAACATTAAAATTTTCATTACTTTAATGAAAAAATTAATTTGATTTTAATTACATTCGGATATTAATAGATACTGTTACTAATAATATTATAATATTAAACATTCATCGAAAAGGAAGTTATCCAACATTATTTTTTTAAAAATAAAAAATTTAGCAGAGAAAACATGAAAATCATGGGGAAATGTATGGTAAATCTGTAATCTAATTTCGCCAATTTTATTCAATTCTTAGAATAAAAATTCTGAGAATTTAAGTGGATATTTTTAAGGTACTTTCATATTTACGAATACCTTACGATATGAGTTTCATAAGTACGAGTATATTACATTCATATTTTTTAAGGTACTTTCATATTTACGAATACCTTACGATATGAGTTTCATAAGTACGAGTATATTACATTCATATTTTTTAAGGTACTTCATTTAAGTTTCATATTACGAGTCAAAAAGGAAAAATACTTGATGGAACAAAACGGGCACATTTCCATGGGGAACAAAGGCAAATAGCTCTATCATACAGGGTGTTTATTTAGTCTCGGACCCCTTTTGATGTTTAAGAACTCATAAAATAATAAAGATAGATTAAAATTAATAACATAAATGGTTAAATAGACTCAAAAAGTTTCATGACCCTTGTCAATGAACTTCCACGTGTGCCCCCTTCGTCGCACGGCGAATATCAAGTCGATAGTCAATTTCACGCCAGGTAGCGGCAAGCATGTCGGCATCCACAGAGCCTATTGCGGTTGCAATTCTGGCTTTTAGGTCATCAAGGTTCGACACTCTCCTCCTGAAAACGTTGTCTTTTAAAAAACCCCAAAGGAAAAAGTCCAGCGGCGTTATGTCAGGTGATCTGGGTGGTCAAGGAATTGGACCTCCTCACCCAATCCATCTTCCTGGAATATGGCCATTCAAAGAAGTACGAACGATGGTACCCCAATGAGGTGGCGCACCACCTTGTTGCAAAAAGACATGTGGCTGAAGCTCTTCTAGTTGTGGAAATACGAAGTTTTCCAACATGTCTAAGTATACGACTGATGAGACCGTCTTTTCTGTAAAAAAGAAAGACCCAATGACTCGGTCGTGCATTAGTCAGCACCACACATTAACCTTTGGGGAATCCCTTTGTGCCTCACGATATTGATGGGGGTTTTCAGATCCCCATATGCGCACATTATGGTGATTAACAATGCCAGAAACATGAAAAGATGCCGTGCTTTCTCTTGTGGTGTATGCATTCTCCTTAATATCCGCTCGAATAAAACATCGTATACAAAAGTACTACATAGAACAAACACATCAAAAGTAAATATAACATTGCAATAGTTGCCAAAAACAAAAGAGAGAAAAATGCAATTAATAAGCAGGCGATATTTAGAAAAGTACAAATATTTAGACTGGAAAATGAAATTATCTGAAATTAACCACACGCGCAGACGATATTTACAAAAGTAAAAATATTCAAATCTGAAAAGGAAAGTATATGAGTTATTCCATCAATAAATGCCATAAGTTTGTTTATATCTTCATTACTTTATGAGTTATTAAACATCAAAATGGGTCCGGGACTAAATAAACACCCTGTATACTCAATTAAGTTAATGCGATTAAAACGTAAAAAATAATTATTCAGTTTTAAAATATAATTTTTCTTTGGGTTGAGATATTTTCTATTAACACAAAGTGGAATAATAGTTTCAGCATAAAATTTTAGGAACTATCCGAGAGTGCATATTTTCAAACAAGTTAAAAACTTTATTGTACACTCAGTAATTCAATACGAATTCGTATTTTTTAATAACTATTTTTTATATTGGAAACATTACACACGAAAATGTGAAATTTCCATTTTTTGTAAACTAATATTTTACAGATGATACAAAACAAATTTTAAATTCCCTACTCAGTCTAATTTACTTTATGCAAAATGATTTAATGTCTGAAAACTAGATTCAATAACTACTTACACCAATCCGTTAGCCGCAGCAGGTAAGTACCCGTTTTTCCTTGGACACCTTTGAACTTTTGAACATTGGCATCATCATGCCACCACTCTTCTCGGCTGTACCTAAAAGAAAAGAATCATTAAATGAATTTATATTCTTTTAAGTATATGATAAATTGTTAATCAATATACAGATAAATGTCCTTCCAAAAAAATTCCCGGACTCAAATTTACTAATGGATTACTATTTAATTTTGTTTGTGTATTATTTCAATTAAATTTCTGATGCATAACTTGACGATTTTTTCAATATATTTTTTCGCATCGAATTGGGATAAATTATTAAAGCCATGTTATTTTATAGCTTTACACTTGTTCTGCATTTGCATGTTCGCATGAATCTTCCTAACAAAATCGTATAATAGCATACTACCATTAAAAACTTGAATATTTGGATAATATGTTTCAAATTGAACGTTCTTTTTTGTGTTAAAGTGATTTCGCTTTCTGATTTCTTTTGTAAACTATGTATGTGTGCAAATATTGAACAGGATCCTTTCTTTCTTATTTCTTAACAGCGGAAGAAAATCGCGCGATTAAATATCTGTTGAAACAATAGGAAGGCTTTAATTTCATTGCCGCAATGAAATCACTTGTAGAAAATCAGGCAAATTTTTTTTTCTTAACTGTCAAATTCCTGGGAAAAAATGCATGTCAATTTAATGGTATCATAAAAAGTTAATTTTTTGAATTTTAAAATAATGTAAAAATTAATGGTATTTTGTACGATAATATTTTAAGGTGTCATGGCGGAACATTAAAACATCCCATTTAGTTTTTTTAATTAATAAAATTCTAAATGAAATTTTAAAAAATTATTTATTTATTTAATTAATTATTTTATATTTCTATATAATAAAATCCTATATAATGAATAATATTTATGAAATATTTTTTTAAATTTATTATTTTTTATAATGTAAATAATAATAATGTATATAATAAATAAATGCCTTTTATTTATAAGTCTAAAAATTATTAACTAATAATAATGATTAATTTTTTAAGAAATTTAATACTTTATTTTTTAATATGCTAAAAATACCTTAAGGCATATATACTTTTACAAAATACTGAAAAAGAATTAAAATAAATCATTAAAATTTTTATTTTAGTTAAAAATCTTATATTACTATAATATTAATTGTGCCTAAGGCCAAAAAATGTTCAAATCCGTTACTCGTTAACTCGTAGATCGTCAGCTACTTTTGACGATAAGAAAAGAAACGATTAATCATAGCTAGCAGCAACTCAGCGACATGTTGAAAAATTAAGGGGGAAGGTGTGGCACTATTGCTTGCTGATTCAAAGTCATGTTTACTGTATAACTGTCTCAGTATTGTCTTTTTTTTAAATTCTGTAATCAAATTACCTTGAATTAAAGATATTAATACATTATAAATAAAAGAATAAAATATGGATCTTACCAAGGGAAATTAATAAGGAAAAGTCGTAACACAAACAAAAGTTTCCGTAAAAATGCAAGGACTGGGGAAATTATTTGCATAGAATGGGTTTAATAACAATAGCTTGTGATAGTACATGCATAATCTGCTGAAATATATAATATATTGATGGCGAAGGCAAGTGCGTTTGATTTCACATTGGAATGATTTTTTTTCTTTTAATTCCGTACTCAATTTTTATATTGCTAAAAAGTTCTACCAGGTACAGAAAAAGATAACTGGTCAAAATCGAATAATCTGCTTTAAAATACAGATAATTTTGAGCTTATTTATACTTTTTGCATACATATCTACAAATCAGATGAAAGGGTATGTGTGTATATGTTCCTGTGTATGCAGATGCTATAAAAAATTTTCATTAGAATTTTAATTAATTAAAAATTAAGCTGAATTTTGGTATTTTCCCCCACAATAATTTTTGAAAATATTACTGCACAAAAATGGCTTCTCACCGTTTCAAAATTTAAAAAAATAATATTTTAACGATATTAATTTAATAATCATAACTATTTTTACTAAATTTTAACGATTTTTTTAAAAATATTTTTATACCTAATTTTCGACAATAATTTACATTATTGTCATGAAATTCAGATTACTTTTACTGTTTCATAAAATATTTAATCGCGTTATTCTTTTTTTGTTGTTGTGAAAAGGTAAAGAAAAATGATTTTGTGTTTATATCAGTGTATTTTGCAAAACAAATAAAACTACCTAGTGTAATCTTCCCTATTTTTATCTCGCGCCTTCTTATATAGGTGTTATCCCAAAGAACGCCTTATATCGTATTGGTGTACAAAAGATACGAAATATTAACCTTTAGCTTGAATTTTAGCATTTTTGTTGAATCTATCGTGTGATCCTTGGCGTGTTTTTTGGCGATTATCATGTGATCCTTGGCGAGTGTTTTGTCGATTGTGATGTGGTCCTTGGCAAGTTTTTTGGCATGCAATTACTAATATTTTAAAATAAAATTTGTATATTATATTTGTTTTGTTATCAATTGAAGGAAAAAAAAAAACACCTTTGACATAGAACTACACGTTGTCACAAAATCCCATACCAAGTTTGATATTGCGTTATATTTAAGTCATTGCGTTTTTGAGCTATCACATTTACGTTTCTAAAAACACAAACGGTCAAACATTTGTTGTATTTGATTCAAAATTTGATGGATGTCTACAGTATAGATGTTAAATCTGTGTACCGGATTTTATATAACCAATTCTTTTCGTTTTATAGTCATCGGATTAACTTATATTCCAACAGCCGGACAGACAGACTTCCACAAATCGAATTTTGCTCAAAATTTGAAAGATATCTGCAAATTTGGTGAAAGGGCCGTCATAGATAGACAGATACATACATTCCTTCCCATAACTTCAACTGACGAAATAAGAGGAAGAATTGATAGAAGGGAATGTATTCCTTATATTTACAAATAAGCGCAATCGTCTCCGCCTTCCGTTTTGTAAACAGGAAAATTTTGTTACATTTTTGAATAATAGTGTCCAAAATTATCGTCTGAAATATCAAAAACATGAAATAAAAAGCAATGGAAACAAAATTTTGTAGAAAAGGATAACATTGCATTTATTTGTTTGTATGGGTGCTATAAAAATTTGATTACAATGGATTTGATTTTTTTTCTCTGCACTTCTCCAATCTAGTTTCGTAGAAGTATTATTAAACCAAAACATCTAACATTCGAAAAAGAAAAAAAAAAGGATATACAAGACGGAACGAGAATTTTTATTTTCAAGAGTCGATGTGCCTAATAAGGCCACGAGTTCATCTTCACGTTAGTACAAGAAATAAATAAAAATCTCTGTAACCGAATGCCCAATATATGGAAACACAATTTTCTACTAGCATCCGCACTTCAAACTGCAGACGATTCGGCCGGAACCTTCTCATCATCACAACAATGTAACATTCAGAACCATGACGGAAATTCCTTTAATGAAGGCCGCGAACTTTATATTCTCATCTCATTTAATGCGAAAAAATCAATTTCTTACTCCCTTTCCATCACACAAAATTCATCACTAGAAAGAATCGTCTGCGCGCTTCATCGACATCGCGTAACGGGTCCTCGAAATCCTTCTTGACCCGGACCCGTTAAAGCCAACTAACCCATTCGCACCAAGAATGAGCAATCATTGGTGGATGTGTCACGGGGTTAAAGCTATCGTGTGCGAATCGACACGATAGTCATATTCTGAGTGGTGCACGCTTTAAGAATGTTCTTCGTGGTGTGGGATCATTATTATTCCATCTGCGGTCAGAAGGTCGCGACCGTCAGCTAGAGACATTCATTTCAGGAAAAAAAAAAGGGGGGGGGGATTGCAGATTTCTTTGTACAACAACAGAAGATTGGCGCTACTTAAATATTCATAAGATGTTTGGTGCCTTTTTTTGCATTGTTGTCGCCAAACACCGAACCGACATCGGCACAATAATTCATTTTTTCGGAGAGAAAGAGGGAGGAAAATCTACTTTCTAAAAAAAATATTTTCCAGCGAGGTTTTCTATTTTTAGTTCTTTTTTATAAAGGAGTTAAAAGGGATATTAAATGGATTCATTTTAGAAAAAGCCACCTTCATATAACAACGTTTATTGTATAATATCCAACTTTTTAACTATTTTTGTTATCTAATATTAAGTAAGTAAGGAAGTTACTAGCCGCCTTCGGCGACCAGGACTTCACTCACGATGTTAATAGAATTAATTGAGTCATGTCATCATATTATACGTCATTTTATATTTTATCACAATCAAATGAATGAATAATTTTAAATTACACTTTCAATAAAAACATGGAACATTCTGGTTAGTTCGCTATACGTGCTAAGTGATAAAACTAACTAGCGAATGAAATTGACGAAATCAGCCCTATTGTTGAGGTGGGGGTGGGGGCTGCATCTAGGTTTTATTTTGTTATATGCCTAGAAAATAAAGGGTGGCGGTGTACGTGTGTGGGGAGGACAAGCAATCATATATAGAATGATTGATTGATGCTATATTTAAACGCCGTGAGTTTTCAAGTGAAATATAAAAGGTGAAATCGCTACAGTTATTAGAACTGCGGTCTGTATTGTGATTTTTTTTCTATACATAATATAGAGTGGAGTAGTGTTTTTGAAACATCCCTCGAAAATGGTGTTTAATCTTGCTATATATCTCAAAACTTTAGGATGTTTGAGGGCAGGCAACCATTGATGACGCATCTAGGGAATCAAGGATTTCAAATGAAGTAAAAAATTTCGAAATCGGCACTGCGGTCATGGTTGAGGAATTCTATCGTATTTTGTCGCTATATAAAATATATAGTTATGTTTTGAAACAATAGAAGAAAGGCATCCATTGATCTAGAGATAATAAGCTTTCATATAAAGCAGAGCCAAATGGGAATCATACTTGGGAATGGGCGACTAGTTCTTTGATTTTTTTTCCCTTTATTATTTTAAATACTCAGAATAAAAAAAGTCACTATATCTATGTCAGAGTCACATGACAGAATTAATTGCGCATGTGATATAGCATCTAATCGCGCATTACTTTATATTCTACTGTGACGTCATGTCTTTTTTCTTAGTATATATGCAGTGGATCCCATAAGGATACTGAAAGGGAATGTTTGTATCATGTTTAGTATGGACTGATTTTCAGCCTTGATTTTAAGTCTGATTTTAGCGCCCTTGAATTTTAGTCTGATATTTGTCATCTTGATTTTTAGTCTGATTTTAGTCACTTTAATTTTTAATCTCATTTTAGTCACCTGGATTTTTAATCTGATTTTAGTATCTTGAATTTTAGTCTCATTTTAGTCACCTTGATTTTTAATTTGATTTTAGTATCTTGAATTTTAGTCTTATATTAGCCACCTTGATTTTTAATCACTGATACCATTACGTATAGATAAAGACAAGTGAAATTACTGATTATAAATACTAAGAACTCACAAATTTAAAATATTACTGTGAACTGCAAAGACGTTCAAACATTTGTTCTTAAAATAATTCACCCATCATTTTCAAACAAAATCATGCTTTACCAATAAATGGCAGGACTTCTGCACTTATAAGCAATAATACACACTGAAAGCAAATATTTAACGTACAAATACTTTATTATTAGCAACCTCTTTATTACTCGTAAAAAATAACTTTAAAGTTAAACACACAAAGTTAAATTTTATTAAGTAATAGCGTATTCCAAAAATAATTTTTATGACTTTTTCGATTCACATGAATTCGGTTCACGTGATACATTTTAGAGCCTCGTGCTGGCTCATAAAAGTGGGAGTTCATCGTATTAGAAACTTGACAATCAACTAAGAAAAGACGGTGCTTTCCAAAACAGTATAGACAAAGCAGTCTATTGACGCACATCCTATAGCACCAGTCATATTTTCATGATGTTGGCCGATATTCTGAATGTTTGGCGATATCGTGAAAATATCGTAACAGCATTTTAGGGTATTTTGTGCTCATAGTATCACGTGAAGCCTGCCAAATGAGCTGTAATAGTTTAATTTTGGAATCAACTGCGTGTATTGCAGGAATTAAAAAAAAAGATATGACACTTTTGCACAACGACACCTCTGCAATTGTAAGACAACATTGTATTAAATAAGGTATACAAGTAGGGTTGTTTTGTGTTTACCGACATCACTTGAACCGATTCTATTGAGTTTTTGAATAGGATTCACCTTTAAATAACTATAAAGACACTGACATAAGAAAAGGAAAAAAAAAAAAATGGCTCCCAGAACATTTTTTTTTTTTACTAGTCGTCATCATGGTATTACAAGTTTAAACGGTATATACGATATAATAACTTTTTATATCATTTAAACAAGTAATATAAAAAAAATTAATTCAATTCCTACCTTCGCAAGAATTGAATTCGCATTCTTCCCCTTAACGTGAAAAATTCTGAAATCCTTGCATTTTACCGATTGAGCTACTGCCTGTTGATTTCAAGCTTCACTACAAACTTCTAAAACTCCATTTAAAGTATTTAAAATCAATTAAATTTAATAATTAATGAATTAATACTTGAAAAAAACTGTATTAACATCAAGTGTCATCCACTACAAGTTTAAAAAATGTATTCGAGCTTGAGTGAATGAATAAAAAGTATTTTATTAACGATTACAAATTTGAACAAGATATATAAATATATACATAGGGAGAGTGTCGACTAATAGTAGGAATTGAAAAAGAATGAGCACGAGTTGTCTCTCCAAAACTTTCTCGCATACTCTCTAATAAAAGTGTTATCTTCCGCCCTTTGCCTAAATTTGTGTATTTTGGGCGAGAACGCTATACCATGAGTGCTCAGAATTTTATATTCATACTTGCTATGTCTCATAACATAGCAAAGAATGCTGTATTTGTACATTTATTGCATGTTTTTGGAGAACAATAATTACAATCTTTGGCGATTAATAGCTGACTTGCAGCTAATACACAAGTACCAGAAAATCGAGTATGTATTTTGGGCATTTTTTCTCCGCCCGACTGAAACCAAAATTTATCATAGAACTACAGTTGTAATTACAAGCTCACATATTAAACTTCATTTATTTAAGTCATTGCGTTTTTTAATTATCATTTTTACATGCAAGAGAAAGTACAGAACGACAGACAGTCAACCCTAGATTAGGTTGATTTTCAACAGATTTAGGTTTAAAATTTCATAAGAATCTACACTTTAGATGCTAAATCTATGTATCAATTTTTTTTATTTATCTCTTTACATTTCGTAATTATCATATTCACTTGTATTCGGACAGACAGAAATACTCATTTCCTCTAGATGAATTTCGTTTAATGTTTGGTAGAAACATTCAAATTTGGTGTAAAACCCAAATTTGGTATTCTTTCATTTAAAAACGATTTTTCAGCTATCGTGTTTACCGATAGACAGATAATTCCAAAAATGGATTTTTCGTACTTAGGGAGGTATAAAACTGTGGGATTTATAAAAATCTCAAATTTGAATTTTTGATGATTACAATATTCTCTCTTTATATACTTTGCATAAGAGAAAATAAAAAGAGGTATTAATATATAAACATTTTGTCTTCGTGGCGCCCCTTAAGACAGCTGCTGCTCTGAACTTCCATGAATCCATAGCTTTCCTGATGCTACGCCACTGATAAACGATATTCAATATGCAGTTAAAATCTACATCTAGTAACGAATCAGTATTATCTATTTAGTAAAAGCGTAACTTTGTGCGTGTTATTCATTCGAGTTTGAGTACAAATGTATCTAACTCAAAGTTCCATTAAGACATGGACCATCACTTTCCCGCCAACGTTTCTTTTTATTGTTCGAAGGACAAAGTTCCACATCCTCCTTGCATGACAACCGGACATTATGGGTGTCTGGACCATGAGGGGGCTATGGCCGCCAAAGAGGCGATACGGTGCTGGGATTGAAGGTCACTTGAGAGAGAATCCTATGAACCATAAATTTCTTCATTAACGGCTACTGGAAAAGAAAAGAACGTTTAAAATGGCGTCAACTATGATTGACTCTCTCAACCGTGTTAACTGGACGATAGATAAGATCTCATAGTACGAAACAGAAGTTTTCTGAGATCATGTTCGTGACCGAAAACAGAAGACAAAGCACTGTTTCTGTTCTGAAAAGAATGTTTTTCAAAAGATGTTCGCGGCATAGTATCACCTTCCATTTTACTCGTTGAAAGATTTGCTAGCTACTTCAAAAGGCTGATATGTTGGCACAAAAGTTAATATTAATGAGACTTTGTTTTAAAGTATAATGTCTTTCAAAAGATGATATTCATTTAAGAATTCAGTTAGTTCATCAATAAAATTAGCATTTTGTTTAACGACTCGCGTTAGGATTCGGACCGTCTATCTAATTAAATGATGGACCGTTTTTTGCATCGTTTAACTGTAATAGAAAAGCAGCATCAAATTAGAAATTAGGTATGAATAATAATTAGTTTACGAGGAGACCAATGAGCTAATATGTTGTAGCTAATTGGCAACAGCAGAATTGAAAAACTTTTTAATTCATTAACTGTTTGATTATATAATTTTTATTTTCCAACTTTTCATTGTGGGCTGTATTATAATTTCTACTTAAGCATCATGTCGGCGTCCTGGTCTTGGGATAGTGCGTCTATCCCGTGTTCTGGGGTCCCGGGTTCGAGTCCTGGTTCGGGCATGATTGTTCTTTACTCTGTGTTCTATCTGTGCCCCCTTGTAAAAAGGGGTTGTGCAAACGATTGTGTGAGTATCATCGTTATATGAGCTAGAAGTCAGACTTCTGCCCTCGAGTGCTCAGGGATCTTTATCCTCAGAAGCTACTGCACCCCCTTTCCGTTGTAACGCAGACACGTCATCATCACTTATCCATCATATTAACTGTAACGGTGACTCAGAATGCATTTCACTTTCTGCCGCTTCACTGGTACTGCATTCTTATTCTCTGTGGTGGTCTTATACGCTCAATGTTTTTCGGAGTTGATTAAAAAAAACTTAGTTAAAGCGATGGAAACGCAATTTTCTACAGCAAGTTAATTCTTCATCGAGAACTGCATTGTAAGAAACTTTTAATATAGATATATGCATTTAATATTTAATATGAAGATCATAAATATCAAAACGAATATTGATATTTGATCATAAATATCAAATATCAATATTCGTTCTGCAAATAATTTTGAAACTTCTAGTTTGTGAAATAGTGACAACCGCAATATCTATATTTAAAAAAAAATGACTAGCATTTTATGACTTTTTTTACGTCGCAAAAAAAAAAAAAAAAACCAGCACCAAAAATCACATATTATTTGACAACGGATTCTAGAATCCTCCGCGCTTTAGCGCATGCGTTAGGATGAGTTTAATTTATCAAAATAGGGGCGAGAGGAAAAATGAAAGTAGGGGATGTTTACATTTAATAATAAAATAAACTCGGATTAGTCGCTACTTGAATTAAAATAATACGATCCAAAACGACACGAATATTCACATACACGTGAAAAAAATTGAACAAAAAAGTGTCCAATAGGGTGAAAATTAAGGTCAAAGAATGACGAAGAATTCCGGAAATGCGCTCATCCTTCCGCATCTCTCCCCTTAACGAGATAGAATCGTCGAAAAGTGGTCGTCTCAGAGTACTAAAACGGACAGTATAAGGATAAATAATTTGGTAAGTTTCTCCTTGAAATATTTCTCTTCCCATGTGATCTCTGTAAAACGACTCTCATATTTTGAATTTAATGATTTCAAATATTTTTAAATTACTTACATAATTCATTGCGACTATTCCATATGAAGAATCAGAATTAAATTTTATATAATAATTATGAAAATTCTTTTAAATCAAAAATATATAAACTGATATAAAATGAAATGATACAGAGTTAAAAATAATGTTAACATCGGAAATAATAATATAATTCTAAAATAGCCGGCGCAGCTGATGTTAATAACGAACAAATTCTTAAACGGAACTTTTGTTAACAACATTTCCTGTAACGTTTTTGAAACAAGAAACACTGAAATAATATAAATTTCAGAAAAAGGAAATTTCTTATTTAAATAAATTTAAAAAAAAAATCGTTTGAAAAAAATAATTCAAAATCGTTTGATTCAACAGCAAATATTTTGAATTCGTTGTTTAGACATTTCGTTGATTTACTTTGGTCATAAATTACGAAAAGTCGTTGACTGCAGTACATCAACCGTAACTTTTTAAACCTGAAGAACAGATGTCAACACAGATGTAAGGAAAAATCAGCAGTTCATCTCAGAAAGTATTTGAAATAAACGTAAACCCATTTTGAAATAAACGCAATTTGTTAACATTACGAACAAGTTGAACATGGAACATCGTAATTTAAAATATTTTTAGTCGAAAGCATAGCAACTTCAATTCAAGATGGCTTCAC
Organism: Argiope aurantia; assembly: GCA_026543865.1. Lineage (NCBI taxonomy): Eukaryota > Metazoa > Arthropoda > Arachnida > Araneae > Araneidae > Argiope > Argiope aurantia. The sequence continues at coordinate 344,892 of JAPMOR010087718.1, forward strand.
GGATAGCCACGGTCACGGTTACAGTGATTCCGTGCGCGATTAAAAGTGTTCTTCAGATTTTTCTCAAGGAACGTCAGCATAAATTTTTAGAACAAAAGTGAGAAAATGGTAAAGCGCGATCATAAATTCTGATTGCAAACAATGGATTCATGACAAATTCGCAGAAGGTATTGTGAGTGACACACCAAGCATGAATTATGTGCTCACAATTAATCTGGAAGAAAAATATTTGGTGCCTTCTTCAGAATTATTTGATCGCTGGAATGCAGTCATCGTCACAAGATTGTAAAGTCATGTCCTTCAATGTCAAACGATAAAAAATTACCTTTATTAAAAAATATATCTATTGGAAATATTTAGAATGTTGTGTTAAAGAAATAATAGATGTTAAAAAAGGAAAAAAACTGATAGCAAGTTGTGACTTTTTGAATTTAACGTTTATTAAGAAAGAAGTAATAGAAATAGTCTGAAAAAAGAAGTAGTAGTTTAATTTTTCTGCCCAATCAATTTTATTAAATTTTTTTTATTATGGTTATATATAAAATTATTTGCATTTCAAAAAATAAGGAAAAATGAAATTGTTATCTGTCACGTTTTACCGGAAATAACAACAAATTAGCAAAATATATATGGTAAATTGAAAGAAACGATCTAAACAACAGTATAAATTTGGTATGACTATCAAAATTTGAAGATTAAAAATGTTTTGTTTGAGAATCTATTAAGAGACCAGTTACTTAAAATATTTAATTGAAAATTGTAGTGAACGGTAATACTGGCGAACCGGCTGGTCGCCAAAGGCGGCTAGTGTTTAATAAAACTAAAAGCTTTTATTTTCGAAGTTGCAATTTTTTTTTCATATGTTGCAGTGCATGCTTGTGTTGATAAAATTTTATATGATAAAAATATTTATGGATTGTATTTTTTAAATAAATCTTGTACTTGTTGATTCTCTTGGTTTTTTTTTTCAAAAAAAGGAATGCAATTTTATTAATATGAAATCTGCAAAATTTGATACAAAACTGGCCAAGTGATTGGCCAAGTCGATTACTTAGTCGAAAATGTGCTTCTTAACAAAGATAATATAAGAATATTTTTGACCGTCTCTTGCTGTTTTCAAATTCAGAAGGTTATAAAATATTGAAATGAAATTCAAGGTGATGTTTTAGTGGAGGGCCCTAAAACTTTCCTGTTATATAAACTACAGTAAAACCACGCATAACGTAAAATAAAATGCAAAAAAGCGACTCGTTTAAAGAGCGATGTTTCGCAAAACTAATGGCGAGGTGACATCGTGACGTCACATGCTAGATTGACCTATATCGTTCAGTCTACGTTGCACATTTGTGTGAATAGAACTCTTATACCTATACGGAAGAAATTTTGGCCGGATAATGTAGTCAAGAGCTACTCCAAAGGATTTGAGCTAGTGCTTGTGGTATCTTAATCGACGATATTGTTTCTCTGAGTCAAGATTTTGGGAGATTTTTATTTTTGAGATGGATAGCAACGATATAAGAAAGAATAAGCATAGTCAGAACTACCAAAGAACTTCTGGAACTGCACTCTGCGTCACATTATAAAGCTATGTGGGCTGAGATCAGAAGAGGATGAAATAGATGCAAAAGAGCAACAACCTACTAGTAAAATAAAGAAGATGATGAAAACATGGGATATTATAGTATCGTATATTGAAAAGCATCACCTTGATAGAGCAGTAGCTGTACGTGCTACAAACTCATATAATGATAATGCTGTATCTCACTTTCGTAAAATTTTGAAGCATAACCGAAGACAAATGTCCTTGACAATTTTTTTTCTTTGTAAAAAAAAACAAAAACATGTTAAAATACATGTTACAAATAATACAAAATACAAAATAATAATTTATATTATTATAATTTTTTTTTTAATATTTCGTTTCGAAATGGAATGCAATGTCCTATTTTACACAGCTTCCTAATTAAAATATTGCTTTTCTCTGAACACGTGATTCAGGAACAAATTATGGTCGTTAAGTGAGGTTTCATTGTATCAATAATCTTTGAATGCAATGATTTTTTTTTGGGGGGGGGAACGGTTTCCTTTTAATTCAAAAAAGGATGTGCGGAGATTAAGCTAAGATCAAAGATTCTATAAAATACTCAATTGAAAATTTAAAAAATGTCTCTAGATTAAAAAATGAATTAGCAAAAGATAAATAAAGCATTATTTCCGATTTCTTCTTAAAAACGTTTTCAAAAAAACGTTTGCTGATTAATTTCATCTATCTTTCACATAATAAATAAATTATTTCCCATCAGTAGTAAAAGAACTCTATTTTAATATAATTTGTATTGAAAAAATCCCCAAAACCTTATATCTGGAAGAAGTTTTTCTCAGAAAAATGCTTACAAAATTATTTCTCAAACAGTTCTTATTTAAATAACAATGAATAAGAAGAAGATAGATGTATTATAGAAATTGTTAGCAAGGTGAAAAAAAAAAAAACTGAGCTAATAACATAAAAAAAACGGCTAAAATATGTTATATACCATAATTTAAATACAATTTATTCCTTAGAGTAAGACGAATTTTTGAGGAAAAGTAAATACTTATTTTTAAATCTTCAAATAAGAAGATCAAAATTCTGAACATTTGGTTTAGCTATTGTTGGGGAAAATAATCTGGATGACAATAATTTTGTTCTCAAGATTTCATAAACAACTATTAATACTTCTTTTAGCGCGATGCTATAAAATATCCGTCATTTTATGGTTCCTTCTAAAAATATCGTTTTCATGGACATAAACAGTATTTTACGATGATGGATAGCAAGAAGCTCTATTGCAATCAACTTTAATTTTTTTTTTATTTAGACCTACTTATGATTATATATTTTTATTTTTTTGTGAAGGTCTTTTTTATTTAATTCATTCTATTTCTAAACCAGGATTAAGTATTATGAAAGAATAATCTTTTGATTGCGACAGCAGTCAAACTTTGATATTCGATTTATTCATGCCTTTTATAAATAAATACAGGATGTCCATAATGTTCCTGCATAATTTAAAATAGTCGCAACTACAATAGTTGCAAGTGAATGCGATGAAAAGAAACCGTAAAATGCATTTTAAAAATTGATCTACCTAGCATTTTTTTAAAATTTCTAGATAAGTATAGTTTAGTTTTTAATTAAAAAAAAATTGTGATAATAATTTGCTTTTGGCCATGTCAATATTTATTTCATCTCATGAAAGACTTCGCTTCCATATTTGAGGTTTCCATTTACTGTTCAATATCTTTTAAAGCTTCAGTTATATTTAATTAATATTTATGAATCATTTTAATGCAACTAAACTCCTCATGCTAATTCACTGAAGGCGAAATTCTTTTAATCTCCCTAATGAATATGTCGAATAAAAGAACGAAAATTAATCCTTGGCTGTTTTTAATAAGAAACATGCACAAACATTTAGTCAATGTGTAATAATGATATTCATTTTCAGAATGATCTTTTGAACAATAATTTATGGCTCAATTAGTGACACGCCTTTCTTTAACGTTAAAAAGATAGGTAACAAACGTGATTAAAACTATAGAGAAAATTAGTAATTTTTTTAATTTATGATTTTTATTTAATCTAAAACCAGTGCAGGTTAAAATAGAACTATGGAGATAAGAACTGAACTGATCATGTATTTAACATTAAATTAGTCATTTATGTAAAATAACTCTCAAATTTAATAAAACACAGCTTTTTTAGTTTTGTATATATTTATCTTTGTTATTTACTATTTTACTTTCAATTTTTCTGACAAGAATTTGTTCTTAACCGAGGAATTTCAAAATGTCATCATTAAACTAATTCGGAATTTTCTGTGAAATCAATTTCATTTAATTTCAGATCTATATCATTATAGTAAAGAACAAGTTGTATTTTGTAAAATCCGCCTTCATTTCAGGCTTTTCAAACATACATAAACAGCTACTTTAACCATTACGGAATTCTATCATAATTTTTTTGCCTTATAATTTTTTGAAGCATAACAAATTTTCCAAAACAACGCAAAACTTTTATTTATATATTATAAATTTGTATTAATTAATAAATTTATATGATCTTAATTAAATTTGTTCAAAAGATTAATATGTGCAAACATTTTTCCTAACATGTTGTGTATTGTTCTTGTTTTCTTTATCATTTATCTTGTTTTATTTGTACTTTATCTTTACTCGTTTTCATTATCATTTACTTCAAAAAACATTAAATATTACATGTACTCTAAAGCAATGTTATCTCTTGCAAATTGAAAATGTTTGTGTATTTTTTTTATTGTCGTTGATATATTTCAAACAAAGGAGCAATTCTGACAGCATATTTTGCAAGCTAAACGATGTGACAAAAATTCAAATATTTCAAAGCAGCTTAACATTTTAGCTAATTGAGATCAAAATTCGAAGCTCTCCAATTATTAAATTCCTTTTTAACTTATTCCAACAAGAAATATTTATTTCTATAACTAAATGGGAGAAAAAAATGTAAATAAATTAAAATTTTATTTAAACGAAACATAAAATTTTTAATATTCTTTTAACCCTTTAAAGGGCCATTTTTTTCTAGTCATATTATGTTAAAATATTTTTAGGCTTGAAATTAGAATAAGAAAAGGGATTCATTTAGCTTATTAGATAAATTTAATTTGATTAATTAATTAATTTTGTTAATTAATAATTAAGTAACAAATCAAGACACATCATTTTGTGTGAGATAAAGAACTGAAGCTTTAAGTTTCTGTTTTTCTAAAAAAATTTGTCAGAACTTATGCCAGCCTACGTAATTTCATACAAAGATTGATAAAGTTGGCGGGAAGCATACTTCCCACGGCCCTAAAAAGGGTTAAATAATATTTATTAGTTGTTCATATAACGGTTTATTGATTTTTTGCATTTGTTTAAATAATGCAAAACATAACTGACTTATAATTTAAAGATTCAAACAATTTTTTTATCCGTTTTAATCTGTTTATTATTTATGATTTTAATAATGAATAATTAAATTTAATATATTTAAATTTATTACATTCAGTTCACAAAGCAACTATAGAAATATTAAAAGAATGTTGCATTCAGGCTGTGACGGCGATTAAATAAATGTTTGTTAAAAATTTCTGCATTAATTAAATATTTATGAGCGAAAAACATATTTGTAACACACAGAACAGGTTTATGACAAACATTTAGCATTCAGCAATCAGTTTATTATCGATATCATTGAACCTGCATGTAAATCAAACATATTCAAATTAGAATCAACTATATACCTCTAGCTTTTCGTGTTATTTTTTATTAGTTCCGCAAACAACTGATGCTATTATAGAACATTCAAATGAAAAGCGCTATAGAATAGAATCTCAATGAATGCGGCTAAAGAAATATGGGAAATTTTCGGAAATTAAACAAATATTCTTATTACTAATATTTTTCTGTTCTAATTCTGTTAAAATAAGTAATAATATAAGTAATAATTCTTAAAATAATTCTGTTAAAGTTATAATTATAACTTTAACAGAACTGTTAAAGTTCAGAAAAGAAACTTTATAACTGTTAAAATTATAAAGTTTCTATTCTGCTATAAGTAATAATTCTGTTAAAATTCATTTAACAGAAAATTACAATATAGTTTACAATCTCTCTATATAAAACATTAAGTGGATGCAAAAACTGGCCACATTTATTAATTGTCATTTGGCAACAGCTCGCACGTTCGATCTATTTACATGCTTGCCTCGGCGTAAAATCGGAGACAAGGTTTATTTATTTATTTGTTGGAATTGCATAACACCAAAAAATGATTTTAAGTCGACTGTTTCTATTATAAACCGAAATAATCAAACACGAGAAGTTAGAGCAAATGAATTAATATTCGCCATCTTCGGTGCTTATTTCAATGTTATTACCATTATGTCGGAAAATTTTGATGAAATGCATCTCATCAAAATAGGTAAAAAAATTTTGATTCATTTTAATTTTGATTTTAAAACGTCTTAGAATTATATATTTTTTGGCTTCTAACATTTACATATATCTGCGCCGACATCCTGACATAGGGTAGCGCGTCTTTCCCATGATCTGGAAGTCCTGGGTTCGAGTCCCGGTTCGGGCATGGTTGTTTTTCGTCGGTTCTATCTGTGAGATGTGTGAATGTGCCCTCCCCCCTGTAAAAAGGGGATGTGCAAGCGAATGTGATGCGTGAGTAGCTAAGACGTACTCTTGGCCCTAGTTGGCGCTACTTAAAATAAGAGACGTTCCCTTGGCTTAAAATCACTGACTTTGTCAGCGAGCTTGTCCATGGCAAGTGCCATTTGAAACAACAACAACATGTATCTGCTACCAGAAAATTTTTATTTTAGAAATTGCTGATTTCGGTTTTCATAATTGATGAAATTTTAATATTAACAATTCATGCAATTTAAATAATTTATTTTTAATAATGTATACGTTTATAATTTCTAGCAGAAGTGCATAACTATATGGCGAGTGAGTGAAGCGGGGTGGAATCACGACGAGATCTTAACGTGATTTTTGGGGTTTGGTGAGCAGAGTAAGTCATATTGAGTTATGATAGAAGAAGTCACATTGAGCAGAGTAAGTCATACTGAGTCATGATAGAGGAAGTCATATTGAATCAGGACAAAGAAAGTCATATGGAGCAGA
>JAPMOR010087718.1:351987-370266 GCA_026543865.1 Argiope aurantia
ATATGTATATTCAAGGGACCATGATCGTAGAAAAAAATGAAGATTATATATATATATGCGTATTAAACTTTGACCAAGATGACTAGAGTAACTTTGTCTGAATTTTAATTGGCTTGGAATATGTTGTTGGAAACGTAAAAATCTCGTTAGAATTTGTAAATGGCCCATCTAGCTCAAAGGGGGTGGAAACGGTGGGGGATTGAAATTTTCATTTCGCTATAACTTTCTTAATATTTAACAAAGAAAAGTAAATCCAATAACCCAAATGAGCGCCTCACTAAGACGAACAACTTTTGTATTTTAAGTGTTTTGATAACTTCAATAATTTAGAGACTGAAAAGTGGTTTTGATGCCCTAATTTTGACTGTTTCTAACATCAACCATTTATATTACCAGATAATAACTTAGATGTAAAGGAATCTACTTTTTTTATTTTAGAAAAACTGGAGCTAGATTTAATTAATTAACGGCACTAATATGTGTATAGATGCATTAGTCGTCTCTGAATCTTTGAGCCAATGGTTCATTATGAATTTATATATGAATGGTCGTTTTAATGTTGCTGAAATATGAATACCAATTTTTCTTTCACATCAACAAGGTGGCCGAGACGAATTTTATTATTATTATTATTTTTCTATTTTCGAAAAATTGTAATTTTAAAGATTAACTACGTTTTCATAGATGTTATTTTTAAATGCAATACATATATTATCTTTTTCATATTTTTAAGCTTTTAAGCTTAAATATTTTAATCAGCAATTTATTTAAAAAAATCTTGGGATTGAAATTCCTGAAAGTCTAATGACATGATATTCCACTGCTACAGATTTTCTAAAAGAATATTCGTTACTTGTCATCAAAGAATAATAAAAAAAAAAAAACTTTAACCTTGGGTGAAGAGCTAAAGATTCAATATTCCTTTACGAAATCTACAAACCATGAAGAAATATAAAGATAAAAAAAAAAACACTCGAAGCAAAATTCTAATAAAACAGATGTGCTTGCAGGTGTGGCATTGACTCTAGGTGAAATTAGAATTCGAAACACGTCTCTTTCTCTTTCAAGAAAGAGAAAAATGGGAGAAGAATTATAACAGCCAATCATAATACAAGAATATGTAATAAGCAACAACAAAACATGGACGAAATGAAAATGAAAATGGCCGGCCATCAAAGACCTGTCATACAAAGCACCAAATTAAGCCGCAGTTATATAACTAACACTGCCATTTGAAACTGCTTTTTTGAAGGAACAAAATAAGAATAGTGAAAACATTGAAGTTGATTGGGTGATGTTAAAAATAAACCGAGTATTTGTCAGCTTCTTGAATGATAGAATTTAATCATATACAGATTTTTATTTTAATAAATTAAATAATTTAAATAATAAATTTAATAATTATATTTTTTTAAGACTCCAAATAAGGCATGACTCATAAAATAAGGAATGAAATAAAGCCAAGCCTTAATTGTGTTATTACATATACTTGTATCAGAATTATTAATTCTTTTCTTTGTAATGTGGTCTAATATAAAAAGTAATTTTTGGAATTAGATTTTCTTCTAATACATTTTTTGCCAGAGGCTAAAAGAAGAATTATTCTGTTTTTATTTATTATTTTTTTCAAGATTTCCTTCATTTTTTTAAAGAACCATTATGCGCCAAACATTATCCACTACTTAATATCTTCTTACTTAACTAATCTGTTCCAATTTTTCAAAAATCTGGGAAAGACGCTCCAAGTCACACTTAGAGAAGATTAAAAGGATTATAGAAAAGTATAACAAGATTTAAAATCGAATGAAAAAAAAACCTAATTAGAATTTTTAAATTCTGGGGAAAGTTTGAAATGGAATATGAGGTCTGATTCTGATTCGCAAGGCAATAGAAACCACTTCAAATGATTAAAACTTCACTTTCTAATAATCTAAAATATTATCTCAAATTATAATTATAAATTTAGAGACTCCGTAAGAAATTGTGAGAAAAGAGAAAGAAATTAGTTACCAACTCGAAAAAGAAATATTGGATGCATTTTGCTTTAAAATAAGAATTAAACATCTAACATGCAGGGAAATGATCAATTTTGTGTTTAACTTTGTGTATAGAAAAGAAAACCGAGAATGCATTTTACATTTCTTCCCTTTGACAAGATGGTTTCAAAAACGGAAACGGATCAGGTCCATGTGGACTAGTGTCCACATGCCAAATTTCACTCACATAGCTCGAAGGACTTACGGATTATCAGATCCAAATATACACGTATAAACATGCCAGATGTAATACTAAAAATAGGTTTTTTGTATTCAAGGTTGTTTAAAATATATAGATATATCAAGATCTCGAGTTTGTATTTTTGGACGATTTAAACGCCTTATCTGGGATAAATTGTCTCATAAACATACAGAAATCCCACAATCGGTCTTATCATTCAGGTATACTTTAAAAATCAGGGCCACACTTTAACATTTTGTTGGACCAGTAATTAGCAACAAAATATCAAAGAAGCGATTAATCAGATGAAGCACATTCATAACAGTTGTGTACATGAAATAATAACACTATAAATGCTAATGTACACTATAGTACCAATAACATAATACTAATGCATGTGTGTATGTGTTTTAGTGTGTGTATGTGTTTAATGTATGTGTTTTAGAACAATCAATGTTCAGCTCAAGGAAATAATAATCATTGATTGGTGAATTTCTCAGAGGCAGCTTTGAAGTTATATAACATTTAAAATACTGATGTTCAAAGATTCGTTACTTGCTGTTTACTAGCTTCTATACAGTTTTGATCACTCACTAGTGGAATCTTTTTTTTTTTTAAATCTTAATGTGCGAAGAAATATATCACTAAATTTGACTAATAGAATTGACGATTTATGAAAATTTAAGCTTCGTAATTTTTTCAGAACTATATTTATTGAATTGAACAATACAAGATACAACTCTTTACGCTAATTTCTAAACTGGAAATATATGCTATTTCTACAGGTTCAAAAATTAGTTTTTGCACCATTATTAGAGAGGACACCCGCATTTTTATTAATAATAAACATGAATGTATATATATATATATATATATATATATATATATATATATATATATATGTTTGTGCTCTACAAACTAACCATTTGGCTTAAAGCTACCAAAATTGGTATGCTTTAAGAAATAGAAATAAGTAACTTGGAACGATTTTTTAAAAATTTTAATAAACTAAAAATAAATTGAAATTTTAAAAGTTTTTTTCATAACTTCCGAAAAAATTACTACTCAATGTGATTTTTACATCATTTCAAAATTCAAATAATTATCTTTTCTATGATATCAGCTTTTTTGCCGCATAATTTTTCTACTTTTAATCAATTTTTAAAAATATTTTCAGCACATAATATACTTTGGAAAATTAAAATGTGTCGCTTAGGGCGATTATTTTTAAATTTGTATTTTCATTTTTTTCTTTTTGCGATAACGTCCGAAAATATATTTAACTCAAAAAGGAATTTTACATTATCTTAAAACTTATCTTATCTTATCAATTGCTTTCCCAAATAAGTTTCTTTTAGTTTTAAATCAATTTATAAAAAATATTTTAAGCTTATTTTACATCAGCATATTTCATTGTTGACAATAACATTTCATGCTGACTTTTTTTTCCAATATGGGTGATCAAAATATCAGTTTATTTTTCCATGTTGTGTAGATTTTAGTAAAAGGTATGTTTTGAAATGAAAATTTATTGTACTTGCAATTACGACAAAACTTCAGAAACAAACAACGGAGAAAATCTTTTAAAACTGCGAGTATTTTTAAATCATTGCTGATCATTCCAGTGATATAAATAGATACTATTTACTGAATATAAACAGAAAACCAGACATACAGCAATAAATAGAAAGTATTTATTTAAAGTCTTCTAAATTAATAAGATATGCCTGTCAATATTCGTAATTTAAAAATATTTTGCCAAGGAAATAATTAAGACGAAATTATACAAAATATTCAATTAACATGTTTTGCGAATTATTAATCCTGGCAACTAGCGAAAGGCGACTAGTATAGTTACTGTAGCAATCTGGATCATGAAATCAAATTGCTACAGTCCTTAAATGGTTAAGCAACCGGATATTCTACTTTGTCAGATATATAAGACCGAAAAATAATTGAGATTCGACATACGAAACCAGTGGTGGGAATTCGTTGTAAAGAGCTCCACCCTTCAAAAAGACATCAGAGAAGATAATAACAGTAAATCAGCAAGTAAAGCTAGATAGTTGCCAGTTCTTTTATTGCCAATTTTATGGCTGCCATTTTATCTCTTTGTAATATTTTTGTTATCAGGAAAAAAAAAGAACAAATATGTTTTCACAACAATAGAAACTGGAATAAGGAAAATTTTACAATATTTTTTTCTTCTTATAATAAACAAAGCGGAAAAGTATTATGAATTCTTATTATGCGGAGAAAAAAATATTATGCGGAAAATGGAAAATTCATTCGAATATGAACGTACCAGGAAAAGATTTATGCGACTTAAAATACAGACTTATAAAATACTACGAGTTTATTCAAACTCCATATCTAGAAGAATAAAATTCTCATTTCGATATCGATGATATATTCGATGAAATCTGCATTTGAACTGATATTTATTTGCCAGCTCAAAATACAATGAATATAGCAACATTATGAAAGAATTTTAGAAAAAAAAAGTTTTTTTTAACATCATTATTTTATTTATGGTTCTGTATAAATGAAGAATGAAGGTTTCTTCTGAAAATAAATGAAGAAAAAAAGAAAAAACAGCTCGCATTTTTAAGATTGTTTTGATAATGAAATATGATACAGATACATTGAAAGTTTCATTACACTAACAAATTTTAAATCTCTTCAGTAACAAAGCTCTTACAGAAAAAGAAATTATTGTTTGCCAACGGATTCTAAAACATTCAGCGCTTTTGCGCATGCGTTATGATGGGTTTAATTCGTCAAAATAAGGGTAAGAGGAAAGACGGAAGGAGATGTTTACATTTAACAATAAAGGAAAAAAGGATTACTCGAAAGAATAAAATAAATAAATTTTGAATTAAAATAAAATAATGCAGTCACAATCGACACAACATTCACATACACGTGAAAGAAACTGAACGAAAATTATCTGATAAGGTGGACATCAAGATAAAAAAAATGACGAATTCCGGAAATGTTCTCATCCTTTCGAGTCTCACCCCTTAATGAGACTGAAATATCCAAAAGTGGTAGTCTCAGGATACTGAAATTGACAGTAGTTCGCAGCCTCTATTTTACGAATACGTCATCTTACGATTCCCCCCCCCCCGAAAGATGTTCTATCTATTCCAAAATCAATCTTTTTGTCACATTAGATGTATCACAAGAGCATGAACTGACTTCATTGAAATAAAATTACAAATTTAAATATATGTTAATGTGTGTTGCCAAATGCTCGAGTAAAAAAGTTGATGGTTTAAAAGAAGAATTAATACATCTTTATGTGATATCTTATGCCAAATGCCCAGAGTCAATCTCGTTTTGGAATCCATTGTTTGTATTGCAAAAGAAAATATTGAAGAGGATTCAAAATTTAATTTTCAATTAAAAGAATGTGCACTCTTTTATATATATATGACAGTGACATCATATGAAGTGAATTGATTCCATTTTGATATTAATCCTTCAGTACATGATATTTTCAATTTTTAAATAAGAAATGTCCACGTATTATAACAAGAAAATACATTAAAAAAATCAATATATAATTTAAAAATTTTAATTAAAAAATTTCTGCTCTAAAAAGTTTTTTATCTATTCTATATTTCAGTTTAAAAAAATTCTAAAATTTTTCTCCTTTTCTAAAACAAATTCCTCATTCTATTCGTTATTAACATAAAAAATAAATTATGTATCAATTTCAAATACTATGTAGTGAAGGATAAACATTTATTTATATCAAAACGCACCTCTCCTTTTGTTCTTATTCATTGAAATTACCAATAAAACAATTTTTATATATAAATTCATTGATTATATTTTTGAGTGAAAAATAGTAACACTTAATAATTTTGCAAATGTTTAAAGATTAATTCTTAGGAGAGAAATTTAAAAAGATTCGCATGCATATTATCTAAATTAACGGTCTTTTAAAAATTTTTCAACAAGGCGAGTTAATATTTTTTTATTTACATCGTGCATTTATATTCCAGAAACAATATGGTAGATATTCCGATGTTCTTAAATGTTTTCAATTCTTCCTAATAATTTGTTCGAAAATAATTTATTTGTAACACAAAATTTTTTGCAACATTTGATATTTCATCTGTTTAGTATTATTTTTATTTGTACCAGTTCCTTTAATATATTTTTTAATGTTTCAATTTAATTTTAATTTTAGGAGCTGTCGTCTTTTAAATGATTTTTATCAAGGTGGGTTATTTTTTTAAATTTATAGTGTAGTTTATATTGCAGAATTCATAAATGTGGTAAATATACCGGCATTCTTGAAGGTTTTAAATTCTTCTAGTACTTTGTTCGAAAATAATTTATTTGTAATACATTTTTATAACAATTAGCATTTCATAATATTATTTTTACTGCACCAGTTTCTTTAAAATATTTTTTAATTATCCAATTTATTGTAATTTTATCAGTTGTCCAAAAAAGGTACTATCCCCCGCCCCCCACCGCATAAATTGTGGATTTTGTGTAAGATCGCGAGTGCCTTTGAAGGCATTGGCAAACTTTATTCACAAAATATACATTTTTGACACGAATCGAACATTTTTACTGAATCTATCTTCCGAATATGCATTTTGGAGGATTTTATTCCCACTACTTATAAGTAAATGTTGCCACAGAACTAGAATTGTTGTCACAATATCTCACACCAAATTTACTTTATTTAAATCGTTGTATGTTTGAGCTGCCGCATTTGTATGTAAGCGAACGTTCAGGCTGACAGACAGTCAACTAGAAGATGGATTCGGCTCAAAATTAAATGACAATTTACACATTAGATGTTAAATACGTGTGCTAATTTTTTTCTTCCTATCCAGCTCTAGTCGTTTCGGAGTTATTGTATTAAATTATATTCAGACAAAGAGATACTTCCCTAGAATGGATTTTGATTTGACTCGCTTAGATAAAAATCTACAAATTTGAAATAAAAATCATATATCAAATTTCATCCGCTTTCTGAAAGCGATAAATTATTGTGTTCACAGGTATACATAATTCGAAAAATATGTTTTTCGAACTTCGGAAGTTTGAAATTTGCAGATGTGTCAAAATATCGAATTCGAATTTTTTTTATGATTACAATACTTTCTCTACACTTCGTATGCGAGAAAAGTTTTTTGTAATTTGTTTAAAAATATAACGATAACTAAAAATTGCTCTTTATTTTTAATAAGATTAATGAATATTATCATAACTTTGTAGCTATCGAATTAAAAAAGGATGAAATTGTGTAAGAAACAAAAACAAACGAAAACTTCACAAATGAAATACATTTACATTCCATTGAAATACAACTCCAATGGGGAGATCTCTTTCAACAACCGGAGAGCTATCTTTAAAAATGTGTAAATGAAAAAGAAAGCATCACTACGATAATCCTTTACAGAATAATATCTCAGACACGAGCCACATTTGTATGTCTTCTCTTTCAAAACTCCCTATCAGTTCCAAATTTATTCCAGTAAGCCGGCTTACGCGATCACCTGACTTACGTACCAACTATTCGTTACTAGAAAAAGAACTCTAAAGGAAAAAGAAATGGCAACAATAAAATGCTGTAGTATTTCTTTAAAAAGAAAAAGACATTCTTAAGTCTTTTTCTTCTTGGAGGGCGGTGACATATTAGGAATTAGATCCTTCTTTTCATTTCTCATTCTTAAAGAACGTTCAAAGGTTTATAGAAGAATAGAAAATGGCCGTTCTTGAAGCATCGCTTCCGGTTATGACACGATAAAGCACGAATTCGTTATGATTTTTTTTTTTGTTATGATGGCAGCAGTGCAAACGATTTCTCCTTGTTCAAAAATAATAATGACGGTTTATTGTCTACTTTTATATTACGTTCTTTTTCTCTGTTAAGAATTTTTCATTTTTAATGATGACATTAACTTATATCTTCAATCGAGCTTATTGTTTTAATGAATGTTCCGGAATTTAAATGAGAATGGTGTGAAGAAATGGTTTACATACACATCATTTTAACACGCCCCGTTTATTTATGAATGAAAACATAATTTTTATTTTTTTCAGTTAATTATGTATGCGTATTAATTCTTCTGACGACTCATATTAAGAATACGACTATTTGTGTTCACGTTACAAAATTTTCCCGCGATACTTTTTTATTCTCAATACGGATCAAGTTTTAATGAAGTGTAAAATAAGTATCTGAAAGCTTTATTTAATAAGATTAAGTTGTTTCTTTGATATAATAGTATCTCAAATGTTATATGTTATTCTATTCAATACAAAATTTTCTAGACTATTTAATTATGATTCTCTTTTGAAAATGTGTTTAAATAAAAACAATTTTCGAATTATAATTTACTTACGATTTTTTTTTCGATCTTGTTTTTTTAGATTAATTTATTTACGATTCTCGAATATTTTTCTTGAATTATATAGAATATAATAAAAATAATAGCTATTAAAAAGAAATTGAAAATTCTTTATAGCAGATTTAATTGAAGGTGGGGATTTTTATGTTTTAATAAAATCTAAAAAATAGTTTGCATCACACAATTAATTGTAAAAATATTCTTTTCTGATATTTGGGAGATACATTGAAAAAATTCATTCTTTTGCAAGGAATCACGAAGAACATTGTTATGAAGTTAAATTGTTACATTATTAATCAAATATTTCTACCAAATTAATCTCACAATTTATTTAATTAATAGATTTAATTTTCATCTAATATAATTTGAAGTTATAAAGAACATTGCATATTGGTTTTTTTAAAAAAATATATTAAGGTAAACAGTTTTACTGAACTGAATCTATTATGTTACAAAAGTTGAAATAACTGTCGAAGTATGTTCAATAAATGAATCCTTAAGAGACGAAAAAATATCGAAATCAAGGAACCATACCGGAGTTCGAAAGGAAATCTTTCTAATTTTAAGATAAATTGATTTGTGATTGACCTCAAAATAGACTTTCCTGTTCTCGATTTGTCCAACTGACAAAAACTGGACAGTAAGTTAAGGTGCCATCGCGACCTTTGGCGATTCGTACAAATACTTAGTTTGTGACGCTAAGCACGTGCCATTTGGATGGCATGAGGAAAATCCTTCCAGAATTTTATAGAGGAAGTAATTTCAATAGTGATATTCTGTAGAACAGCATACTACTTAGGAGCAAACGGATATAGCAAATTCTTATGGTTTAGATAACAAATTTTATTATCTAAACTTTATTTTTTCATATCTAAAGAGAATGAAATTGTTTATAAAGAAGCATCAATCTATTTTAACCTTCATGAATCAGAAGAATCTATTTTTAGAATTCGCAGTTCTGTTTGCAAGTGAGCATTATAGCAAAATGCAACATGCTAAATAAATACATTTTGATATGCAGTTTGTAACAATACTGTATGCTTTACATGCAATTTGTAACAAAAAAATACGCTTTATATGCAATTTGTAACAAAACAGTGTGCTTTATATTCAATTTGTAACAAAATGGTATGCTTTATGTGCAATCTTGCTAGAATTCTATAATCATTTGGGCGAGTTCCATAAAAGGAAAATTAGTTCACCTGTTCGTGATATGTGAACTAAACAATTCAAAACTATCATAAGCAATCTTTCGTTTTTTCTACAAAATATTTCTACTAAATTTTCTAAAAAAAGATGCAATTTAATATTTCTACAAAATTTGCAAACTTTCTGTATGTCTACAAAATATCCTGTATGTCTACAAAATATCTACAAAATTTAATGTATCTGTCCGTAAGTACGTGAACTGGATGACTCCAAACTATCAAAAATAAATCAGTTGAAATTCGACGGATGCTTTATTATTAGACATATAAAAAATTTCAGAGCAAAACTGTTAAATGCTTGAGTGAATATCGTTCAATCTATTCGCATTGATACGAACGCTAAAATTCTAAAACGCAATTAGTTAAGTGGTCCACTTTTAAAATATGACCATAAAGCGAACACTATATTCTGTCCATTATCTATTGTATTTGTTTGTATCTCTGTGAGTTTGTTTTAGATAAAAAAAAATAAAGAGAATTAAGTGTCTGAAATTTGGTTGATAATTTTGACATTAAAATTTGAATTCAATCGAAACTAGCCTCTTCACTACACCACAAAACTTATTGTACTCTGATATGATTTTTACCTGATTTGGCGCAGCATAGTCAAAACCTTGGCTCTTGCGCCAGAAAAACCCAAACAAATCCAAATATCACAAAGCTAAACACAAAACTTCCTGTATTGTACAAGTATTAAAGGAAGTCGAGAAGAAAATAATCTTGTAGATAAAAATTATTTAATTATACATTTTTATAACTCAAGAGTAAATAAAATTGTAAATTATAAAAAATGTTACTTCAAAAATTTCGAACAATTTTTTAAAGAATTTTGTGTCTTATTCCCTCTTTTTCTCTTTTATCGATTCTATCTTAATCCAGTATCGATAACTTTATGATATGCGAATAGAAATAATGAAGATTTGTTGCATTATTTATAATTATGAAAGTTATGGTAATAAGCGGTGTTAAGTTAATAACCAATGCTTTGATATTTAAATACAGTTCCTAAGAAGTAATACTTTTATTAAAGCTGGTGAAATGTTACAATAATTTAATGTTACAATAGTTTAAATTAGTTAATGGTAAGCAACATTTTAACAAAAGATATCAACTGACTATAAGTTAAGTTCACTGACTCTCGGTATATGCAAATGGACAACAGATCACTAAAGTTCTAAAGATGCTGAAAAAAAAAGTCTACCAGGCCATTTTCCGATGTATTTTCTCGCTGATTTATAAACATCGCGTGAAGATTCAATCTCGCTTTATACGGTGAAAGGAATTTTCTTTTTCTACCGGTATTCCGAAAGAATTTACGGAAATGCCGGCTTCAGAGGTCTTTAACCTGGGTGATTCATGTATTCGTAATACAACGAAGCTATACATGCAGTGAACTTCCTATATAACACACCTTCAAAAGCAAAAAAATTGTTGAATAAATACACAAATGTGTGCTTATGAAACGTGTATCTTCCTGGCATCACAAATCTATTTCGAATGATATTTTAAATAAATTTTTTCCTAAAATGCTAATCATATTATTTTAATAAACGCAGACAATTTTTGAGCTTTCAGCAAAATGACAACAGAAAATATACATCGCATTTGCAAACGATAACTATACAAGAATTGATATCTGCAAAAATTTTACTCTAAAGATAATAAGTTTAAAACATTAAATACTTATTTAATAAAACATTTCGGTTTTTTATTTAACACACCATATCTTATACAATTACTTTTAAATCAATTTAGAGAAGAATTATTGAAATTATTTCAAGAATACAAACAAATTTTAATTTTATATTACGCCGTCCATTTTTATATACACGTCAAAAATTAGTCCGAAAACAAATATTTTCTTTAATATTATAAAAAAAATAAAACAACTAATTTTAATCCTTTTACAAGGATACAAAGCGAAGAAATTAATAAAAAATAAATTCTTCTACAATTTTTTCTTTGAAGACATAGTATAAATATTATATTAAGGATTTAAAATTCGATAGCTTTGAAAATACTAAATGATTTTAAACTTATTAAAATTTTCTATTAAAAATATAATTTAAATCTGAAAGTCAATTTGAAATCATGAACTACTCATATATATATTCTTCTTGTGATACAATGTTATTAATTCGGTATTTTTGATCGAGTGCCTTATTTATGTCTGACAGATATTTATCTATTTTAACTAAGCTCATCCTTCATTCTGACAAGCTGAAATATGCATTTGACTTATAATTGATATTAAGGTTTTGTTTATTTTTAAAGTTTTACATTTCCATTTCTTCTAAAAATAAAATTTAATTTTGGTTTTAAAAATAAAGCATAATTTATAAACATGCTAGTATAGTTTTCTTGGATTCATTTCCTAACACTATTCTGAATAGTTCGAATTTCGTATATACTAGCATGTAAGTTAATACTCATTCTTTTTGCGTTTCATCTGACTTTTATTTATTCATTCGTTTTTTTATATTTTGAAAAAGTAGATTTTATGTAAGAGTATATTATGTAGAGTTATTATGTAGTAGTAAGTATATTATGCAGCATTTCTGAGAAGAATGAAATAATTTCAGTTTTTTTATTGCTAATTTAAGTTACAGGGCACGCAATAAAGAAATATATAATAGCCATCTTTGGAGACCAATTTGTTAGCTGAGATTAATGGTTCCTAAAAATTTGAAATAATTGTTTTAATTAAATCTTAACAAATTTTTCAGTATTTTTTATTTGAAATTGAAACTTTTGATAGATATAACTCATAGTATTTTAGAAATATTACATTGCTCTGTTCATTGTGTTATGCGTTTTCTTAATTTTCTGTCTATATTTTTATACATCCAATTGTATCAATAAAGATAGCAGTAGTATTTAAAAATAAGCTCACTTTGAAAACATTTCTTTTTTGCATGATTCTGAAGTCTATCTTAACATTAAACACACAATAAAAGCTTCAACAATTTTTATTAAACGCATTCCTTATACTTAAACTTAACATGGAAAAATAAGCGGACTCTTTATACCTTGATTATCAAAAATTAAAAAAAAAATAGATGGTATTAAAACATTAGTAGCAAAAATGAAAACGATTGAGTTTCATTTCAACAATGAAACATTGTTTTCAAAATACGCTTCATATGTTTTTTTAAAAAAAATTGATTAAATTAGAACTATAAAGCAAAACAACAAATAATGTTAAAAAGATAATTTTTTGAATTTTAAGATGATGAGAAAATAATTTTTGTACTGAAAAGTTTTCGTAAGTTATCGCGAAAAAGGAACCAAAAGTTTACTTAATTTTTAATTAATTAGGATTCTAATTAAAATTTCAAAAATAAATCCTATTGAAGTGCACATTCCATTCTCTAAAATGTGCTCTGTATGTGCCTAGTAAGGCAACTCTAAGTCAAATAGTTTGGTCGTGTGGTCCATATACAGCCAACTCAGACACGTTCATATTTGCTACTACTGGAGAAGTAAATTTTTGTAATGAAAACTAACAAAAATTGAAAAAAATTACAGTAATTTTTTGGAAATTAATTGGGATTATTTGTACGGTGACATTTTTTAAAAATAATGAACGTAAAATGAAAAATATGATATATCTTATCAAATATTAGCAATTGTAATGGACTTTTTATTTTCCATAAATTGCTAATATGGTCGAGTAAACAAGAGAATCCGTAATTAAAAAAAATTATACCAGTTATAATTATATACAAAATTATTATCAGTTATTTATTATTACTATTCGGTAAAATATCAGAAACATTTCTTTTAAATTCTATAACTAATTTAAATGTTTTAAAAATACAATCATTTGTAAAAGCATTAGCATATATAAAAAAACCCTTTCAATTACATAAAGATATCATTAATCGTCATTTATCTTAACTGATGGATTAAGCTAAAAAATTATTTTCACATAAAAAATTTTATAGCACCAAAAAAAGTCTAGATCACCGTTTTATGCAAAAGTTTGTAAAATTACACGACAAAAAAAAATTAAGGAATGAAATCGAATCTGTATGTAAAATTTTTGCATTTATATTTGAGCTTAAAATTATTAGAAAAAATATAAATACTAACCATTTTTTTTGTTTTAAAACTTATTACTTTTTCTCATAAGAACAAAAATAATACCTAAATTCAAAAATAAATAAATAAATGAAGTAAAATAAAAATGCTGGAAATGAAATTAAAATATTTTAGCTTGTGTGTGGATACTATTTGAAAGTTATTGAACTTCTTAAGATTGACAACGAGCTATAATAAATAATTTTTTTTCAATTTGTCATTTAAAATAAAATATAAAATGCCCTGTTAAGATTGATCATTACAAATCACTAATAATCCTACTAGGCCGTTTTTAATCAAAATTCCCTTTTTTTGTACATAGGAAATAACAGAGACTAAAATCAGTATGAGAATTTCCGAGCCAAAAATTTCCAGTAAAAACCAATCATCAGCACAGAAATAACCTTGTATTAATTTTCAAAAAATAATTTACATATCTTGAGCTGATTCCTCGTCTGAAGATCCGGTTCAAGTTAATAAGATGTTTTCACTTGTCTCCGACCTTGACATGTTAAACACAAAATTTGACACTGCGAAGCGGTGAAGCAGTTTGTGCAATGATTGGCGATTCCCAAATTACGTCAGGCGTTTGACAAGCTAATCCGGAAACAGTAATGGACGAAGCCATTTGTGAAGATTTCCTTATAAACTAATGTTACAAAAATCGTTTTTATTTATTGAAAGAAAAGAAATTCATTGCGCATATTTTTTTTTTTTATATTTTGCACCTGAGAGCAGACATTGTAATATTCTCAGTCGAGTAAGCATAAATAAAATTATAAATATGTATCCCACAAAAAAAGTAATTATCTATATATACTTATAATAAAGCTCAATGTGTGTGTGTTGGCGCTTTGCAGGCCAGACCATTCAACCTACAGCTACCAAATTTAGCACGTATATACCTTGGAGTCCGGGAATGTGCAACTGGAGGTTATTTTTATCGAATTTTTAAATAGAATTTTATTTATTTAAAAATTAAGCGAAATTTTGGCGTGTTTCTGCTATAACTTCCGAGAATATTACAGCACAAAAAAGATTTTTACATGAAGTTAAAGATCAAATATTTATCTTTTAAATGATACCAATGTTTTAACCTTAAAATTAAATTTCTATTTTTAAGGAATTTTTAAATAAATATTTTAACCATGTTTTTCAATAATTTTTTTCGTAAAAAATAAAAATTAAAATTAAGCACGTTTCGCATTCATGGGAAAAAATTAGCCTTTTTCAAAGTGTTGCCATCACATTGATTAAAGCCCCAATTAAAAATAAATTAAATCTTTTTGGAAATGAAATCTGCAAAAATATAATTTTCGGCACGTGTCTGAAGGAAATGAAACAAATAAGAAGTATTATTTTTTCTAAAAAATAAATTCAAGAAAAATTACTGTATGATCTTTTACACTCTCTATATTATTAATCCAATAAATCAATTTTATTTTAAGGCAAGTTTTGTTTAATATGAACAGGATATAGTACATTCAAATCAGGGCCACACAGCTAATTTGTAAACCTTTAGTAAGACACAGATCTGCTAAAATGGTCTAAATGGAAAATAATTATATTTTATGTAATTTGATTCAATAAATGCTCTAATAATTAACGAATTTTTGATTTTACATAAAACCTCTGCTGTGAAAATCACGATTAACAAAATATTCTTTAAACACTAATATTTTAAATAAAAAGAGTTAATTTCCAATCAACTAAATCACTTAAACTGACTGATTTATGAAAATTTGAATATCACTAAAAAAAGGATAATTTTAGATTTTCCATCGATTGCTTCAAAGAAAATACGCCAATCAGCGCGCAGGTTTCTCAAGATTAATTGGCCTAAGATTATGAAAATGTTGAGATTTTCTAAATTTTTAACATTCGAAACTTCATAAATAAGTTTTAGTTGTTCGTGGAAAATAGAAACATTCATTCATTTATTTAAAATTTGGTGTGTTCAGAATATTTCTCAGAATATGATACCTTACTGCATTAAATTTAGACTTCATAATTTTTGAAATATATTTTTAGGCCGGAACAAAATATTATTATTGATTTCATTTCAATCCTTTTGAAAGCAAAACTAAAAACTGAATTTTATGCTGAATCTGAGAAATTTTTGTTGAATTATTCTTTGAGATATTACATAAATTATGAAAAATATTTTGTAGTTCACATAAGACTTAAATACCGAGCGATTCTGTTTGCAATACTCATATTTAATAATAATAATAATAAATAAATAACAATAAAGATGATAAATAAAATTAAACGCTTGGTTTTATTAAAAATATCTTTATATTGTAATTTCATCATTTCCACTTTAAATTAAAGCTGAAGTTTTACCGGAAATGACAACAAATTAGCAAAATATATATAGTAAATTGAACGAAACGATCTAAACAACAGTATAAATTTGGTATGACTATCAAAATTTGAAGATTAAAAATGTTTTGTTTGAGAATCTATTAAGAGACCAGTTACTTAAAATATTTAATTGAAAATTGTAGCGAGCGGTAATACTGGCGAACCGGCTGGTCGCCAAAGGCGGCTAGTTTTTAAATAATTAAGATTTTTTCAACATATAGAATTAAGTAAATAAATGATAATTAAAAGGAGTAAACGATATCATATTATGTTTAATAACTGCCATTACAAATGTGAGTTCGAATATAAAATAATTTAAAGTTCTTAACATTAAAAGTTTATAATTAAGTAAAAAAGAAAAAAAAAACCTTCATGGGGCTTTTGTTTGTGTATTGATTGTCTGCAGTATAATCTCAAATCAATTTTCAAAATTGACATTTCAAATAAAATGTTATATTTATTTTTAAAGTTTTGAAGAACTAAACGATTAGAAGGTAGCTGAAAAAAAATTTGTGAAAATTCTGTTTATGGAGAAAAAAAAATGTATAAAAGATTTTCATATTATCTGGTCAACGTCATAATGAATCGAAGAAAAAAAAATGATAAATAAAAATAATTCATAAGTTTGTTACATATTATTATTATAACATATTTATTTACATATTGCATATTATGTTTTGTGATGTTTATTAACAAATAGCAAAACTTATTTTTACCATAAATTTTATAAAATTAACTAAAATATTATCAAATTTTTAAAATTTATCGATATGCATTTAATTTAACAAAAACATTTCTAAAATTTTAGCTTTTATTATTATTTCATTAGAATTTTAACACTTATGGGTTTAATGAATTTACATTTTATAAAGAAAGTGAGAAATACTAGGCGTTAACTTCTTTTCTTCATTTTTTTTTGCTTTCTAATTAAATAGCACAATCTATTTTGAGGATGTATTATTATTTTGATTTACTTTAAAGTCAATCATTTTCGACGTTTTATTTCACATAATTTTGATTTTCAACAGTAAGAGTTACATAAGAATTCTTTCCGTCTTAAAAGTGTTTAAAATCCAAAAGATAAAGTGCAAGTTTAAGCATGCCTCATCAAAATCAATACTAATTTAAAATTCGAATGGGGGAAAAGAATATTCTTTGGATTTTTTTTAACAGATTGAGCCCAAAATTTGATATATGCTTACGCATTTGGTCATTAAATTTAATTCATTTGGTTTTTTTTGTTAGCGCATTAATATGTATGAAAGGACAGACATTCAATCTGAGAATAGATTTAGTCAAAAATTAGACACACATATACTTTTAAGATGATAAAATCTGTAGTATATAAACAGATCATTGTTTTCCTCAATTCTGCATAAAAATTTATAGAAAAGCTTACTGTTAATGGATTTTGACCACAATATGAACGAAATATATAATTTTTCTATTGGGAACAAAATACCGAATTTCACTATTTAGTTCTTTTCGTTTTAAGCTATTGTGTTCATATACATAATTCCAAAAAACTATTGTTTTTTCTTGAAAAGTTGTTTTAGAGACTCTAAAGTATTATGTCTAAAATTAGGATGACAAAAATGTTGAAATCCAATAAAATTTCGAAATCGAATTTTGGAGTGTATTCTTCAAATAATGGCGGATACAGACATTTTGTGGTTCTACAATATGTGCATTACAAGGCTTATCATCATATTCACAACAATTTCGCATTTCAATACAATTTTGGTTCTATCAATATATTAAAATGATTTATTTTAGCTCAATTTTTTTTGTTTATTTTAGTGACTTTGTAAAAAGTTCTGTTTTTATTTGCTTATTTATGAATCACAACTGCACAATATCCACGTTTGTACACAATATTTTGGCAGAATATGGATGTTTAAAAACTCTATAATAATAAAATGTATGTAATGAAGCATGTGCAAGAAACCTGACCATTTACATTTGACATTGGTAATATTAACTGTCAAATGTAAATGGTCAGGTTTCTTGTATTTTCTGGT